>CAHIKZ030004174.1:805000-897500 GCA_903632075.3 Acanthosepion pharaonis | reverse complement strand
AACGTTGATAGAATAACAATAAAGATGAGGACAACTGTCCGAATGTAAATAATGTAGACTTTCATAAAAATTAAATTCCTTCGAAAAGAGCACACATTAAAGAAGACTGATACACTTTGAAATTTTCTAAAAGAACGCGGTAAAATTAACTTAAGTGACATGGCCAAAGGTGTGAGATGATTTAGATCAGTTACCGACATGGTTAAAAAAAAGTACATGCAACATGTAAAGAGATTTAACAATTGAATACAGATGGTTTACGTCAATTTTGGTCATGACGCAATCATTATTACTACCCAACAATTAAATTAGAAATTCAGAATGATGAGTTTCAGCATACTATTTTACATATAAATTACGCTTAAACGTGCAAATTAAAATCGTAAAAAGATTTTGTTATCTTAAGCATGGGAGTAAAATTTCACAGAAATTGAATTATTGATAACGAATAGGACGTGCTTCTGAAATGGTATTTTTCTTTTTACATTAGTACATTTCATTCGTACCTTTTATGAAATATCATAAATTCAATGTTAAAGATATGAAACCCAAATTACCAAGGATTACTACAGTCACTAAGGTAAACTGTCCATGATGTAATAATCAGCTTGCTGAACATTACTACCGAGTCAACAGTTCAATCTTTACTAGGCGTTTCTTATAGTTGTGCCAACTAAACTACAATTATTAAATAACTACAGCATATCTGACATTTCTCTTACATTTTGTTTTTAATTTCTTCTTATTTTTGTTCCTCTAATACAACTCTCAAGAGCCACCCAAAGTAGAGGATTACTAAGTTTGTTGTGCGAACGTAAGAGGGGTGCAGTAAGTAAGTGCAGATTATGAGGATATGTAGGATAGATAATGTCTGACCATAGAATTAAAAAGGTTAATATTGTAGTGATCGGCGAATCATCCTTTCGAGAGTCCATTCCACAATGCAACATTCCTGATGAAGCTGTCTGAGTGGAATATGAAGGGAATAAGGATGAATCGACTCTAGTGTATGTGGCACGGTGACTGCTAGCTGTGGACGATATCTGTACTGGTGGAAACAAGGAATGTAGTTCGCCTGGATATCTGCCATCAAAAGAATGATAGAGTAGAGAGAGACTAGCAAGTTTCATCTGTGGGAAAAGGTAGTGCTGGGTGGAAAATAATTAATCACCCACAAGGCCGCGCAAACGCGTTTGAACTCTGTAAATGTTGACATTTTAATATTATCCCACGACAGCATTATTATCCGTCTTCAGGCAAGAGAAAATCGTTTAATTAGAAAGAGCTCATCTCCTTTCCAATTAGGTTGATGAGCCGTGCAGACCGGGACTAGAACTATGAGGAATGTATATGCAACACTCTACATTTTTAGATCAGTTCTCATCGCATTAGAAACTCAGCAGCCTGTTTGAAAAGAAAAAAAAATAGTTTTGAGAAATGTCATAGCGGGACATCTTAAAGGGAAACACTCGGGAGAAGAAGAAAAGAAGTCACACCCGGGAAAGAAGGGCAAAAAGAAAAAAGAAAAAAAAAAAGAAATATATGACAAGTGAAATTCTCAAACATTGGAAGGAGGGATATAAAATAGATCCAATTACGAGCACAATATAAAAAGTGGGAGTGTGAATAAATCAGATGTTAAATTGTAAAGATTCTTGATTCTAATTTTTTCATTTACCCTCGCATAAAATATTTTTAGATCTATTAGCATAATATATGGACATTTTTCTTTTGATTTTAAATAGACATTTTTTTTTTATTTTCGCTTTTATTCATTTTATGAAATTAAACCTATTGATTTTTCTCACATATAAGAAATATACAAAAAATTTAGAAACTTATATTTCGAAAAAGAAATCTTGCATATTTATAAATCTACCATTCGTCTATGTTTTGAATATTGCTGCAACAACTGGTCCGTTGCGCTCCAGCTATATATTTAGAGATTCAGAAAAACAAAGCAGAATCAGCAATTTTATTGGTCCTGACCTGGCATCTCGGAATCAGTCCCACCGCTGTAATGTAGCTTCTCTGTGACTGATTTTTTTTAATAAATACATGCATGGTAATTGTTCTTATGGCCTTTCCTCTATGCTATCTAGGCTTAATGAATTTCAACGCAGCACTAAATTGGCGACAAATTCTCATCATTTTACAGTGGAAATGGCTAGATATAACCGTAAATTCTATTCTAACAGTTTCTTCTCTCGCATTTCTCGCTTTTGGAATTCTATTCTCACTTCTTGCTTCCAAGTCAACTTTGAGCTTCAAAAACTCAAATCGTTATGTTGTTTTCTTAATTTTTGTTCTTTTATTGTTCTCTCTGCTTAATAGTATTTTTTATCTAACACTCAGTTACTCTCTTGCTTAGAGTGAAATTACTGAAAAATATTTTGAAAATTAATTAAATAATAATTAATTAACTGACTTAATGAAAAATGTGTGGAGATTGAAAAACTGAAGAGTGCAGACGCAGTGTATATACAAAATAGAAAAATACTTCTTTTTTTTTTACAAAAATGTATTGTGGGAGATTTTTTTTTTTTTGCAAATCTTTATTGCTGGTAATAATTTTTATTATTTTTTTGGTAAAAATGTATTGCTGGAAATTTTTTTTACAAAACAGTATTGCTGGTAATATATATATATATATATATATATATATATATATATATATATATATATATATATATATATTATAAAAGTGTACTGCTGGAATTTTTGTTTTTACAAAACCGTATTGATGTTAATATTTTTTTTTATTCATTGCTGGTAATATTTATTTTCCAAAAGTCTATTGCTGGTAATTTTTTTTTTCAAAACTGTATTTTTGGTAATTTTTTTTTAAATGTATTGCTGATGAAAAAATAAAAAAATAAATATATTGCTGGTTATATATTTTTTCCAAAAATGTATTGCTGTTAGTTTTACTATAAAAATCTACATTTTTATACCTTCACAGTGTTTTGACCCCAGTTCGAGAGTTAACTATTTGCCCATAACTGAAACCTTAACAGGTTCTGCCACACCACAGGGAAGATTAGGTCATCTCATCTAGATCTGGGTAGCAAACAATCTGAAAAAAAAAACTCTTAATGCAAAACCTTGAAGAAGGTAACTGGAAATCATTCTAATATATTTCGCAAAAAGTCTATAGCAATTCAAAGATAGTAAAGAATAGGAATCGGTAAAGAATAATGATCGCATACGTCTTGGCATAATAAGAACACGTTGAGCAGAAATGTAAATTGGGTTCGCAAGTTCCATTATCACAACCAGTAACTACCACTTCACCTTATATCTGGAAACACAAGCTTTTACATTATTTGTGATACAGACCAGTAACCAAGGGTTTTCGAACTGAACCCTTTATTTAATCAATGGAGGTAGATTTTCCTTGTTTTCTGCTAGTGTCATTCTTTTAGTATTTCTCAGTTGTTGCTAATCCTGTTTCAATTGCCTGAAGGAGTAAAACATTGTCTCGGCATGTTAATTGTGAACTCAGTCCGCAACCCCAGTAGTACAGACTCAAAATCGGTTGAAAAAGTGCGAGCAGCAATCGAGAAGTACTGAAAAGAAACTGTAGTGTCGTATGCAAATTAGATAGACGAGTATAAATAGAGAACAACTGGCGAACATAGGGTAGCTATGCCTAGAAAACCCGGTTGCTATTCAGGACACGCAGAACTGTTCTACGACTACTACTACGCAGAGATATATGCAAATCATAACAGGAACAAAATGAAATATCCCCAGGCATATTCAACTGAAGAAAGCCGGAAAGCACGACAGCCGCAATCTTGTAATAATAGCAAAGATTAGAACATTAATCGTATTTATTTTAATGTAAATAATCTTATTTGTTTTTCAGTGTTATGTTCAAAGTGTCAGGTGTTAGGAAAAATTAACCCCATTATAGCCGATCTCTTCAAGTGGGCTAGAGCTATTTTTTCAGAATAATAGGGTCACACGTTACACTACAGTGAAAATCGGACATATTCAAGACAGCATACGTTTCTAGTTAATTCATCCTCCTATTCTTAATTCTGATTTATTTGTTATAACATTTTGACTTGATTTTTCTTTAATAAAAACAATAAGGAAATAGTTCCTAAATGGCAATATTTACTTTAGCCGTTTGCCGTCAGTAAGCATTCGGCATTCATTAAATGGATAATTAGGGTTACTCGCGGTTGAAATATATAAAATGTTTATATTAAAACAATTTTTCAGGAAATTAGGCATCCAAAGACCACTAAGTGATATAGTTCTTTCTAATATTAATGTCCTACCAGGATTTATTAGTGACGGACGCATTCTTAGCAATATAAGATACGCAGACGATACAGTGTTGATAACAGACAGAGAAAGGAAACTACAGTAACTCCAGTAAAAGGAAAACGAGAAAAAATAATCATTGATTGTAAAAAGACACAATATTGTTGTCATCAAAAGGAACTACCCAAGACGAAAACTACAAAATGAGAATAAAATGAATACTATCAGAATCAGAACGATTTAATAGAAACTACTGGGTCATATAAAGAGGGAAGAGGATTTGGAGAATTTGACACTCACAGCACAGGAGGACAAACGGAAATACTGACAAGTGTTCATTTTGTTCCCATTTTTCTTAAAACATGTTTAGTCCATGGTATTCTCAGTATCCTTTTGTAGAGCCACATTTCTGTTACGTCAATTTCCAATCCATCTGTAAAGAAAGTGCCCAGTATTCACTGCTATACAGGATGATTGATAATGCATAGTAGTTCAGCACCTTTTCTATGTTACTGGCAACATTTTCATGAATTTTAATAGTTTATTTTTGGATGGCATATTTTGCTATTCCGTTGTACCTTCGGCTTTCGCTGTCACATTCCTATTTTCTGGATTAACACTTCCACGATAATTACATTTTTTGACGTCTCCAATTCATAGCTCGCAATTTGGACTGTTCTTCTTGCTAACAACCATGCCTTATCTCTTCTTGCAATAGTTCTTTCTTCTCGCTTTCCTTTGCAAACTTTTCTAGAAGTCCACGCATTTTTATTTCAGTGACTACCATTAATACGGCGTTATCTTAAGTTGTTAAAAAAATTACAAATAGTTGAAGAATGCTTTAGTATTTAGGATACTTTCTTGAAAATACCAGCTACTCCTCTGATGAAGAGTAAATTATAACGATAATGTATTATTATTGCGGTACAAAATGTAAACGATAAAAAAAAGACATAAAGTAAGAAAAAAATCAGAACCGAGAAGATCGGCTGATTGCTTTAACAAATTTTCAGTTATCGCTGAACCTGTTGTATTCTCACACCTATGCAAATCTTGCACCTTACCTTTGTGAATATTGGCTGGTACGTGCTTGCTTCTAACCTTTGACCCGTTCGACCTACATAGCATCAGACGGACATTTAAATTGGTAAATTACCGAATTGATATAATGGGTAGATAGAACCTCCTTCCGGATATGCTACATCCCCATTATATTTGTTAAAAAATAAAAGAAATAAAAAACACTAATAAGTCCAATCTTATAATCAAGACAAATTCAGATGAAGGTATAGCAATCGATTTACATTAAGTCCTACCAGCCATCTCTCTGCAAGGAGAAGATATGTTTATTAGGCTTAAACATGATTAGTCTGCAATTATTATTTATTTATAACAATTTCATTTCCTGTGCCCATTTGTTGTCTTAGACTGATCTCGGATGAAAAGGGACCGACAAACCAATCTGGAGAATTTTGTGTTCTATTTTGATTTTACCAATTTACGTAATGTTATCTTTTGTTGTTACCCATTTTTTTCTTTTTTTCCTTTTCTCGTTGTTTTAACTTATCTGTTTTTATCTCTTTAACCATAATATACTGGTTACAATATATAGAGAGATGTTGGGGTTAAACAATTTTAACTATTTTGTCTTTCGTTATTTTTTTAAAGTGTTTTATTAATTTATCCTTAAAATACACTTAAATTTACCCCACAAATCTTTTGTTCTTTTACAATAAAATATACATTAAAACGGAATTGATTTGTCTATAATCTTACTATTTTCAAATTATTTAAATATAAAAAAAGTTTTGGATTCTATCAAAATGTTTAAAAAAAACAAAACAAAACTAACCGTCTATGAGAAGAAACGACTATGATTACCTACATTTTTTTATTTATTGGTGTTAATGTTTTCAGATATTTTCACTGTATTTCTATTTATCCCTTTATATCGTCACAAACTTTATATGATTTATGACAGTATCTGGGTTGTGGCTACCACTAGTAACTGGTTTCTCTCGACAAAAAAAATTCAACAATATATGAGTTGATGTTTTCTTTTTTTGTTTTTGTTCCGTTTTTATCCGGGAGTGTTTTGCGCAAAAATATTTCTTTTCTTGTGCCCCACATATTTTCATCTTGCTTTCTTTTTAAAACATTTTCGTTGGTAGCTAGATTCTAGAGTTAGTTTTAATTATGCGAAAATTATGTGATTTTGATAATGTATTTTCTTTTTTTTTCTGGTGGTAGCGGGAAGGAAATCTTACGTTTTACTTATTTTTCGGGTATGAATTGACAATATATCTACTAAACACGTTTCTTCAAGCAAGGTAATAATGCCACTAAGACACAAGGGCTTACTAAGTCTGAAAAGATAATAAAAACAGAAACATTAAGCCGCGAGAACAATAAAAGAAGAGGAATAAAAAAAACAACAGAGTAGATAACGATTGATAATGCATTTATATTTTTTAGGATCAAAGTTGACTGGAAAGCTAGAAGCCGGAAGAGATTTCCACAAGCGAGAAGTTCAAGAAAATAAACTGTTAGCATAGAACTCTCGGTTAAATCTAGCTAATTCAATAGTAAAATGATGAAAGCTTTTTGCCAATTTATTACCGCGAATAAATTCATAAAGTCTAGGTACCATACTGAAAAATTACCATGAAAGTATTTATAGAAAAGGCAGTGATTTAAAAATATAGGATTAAATTTATATATTTCTGTGATATTTTTAAATACAGACATTGGTTTAATTTTATTTCATGAAGTTCGGCAAATAAGTGAAAATGAAAATTATACTATAAATTTTCATGATAGATATTTTTCTGTATTAAAGAATGTATCTGAAATAGTTTATGAAAAGTGGTCGAAAACTTTTACATTGTCATTTTTGTGGTCGTCTAGCATCTCCGCTTCATATTCAGAACAATATATGGTGACGAGGTATGGAAATGTCTCCGACTGGTCAAATGTTTCATCTGTCGAATACGAAATGCGAAAATCCAGTTATAAGATAACAATCATTAAAAATTTATAATTGTTTAAAATAGCTAGAGAATTCTGTACTATTCAGAGATTACATACATACTATAAAGAACATAGATACTATAAAGAAATTCTAATAGAATATCTTATTTGTTTCTCGGCAATATAATTAGGTAAGTTATTATTAAAAAGAGTTTGTTTTATGTTTTTTTTAAATAGACATCTTAATAACATACTTCCCTTGACGTTACTGCACAAATATGCTTACATCATAAAATTTAAAAATCGTACAGTATATAAATTTAGCGTGTTTCACTTCAAAAATAAAAAATAAAAAAATTCAGATAAACACAAAAAATGCATTTGGTAAATCAAGACCCTGAAACCTGAAGATAACATATTACTAATGTCGAAAGTACTCGGAATAAATGAATCTGCATCAATATGGTAACTTTCTTTTTTCCTTTAATAATGATACGAAAAAGTTTGTCCATGAATATGAGAGGATCATTAAAACTAAGTAGACAAAACTTGTCTAAATTATTTAATGAGCCATGTTATAATTTTGTTCTTGAATTTTCGTCTACAATATGTAAGGAAAGGTTCAAGTTAGGTACCTTGTTTCATGATTTATTATCTTGTTTTCTTTTTCTATTTTGCATGGGGCACTGTTTTTGGCATCGTCAAATTTGTTGATTTTATATAAACCATATATATATGAATGAATGACATCATCTATTATTAAATGATCGAAGTCCGCCAATTATTTTTAATATATTTTCTGTCTATACGTTTATTTTTATAGATACAAAAATGTAAGGAAATGCTGTTTATAATAAACAGTATTAACAATATTTATCGGCCTAAATGTCCGAGAAATTTCATAGAAAATATGTGTCCTCCGACAGCAATCGAACCTGTGTCTTACACGGAACTGTCATATAGCCTGACGTTGGAGGACACATATTCTTTTTTTTTTTTTTATCGCTATTGCTTTTAAATAACCCACACTAGGACAACGGAATATTTGTTAAGAAAGGTTAATAACAAGAGAAGCGCAAATCTTCGATGGAAAATTCAGAGGACTGTACACTTTCTATACATTTTTGACTTAGTTAATTGCTTTCTCTTTTAATTAAGACAACATTTGTTGAGTTAAAATTATGGTTAGATTCATTTCACTGAACACCTAAATTATTGCATGCGTTAATTTGTAAAAAGATGTCCTTTGCGTCTATCTAATCCTTTCTTTAGATTCCTCGAAGTCTCACCAAATGTATTATTGTGATGTTTAACAGTTTATAATGTAAATTCCTGATTTATGTTTTAGCTTGTTATTATTTTGTTTTGTATTAAGTCACTTAATTTCTCATCCTATTACCCAATTTTGCTTTGATATACAGAAATACATATATATATATATATATATATATATATATATATATATATATATATATATATATATATATATATATATAATAGATAGCTGGCGACGATACTCGTCTACTAGGCAATCTCTATTGCAGACGCTCTCTCAACTACATTTGTGGTTTATACTACAACTATGCTGAGCAGACCTTAGTTCAATTTCTGGGAGAGAGCGTGTTATCTAACGTGATCAACAATTTGAACAAGTCCAGCACGCTGAAGCCTTCTGCCACGATGTCTACCCAATTTCACTCAAACACTGAGCAGATCTTAGTTACAGTTTCTGGGAGAGAGCGTGTTATCTATTTGAACAAAGCCAGTACGCTCAAGCCTTAGTACAGCTATCGACGGCCCCCAAGAGTTCCGACTACTCAGTTTCACTCACAAGCCTTGGGTCAACTCGTTTCCAAATGAGCCGCACGCTGGGATCGACCTCGTTCCAGGATAACATCAGGAAGTCCCTGAAAAATCGACGATAGTGTGATTCGAATCTCATGGTCAGAAAGCGAACGTTCTAACCACACGGCCACGCGCCTATATCAGTGGTGAAGGGTCTATGTATGCATGACTTACTTTTTCCAGGATTTCTTCCAGGATAATTCATTTGTGTTGTTTGTAAATATATATATATATATATATATATATATATATATATATATATATATATATATATATATATATATATATATATATATATATATATACACGAGGGATTACCCACAAGTTCGAAGAATTTAATCAATACGCGTTAAATGAATATAGTACGGTCTTACGCAACATTTCTGAGTATTACCGTCACAATTTCTTATCACTTTTTCAACATACTATATCGTGTTTTCCTAATTTTCACAAAAGTCATTTATCTTATCAAAACAATTTGTACCTTTTTGACAGGTTCTCAAAAACTATAAGTTCTTTGACTCTGAGATGCAGGCAGATATTTGCTACTCTTCTTGTGGGATAAAAATCAATACTTATATCTGAAGTAATTTTACATAAAAGCTTTTTTTAATTGTTGAAGATTACTCGCTCACTTTAATTTCCACCAAACTGAATTAGGACATTTTGTGTCTTCCACATGCTTTGAATGACCTTTCAACCACCTACTGAACATTCATGAACGTTCTCAAATTTACAAGTCTTGATAAACCAATGATATCCTCGCCTCTTTGTATATAAAAAACTGCAGTTTAATAAATCCTACATTGCCTCCACAAAGTCCCTCTGTAGACGAAACGCTTTGGCTAAGTATACTGTTTCCTCGTGGTTCTTTTTATTCATAAAAGTTATTACAAATAACGTTATTACGAATATAACTTTTTTTGTTTATAAAAGAGAAATGAAACAACTTGTTGATCAAAAAAAAAATGGAAAAATAAAAATTCTTATTCGCTTTCTTACTACTACGCGTTCCTTATAAAATCATATAACTCAACAATACAGTTAACATGCAGATTTTCTAGGTCAGCAAAACATCCACGTTTGAAAGACTGACATTGACCAATGGTCGTATTCTTATTTCCTCCACTGTTTAATCCTCATTTGCTCTTTTACTGAACGGAGATAGGAGGGCGGAGACGGATTCATACCTTTTCCTATGGGTATTTGTGCGTAATTGAATCTAATGAACCCAACTGGAATTCGAACTCAGCTTTCCGAATTCTCATTCCACGCCGATATCCATTTGCACCATAGACATTTTAAAATAGTCCAAAGACAAGAAGCTTTAATAAAAATAGCGAGCTTTAGAAAATGGTTAGCGGAACAAGGTTTCAGAGACTTAACAAAAAGACAAAGATTATTAAGAACTACAATGGACAGAAAATTGTGGAGAGCCATGATTGACAACGTCCGGAAGCGACACGGCACGTAGAGGATATTTTAAAGAGTAAAAGTTGGGTTCTCTTAAAGTTTGTGATTCTATCAGACTGATATATTCCCATTTGTTTTGAAAAATGGAAGCAGTTGTTCATCAAAGAAAATAATATGGTTTCATTCTCCGCCCTTTGTACCAAATAAATAAAATGGCTATCACTTTCACAAAGGCGTTTATGCGTTCTTTCGATGTGATGACGTCACCATATGAACAGTTCTTGAGGATAGGAATATATTGAATTCACATCAGCCTTCTCTTTATATATAACACATATTCAATTGTGTTGTACGTTATAAGAACAAATGGAAAGGAAATAAGCATTTTTAATGTTATTGTTTAAGAGAGTTACAGAATACGGTTGTTGTAAGGTCATAAAGGGGGAAGTAAGAGGTGCATATTATGAGGATATGTAGGATAGATAATCGTCAGACTTGAAAGGGTTAAGATCGTAGGGATTGGAGAAACATCCTCTCGAGACTCTGTTCCACAGAGTAACAGTTCTAAAGAAGACGTTGTCTGAGTGGAACCACGTCCTTACTATTGAACTACGAATGAAATGCGGATAGGTTGACTGTGTACGTGGCATAGCGAGTACTAGCTCTGAACTGTTTGAACTAAGAAATGTAGCTAGTCTGAACATTTCACATGGAAACAGCGATAGATTATCGAGAGGCGAATAACCTTTTCTATGTGGGAAAGGGATTGCTGGATAGAAAGTAGTTCATCACACGTGTGTACACTTAACGCTTTTAAACTCTGTAAAGACTGGAAGATGAAAACTGGGCAGGTCCAGTCCGGATATGGTTGAAATTATTTCTTTTTGGTAAATATAGAGCATGGCAGGAAGCGTCAGGTACTTTTTTGAATTGACCATTTTTTCATCGATTTTACAAATGTAAGAATTCCACATAAAGTCTGGAGTTAGCTTTACAGCCAAAGTTCGAGGCAAGGATCCTCATTGTGAGTACAACTGTTCATCTGGACTGGCTAAGTATCAGAAGCTCATGAAGGATTGAAATAAAGTTCATATATATATATATATATATATATATATATATATATATATTATTCCAGGATCGTTTTCCAACTTATTCAAGATGATCTTCCCCTTCTCTAACCTTCTAAACTTCTGTCCTGGAGTAAGGAGTTGCCTTACAGGTTCCTAGTACGATAACATTTTCAAGTCCTTTTTCACCGTTCTTTGGACTGTAATAGCTGAAACTCCTCTCACAAATGCCAAACCACTTGTGGATTGAGTTGGATCTTTTGTAATTGATCTCTTTAGCTCTAAGCTGAAATGATGATCCCTCTTCCTCTTGTGACCTCTTGATCCAATTTTCCTCTCTACTGTTCCCACTTTTTAAAACTTATTTGCCCGTCTATTAATGGTTCTTGAATAGATTTGAAGATGGAAGCCAGAGTGTGAATGTTTATGAATGTGTATGAATTACTGAAGGCCTGAATGATATTTTTCCTCTCACCATTACTCATTTTGGAAGACAATGGGGCTGACACGAAAGGATTTTAACCTGTTCTCTTTATAGCTGATTAACTCACAGGATTTTTCACCGATTCTCACGATAAATGGTGTCAAGGTGGCTAAAGGTCTTATCTGAAAACCTGAAAAAAGAAACACAATTAATTTAGTGGATTTTAGATATTAATTATTTTGTGGGATGAACAATTATGCAGCTACACGATTTGGACAATTTTGCTGTTACACACGGTATATGTATATATATATATATATATATATATATATATATATATATATATATATATATATATATATATATATATCCCACAAAGCACGGCGATAATGCCACTAAAACATGAGTGGTTACTGTGAGTGAAACATAATTGTCAAGGACAATAAAAGATCAGCATTCAAGAAGACAGAATATGTAGTTGCCATTTTATTCACATCTTTTGAAGTTGGTCGGTGGAAGTGAAGCAATAAACCGGAAGAGAGTTCCACAGGTGAGAAAAGAAACTATGAGACTAAAACTTACGGTTACATCTAACTAGTTCAATAGTAAAATGATAAGACCTAGTTTCCAATCTTGTATTACATTTAAATTCACACAGTCAATGTACCAAAGAGGAGACTTACTATGAAGACAGGAGTGAACGTTAGTTTCATTAGAATAAATACGAAATGTGTGTTTATTTTCCTGTGTTTCGCATCATTTTTTGGTTTCCAGTGAAATTTAAAATGTAAACTGTCCAATATCCGTGTACTTTCAGCTTTTATAAATCGTTATCAATTTTTTTTTTGGCGCTATGTCAGTTTTATCAGTTTTCAAATACAGCCTTGTCATGCGTCATGTCTGTTTTTCAAGAGTATTGTCTACACGTGTAAGTTGGCGTTATCGTATCGTTTCTTTATTCCTCAAATATATTTATGCATGTTTTTATCTAAATTTAATATAACAATATTCTTGTTGCATAGTTTAATTCCTCTACTTTGTGTAGTCGTTTTGTACATCATGTGATATAGACGTTTGTTAATGTTAAGGATTTTTTGGCTTACTTGTGGCTACAATTAATGATATGCTATTTAATTGAACAATTATCAGATAAATGTCAATTTAATCGGTTTGATAACGTATTGCTTGTGTATGTTTGAATTATTATTATTATTATAGAGACATTCTTCAAGTAGATATGCTAATTCGGAGAAAACAGTGATTTGTTGAATTATATTAATATATATCGGGTAATCTAAAAACTTCTTTTACTTTATAGAGTAAAAGTAAATGACATTTTTTACTCCTCATTGAATATACTGAACAAATTACGATACGCGGTTTGTTCGAAATTTGTTCGAGTGGGTGCTGAAAAGTCTGATTTTATCAAAGAAGGATTCTCTAAAAAAAACCTCTGATATTCGGTCAGATTTTGAGAAGTGGATTAGATGAAAGATTTTTCAAGAACTCCCACCCACGAATATATTCATAGATTTGTTTACAAAAAAATAACAAAGTTAACAGATCCAATATGATTTTTGTTTTCATCAAACGATCTAAGAATTTGAATTTCAGTTGATCTGTCATCAAAAGGGTCATATGTGAGACATTGCTTGCTTGACGAAAGTCTAGTCGTACCGGAAACCATCATCTGATCCGGAAAAGATGGCGCCAATAATATAAATAGAATAGGAATCAAAATAGTTTTAGTTTTGCGTTTTGCGGCATTTACTTCCACATATGGAACCTGTTTACCACCTCATCTCATCACTCACCCACCTACTTCAAGAGAAAAATAAATTCATTGCAGTTTATACGCCGCACAAGTTTTTGTTTTATCTGTATTTGCTTTACGTAGAAAGAGGAAAAAATGTGCAACATGACTGTCTTTTTTCTGATTCACGAAACAGTTTCTTGGAAGAATTTTTTGTATTTGTCTATATTTTCTATATTTCCTTAGATATCTGGAAAAAGAAACAACTTTTCCTTTCTATATAGATTATAAGAATACATTTTAATCGATGAGTTGAAAGCAAATATGATGTTATTCAAAGCTAACCTATTTACTTTATAACAAGTAGACACAGAACTTTTTTCATAGTTAGAAGTACACATGGAAATATGGCAACTGTGTGGTAAAGATTACCAAGTTTAAATAGTATAAAATGTCCCAGTTTTGTGCTAGTTTCACATAAGTTTAAACTGAAAACACAAGTCATGTTCTTAAATAGCAGATTGAGACTTTTATATAGATGTGATCCATGGCGCCAAACCTGTCCCAAAATATCTAAACTGCATAAAACCTCCTCATAAGATCAATGGTTAAAAACGGTTTTGAGTAAATGAAACGTGAATCTATGCAAAGACCACCCTTCTTTGAGCCTTGTGAACTGGCTCTACAGAATTACAAACAATAAACTAGATAACAGAAAACACGTAAGTTGAGGACTACAGTTAGCAGCAGCAGTTAAAATGGATATCACATCTAACTCAAATGACAAGATGCTGTCATTTCACATTACTTAATATAAGGTTAGGAACGAAATGCCCATCAATACAGGAAAGAGCGATAACAGCTACTAGATTTGACAAACCTATTTTCCTGAAAAATTGTTTTAATAGAAAGATATATATTTCAACCGACAGTAGTACTGGACGATCGGTCAATGAATATCGAATGTTTCCTTATAAGAAAAAGGCTAATATTACCATTATCATTAGAAAAATATATTTTAAATATTAGATATTTCTACTGGAGAAATCATTTTTATCACAGAAATCTAATTTGCAAAGCGTCATTGAAATCTGGTTATTTATTTAAACTTTTTCTTTTGCACATCAAAAGTATTTACAAAATCCTGCAAATAAAAGTCCTATCGCGACACACATCTTGTCTCGACCTTGCCACGGTGTGTTAAATTTGATAATCCCAGAGTTAAATAAGATAAAGATAATGTGAATATTTCTTAATCTATTCTGTATGTCGGCGAGTATACTGACGTTAGTGTTTTCTGTTTTGTAGGGACAATGACCTCACTTGATTCTTCGTAATGTTTATTGGAAATCACTCATAGAAAAATACAATAAGTAAAATTATGAACCAGTTTTCTTCGTTCGGAATTAGTCCACTGTACTTGTCTAGCTCATTATATTCGAATTAGTTTTTATACAGTTTTTGTTTAACATAAATTGATTTTTTGTTATTTGGTCAAATTTTGGGAAGTGGTTCGACTGGGAACTTTTCAGTGCCCATTCGTATAAATTCTATTCACTGAATTAAAAATCGTAAGGGAACAGTTTAGGTTGTCAACGTGATTTTTCCTGCATATTTGTGTAAGTTATCTAAACGTCATCTGAACTTTTTCTCTGTATTTTTCGGGTGTGGTTCCAGAAAGGTGGCTATTGCAAGTATGTAGTTCGGTTCATGTCTCATGCAATTAAGTATAATCATTTGAAATTGTATGTGTAACTGTTGCTATTTATTGCAGTTCTATTTCAGCAAACGATACGAGCGATAATTTTCTTGCATAATCAAGATATTTGTATATATAAGTTTCTAAAACGATATTTGAAAAAAAAAACTAACCAAGAAATCTTAATATTGCGCGATGAAGAGTGATTGTCAGTTTTATTAAAATCACTTAAACGTAAGAATGACATTTTTTTAATCAGTATCACCCCATACAAGGCAGTAAAGCCACTAAGGGGATACTAAGTGTGGAAGAATTAGGAACAGAAGCATTAATAATGAGTGGGAAGAGAAAAGTGTCATCGGGGGGGGGGCAGTAGATAGCGATTGACATTGCTTTTAAATTTTTGCAGATTAGAGTTGACTAGAAAAAATGGAGCCGGAAGGGAGTCATACAAGAGAGAAGTGCGAGAAAAGAAACTGTCAGAATCTGTCTATATTTCTGAGATAAGGTATTATGTACACTATTTACATTACTCGGACTATGTCCTCATCTTTGTTGCCATATTCATCACAACGTTTCGGCCGTTGTACGCTCCGGCCTCCTTCGGGTGGTTAGAATGTCGAACTGAACCCTTTATTTCGCTTGCTGGGGTAGACTGTTCTAGTTCCACGTCCCATGTTTAATGGATGTCAGTTATCAGTTATCTCCTGTTAATTCCCCTATCTGTCTTAACCGGGTATTGAACTCACGCTCTTTGGGTCCTGTCACTGGATCTAACCAACGCGTTAAGGCAGTGGAAAACTTGGAGAGGGAAATTAACAACAGATAACTGATAACTGACATCCATTAAACATGGCACGTGGAACTAGAATAGTCTACCCCAGTGAGCGAAATAAAGAGTTCAGTTCGACATTCCAAACACATGAAGAAGGCCGGAACGTACAACGGTCGAAACGTTGTAATAAATATGGCGACAAAGATGAGGACAATAGACAGAAATATCAAATTTAACACACCGTGGCAAGGTCGAGACACGATGTGCATCGAGATTTGATTTTTATTTGCAGGAATTTCAAATACTTCTGATGTGCAAAAGAAAAAGTTTAAATAAATAACCAGATTTCAATGACGCTTTGCAAATTAGATTTCTGTGATAAAAATGATTTCTCCAGTAGAAATATCTAATTTTTAAAATATATTTTTCTAATGATAATGGTAATATTAGCCTTTTTCTTATAAGGAAACATTCGATATTCATTGACCGATCGTCCAGTACTACTGTCGGTTGAAATATATATCTTTCTATTAAAACAATTTTTCAGGAAAATAGGTTTGTCAAATCTAGTAGCTGTTATCGCTCTTTCCTGTATTGATGGACATTTCGTTCCTAACCTTATATTAAGTAGTGTGAAATGACAGCCTCTTGTCATTTGAGTTAGATGTGATATCCATTTTAACTGCTGCTGCTAACTGTAGTCCTCAACTTACGTGTTTTCTGTTATCTAGTTTATTGTTTGTAATTCTGTAGAGCCAGTTCACAAGGCTCAAAGAAGGGTGGTCTTAATGTAAATAAGAAACTGTCAGCATAGAACTTACGGCTACATCTAGCCAGCTCAACTATAAATTGATGAAACCTTGACGCCAGGCTAGTACTTCGCTTAAATTAAAAAAAAATCTAGATACCATAGCGAAGAGTTAATCCGAACAATTACCATGAAAGTATTTATAGAAAAAAATAGAGGGAGGCAACCTTGCGGCGGTGGGAAAATAATTTTAGCAGAGTCGCCAGATCAGGGAGATGAATAACATGAAATCAGCATGTCTTATACAAATGAAACAAAAAATATTCCTGCATACTTGTTTTATTTGATGTACTTACGGTAACAATTAAAAATTAAATCTTAGCTCCAATGCTTTTAAAATTGTTATAGTTTTTACAATTTTTAACCTAATCAAATAAAATAAATTTCATTAAAAGAAACTTTGAGCTTGGAATGGGTTTCAATCGCCGTAAATCCTACCCCACATTATTAATTAGGAGCAAACTGTGTTTATTAAAATTTACAAGTGTAAGATTATTCAATATTTAACAGGCATTTATCAAATATATATTTAAATGTATTCAGACCAAAATGTTCACCGTTGAAGATGTTTCTTTAGAATAGGGGTGAATGCATAAAATGACAGTTTTGTTTTTTAATAATTTTATTGTGAAATGTTTACTGATCGACGAAATACATACAATTAAGACTTGATGAAAGAAAACATATGAAAATTAGATTTACTGTGTCCATTTTAGATGCGAAAGGAAGAACAATTTTTGCAATAATTCGGTTCCCTGAAGAAATCGACAAAAGAAAAAAGTGAAAAAATGTTATTGCTTTTAGAAAAGCTGTACCTTTTTCAAAAGGTTTCATTTTAAGTTAATGTATCCATCCTACCCAATTCAATTGACTTTATTGCAAGATAAATATAAATTTTGCTTTAAACTCCTTGCAGGTAATTTTTTTACCCAAAATTTGATCGTGGACTATACATTTTTATTTTAGAAATCAAAACGATGTTACACTGGAATCATGAGTCTCTGTTGCTTGTGTACTCGGGTTACTTGGCGTTACCCATATTCAACCAATAAAAATCTCTAAATACTAAGCAAGCGCACATAATTTTACATATTCTATCCTTAAACCAACCAAACAAACAAATTATGTCTAATGTAATAAATATTTATATACTGGATAAACTATGAAAAGGTTTACATATCGTCTAAATTCTGTCTCTTACGTGGTTAATGAAAAGCAGCTAAACTAGTACATATGCAATTTGTTGATGAAATGTATGTTTCTAATTCTAAAACGTAATACCCGATATTATAAAATATCGAAAGTCAGTCATTTTTCCAAGACCGTAACGTACATTCCCCTGGTGTCTTTACAATAAATATTTTCACGACAATTTTTCTGATGTGCTTTCCACTTTGCTACCACGGCATTTACGCGCAGTACTAGATTGGCAGTCAGGTCTCCTTATTTAACTTTTGAAATATGAAACCGTAAACTTTATTCTAATAGTTTCTTCTCTTTTGCACTTCCGGCTTCCTGGTTTTCAGTCAACTAAGAAGTTTAAAAATCTGAATGTCATATCAATCGTAATCTTCTGTCCATTGTTTTTTCAATGTTCTTTCTCCTCACTAAAGTTTTCTCACTTTTTTTCACACTCGGTGGCTTCTGCCGTCTTAGTGGCTTCATCGCCTTGCTTATTTAAAAGAGTCAAATAATAAGTACAAGTAAATGATTTTATGGTTGTACATTTTAGCCAAATCACTGTGAAATGCGGCATTGGAATAATTTTTTGAGATTAAATAAAGTAATGGCACATAATAACCTATTTTCTTGAAGCTAGAAAACTTTTTTCTTTATCATTGGAAAGAATGTTAACTGTCTAAGCAGCCTTTCTTCGTTTGTTTTGACTGACATTCTTTGCTGACACAACTCGTCTCCTGCTTCGAAAAGATTCCCCAGTAGGCCAAACAATATGTTTGCCTGTCGTATGCAGCCACCACACAGAGATAAAGGATCTGGCCACCTTCTGCCATAACGACACCCTCTCAAGCACTGAGAGGATCACAGCAGTTTCGCTGCTGATTTGCGGCTCCGTATAATTTTGTTCCCCCTATCTGCTTTTATACATCAAACACGAACATCTGTTGTGTTGGTACACATCGACAGATACGAACACGAACCTCCAACGAAACTTTCACATACATGTTTGTTACTACATCTTACTCAGTTAAAAGCCGACCCTCGTCTCATTTGTGACGACTTCCGTTTCAGCATCCATGGCCCCTAAGATGACTCTTAAGACCAACATTGGATTTCATTAGCATCACGCATATATGACAAAAAAACTGTTTCCTTGATTGGGTTGATTTGATCCTCATGGCTTACAACCCTCTTAGAACCAAGTGCCCTCTCTGTCCAGATGATGATCTGCTAACAACAGAGGTATTTTTGAAAGATCGACGAGGAAGATTAGCATAGTTTGCTTAATTCTGGTTATTATGATGACATTTAAAATGGGTTACGTAGTCTGTCTTCGTCAACAACATGCGCTCACGCAAACCATGTTTCCAAGACTGCATATTAGCTGGAAAACCATTGTCTCTTTTACGCTTGATCTGAGCATGCCAGAAACATTCATCCTTAAAAGCGTTGCATCTCCTCCGCTCCAATAGAATGCCTCCGCTCTGTACGATTTGAAGTTAGTTCTTCTCAATATTGCACATCCATGTACAATGCATTTAGATTACAATTCAGATTATCTTTAAACCTATTCCTAGACTTGCGTTATGGTTGTTTTCCTGTCTTCACTTCCTCGTAGAAAAGTTGTTCAGGAATCCTGTTTTCCTCTATTCTATTAACATCCATCGCATCTGGTTAGGGATTTTTATTATGCTGTTGCATTCAGATCTTTGGAGGACAACAGTATCTGGAATCAAAGATTGACAATTTACGTCAAGGATGCGTCTCAGACATTTTAGTGGAATCGCTCAAGCCATTTTATATACCTCCGGTATAGTGTCCATGTTTCAGAAGAGTACAGAAGGAACGTTAAAACATAGACTTTATACAAACTTATTTTAGTATTGATGGTAATGACAAAACTACTTTCCAATTTACTAAATGCAACATGTGTCTTATACATGGTGGAAGACTACCCGTGATCGAGTAAGACCATCTCTTGCACTTAAACCCTCTTAATATATTTTCTCATTTTAACTATCATCGGTTAGTCACTGATGACATTTCAAATGTTTTTTAAGATCTGCAAGTGTCTTACAGTTCTTCCAAAATTGCTGACATGTTAGTCTTCCTAATGCAGATTGCCTTTCTAGATGGTGGCTGTGGAAATATCGCGTGAGTCTGCTTGTTGGCCGATACACTTTATGGCAGATTGTATATGTATGATCTTGTAGGATGTCATATTGATAGTTGATATCACGATGATTCCGCATGTGGCTGAGAAGACCTGCTTTTGAAAAGCAAATTTGGTCATATTGATCACATGTAAGAAACTACCCCACCAGCATTCTGAGAGGGTTGACGCCTTCCATATATTTGCCCGCACGTTTTTGTTGTGTATATTCTATCCTTCTGTTCTCATTTTTTTTAACACCCGTAACGATCAGGGTTTTCCATATTTGTCGATCTGTTGCAAGTTCTTCCCAGTTGTCTATTTCTATTTGTGTCTTTTTGAGTGTATTCCTCAGATTGTCTTTATCGCGCTTGCGGAGCGTAGACTTTGATGATTTTAACTGGGCTAACAGCCCATACATAACCTATTTAGGCATGACTGAGTTCTCCCATCTACATTGGCTTTCCAATTTACCAACTGCAACACACACACGCACAAACACACACACACACACACACACACAATGTAACAGTTATCGCTGCAGCAAAATGAAATCAAATAGCCGAGTTCAAATTCCAGTTGATTCTGTTTCTCTCAATTAGTGCTACGAGAAGCAGTGGGCTGTAATGTTATAACCTATACTTGTACGAAAAGCGGATTCGGCAAACTGATATTGATTTCCTCATGATGCTATTGAGAGAATATATGAATCCATCACTTCCTGCAATCTCTTCTACCTAGATATCAAATGTCTCAGCAATTCTGGAATTCCACATTTATTGATGGACAAGAGACTAAGTGTATAGTGAAGTCAACTATTTCCCCCCAAATCACCTTTTATTTCCAGTCACCCGCAGGAAAAAAAACTGTAATCTCTGTATTCTAGATTTACAGGAGCCAATCAATGTACATGTCCATGTAAGTAACCCTTAAGAATATTAGGTTGCACGGTAAAAAAAGATGTTAATTTTAGCATTATAGAAGAACTATATTAACAAAGATGCCATAAGATATGGAAGCAGTTCAAGAGAAACCAACGTATATATAATTTTAAGTGCAATACCTTCGTTACTGATGTTGAAAAGAAGCAAGCGGATTAATTAAATATTCATTGATTCGTGCCGAAGAAATGTCAATCCCTTTAACAGTGCATTCCTATATTTTGTTTCTTAAAACTATTAAATATTCATATCTAAATATCTTTTTATCTCCCTTGCTCGAAGGAATGCCCGTATGGGCGTGTTCCTCTAATATACAAATTACGGAAACTACTAGGTCTTATTATGATGTATTTATACTAATCGATTTCAAAAACGTAGAAAAATTCGTTGTTTTTGTTACATACTTTTGAAATTAGATTTTTAAAAAATAGTATGTATTGAATTAAATGAAAATCGTGACGCTGATATCAAAAATAGTATGTAATGAATTAAATGAAAATTATTTTTGTGGCGCTAATAACCGACTGAAAACGTTTCTCGTATTAAAAGATTTTGATTAATACACGATGTTAAAAGTGAACCCGAAAGATTATTTTAAGCGCTAAGTACCTACAGAACGTGTGTGATTTTTGGTTTTCCATAAATTCCTGTCTTTTATTGCTCTAAGTAACTTTTTGCTCCATACCTTCTTTTGTTGTGCCATCCTCTCACACAAACATGTTACGTTACACACTGTTTCTGCTTTCTTTCCGTGTCCTGTGTGTATTAAATTCTCCAGGTCCACTTTCCTCGTTAAATGTCCCTGAAATTTCTCGCAGCACTTTCTAGTTGTAAGTTTCGTTGTAGTTCCTATTTTCTGAAAAACTTCCTCGTTGTTCTCATGTTCTGTCTATGGTATTCTTAGCATTCGTATGTAGAATCTCAACTCTGTTGCTTCATGTCTCTTTAGTATTTGTGAGAAAGTTGTCCAGCATTCAATTAGATCCTTATATAGCAGTTCTTTCTTTGATTGTAACGATATTTTCCGATTTTTTAATAATTTGCTTACATTCTATAAGGAATCTCATTAGCTGTATACGCTTTCGAATTTCTGCGTCACAGTTTCTGTTTGTCAAAATGCTTCCCAGATAATTACATTTTTGTTTGGCATCCCCAGTAAGTAAAGCTTACATCTTGGGCTGCTTCTTTTGCGACAGTAATGCATTTTTGTCATCTTACAGTTAATAGTTATTCCTTTCTTCTTGCTTTCCATTCCTATTTTGTCTAAGTGATCTTTCAGTTTTCTTTCTGAGTCTGCCATCAACATAGTGTCATCCGCGTATATATTGTTAAGATTATTACTGCCAATAATAAATCCAGATCTGTTTTTCTTATATGATCGTATTTCTCTAGCCTAAATAAATCAAGTGAGAAAACGTATTATTGTTTTATTCCATTTTATATATTTGTGTATCTACTAAATACATTCTCTATCCGCATGTAGGTTGATTGTTCCCTGTAGAGGTAACGGATAAATCGAATACTTTTCCGATGCAAATCAAGCCTTTCTTGTATTCCAATTATATCTTTGATCATAAAAACCAGAATTAGATAATTTATCCATAAGGATATACATTAACTAAAAATAGCGGATAATCAGCTATATTATAAATAAAGAATAGTATTAAAAAGATATTTGTCTGTCAAAAAATGTTTAGTTAATTAAGGAAGAATAAACAGTGTTTTTATTTATTTGCAATAATACTTTTTTTTTATTACATCTCCTGATGTCTTTCAGGTAACGTCAGGATTTCATAACATTATCTATATGACTACAAAAATGATTTTGTGCATTTTTGAAGTTTCCAGGAATTGCAGCTTTTAAAAATAATTCTTTGCAGACCAAAGTAAATAGAAAAATAAAGGTAAAATATTTGCTAAAAATAACAGATGGGTAAAAACTATCCTACCAACTGTTTCCCTATACTTATCAAATAAACATGTTGTCGCGTGTTAAGCTCCTATATTATTAAAGTCTTTCTGAAAGAATTCCAGTAGAACGCTTTTTAACAATTGTTGCCTTCAGTTAGTATAATTTGAAACATCCCGGGCGAAAAGCAAGGACTACCATCTTCTTAGGATTATCACGTTCTTAAGACTACCACCTTCTTAGGATTACCACCTTCTTAGGACTAACACCTTAGGATTACCCCCTTCTTAGGACTACCACGTTCTTAGAATTACCACGTTCTTAGGACTACCACCTTCTTAGGATTACCACCTTCTTATTACTACAACCTTCTTAGGATTACCACCTTTTTAGGACTACCACCTTCTTAGTATTACCGCCTTCTTAGGACTAACACCTTAGGATTACCACCTTCTTAGTAGTACCACCTTCTTAGGATTACCACATTCTTAGGATTACCACCTTCTTAGTAGTACCACCTTCTTAGGATTACCACATTCTTAGGATTACCACCTTCTTAGGACTAACACCTTCTTAGGATTACCACATTCTTAGGATAACCACCTTCTTAGGACTAACACCTTCTTAGGATTACCACCTTCTCAGGACTAACACCTACTTAGGATTACCACATTCTTAGGATTACCACCTTCTTAGGACTAACACCTTCTTAGGATTACCACATTCTTAGGATTATCACCTTCTTAGGACTAACACCTTCTTAGGATTACCACATTCTTAGGATTACCACCTTCTTAGGACTAACACCTTCTTAGGATTACCACATTCTTAGGATTACCACCTTCTAAGTATAGACTCTGGCACTATTTGTGGTTATTCATTTCGCTTTTCACACGATATATTGCCTTTCAGTTTATTATAAAATATCAATTTTCTATCGAAGGTCATAGTTTGTTTCACAAGTGGAATATTTGCATTACACTGAATCGCATAATGATGCTACACATCAAAGCAACTAACATAATCATGGGGGAGAAAAATTATTTACAATTCTGGGAATATGGGTTATATTGACTTTCTTGCAGTTGATTATTCTTAAAGGGTGTCTAGATATCAAGTTAATTGTTAATTTTAAAGATTCACCTAGCTTAACTAATCTTGGAGTATTGTAAAACTTGACAAACCATTGTAATATTCACAATGCAATCATTCATTGGCATTAATTAAAAAAAAGAGTTAAAAAAAGTTAAGAAAAAATGTTGTTTATAAAAACATTTTTCTTAATTTCACTTGACTTCCTTCTTTAAAATTACAATAACATAATTTGCCGTAAATGTTGCTTATTTTCTTCGTCTCAAGAATTGGCTCATTAAGCAAAAATATGCAAAACTGATCAAATGAATTTAATGTCGCTGATATTACGGCTGTCACAATATAATTAAAAGTAGTTCTTATTGAAGATAAAACAAATGCACTTAATTTCATATAACGACATTAACAGAACGTTTTTTTAGTTCAACGCAGTATATTAATAAAATACATTGCAGTAACAAGTATTTCCTTTATGTTTCACTTCTTGGCGAAGGAATTCTGATTGCTGCCAGAAGCCTCAGTGGGAAAATTTAGCCCTCATAGATATGACACCATTTATCGAAAATCAATTGATTGAATTCTATTCAGTAGCTTATTCATATGATGAAATATGCGTATAAAAAATAATTATAGTCTCGTATCTTTACAGTTCGTTGTAATTCTGTTTGAAAACTCAGTTATGTGCCATGCGTGATACAAGCTTAGGTGAAAATGTGTCTTTCGATACATGACTTACGAGGCAGATTTTTCCCGCAATAGGTTGCCATTTCTTTCTGCGATAGACCAGTTGCCATCCAAGTCTATTGAACCTGCTATTTGTTCTGCTACTTACCCATAGCTGGAGGAAGATAATGAGGATTAATACCTTTCCCAAGGGTATTAGCACGACTGGAATTCGAACTCGGCTCTCCGATTCCTCAATCCGAGCCGCTATCCATTACTCCACTGCACGGTTGAATTATTGATTGAATGATTCGTTTTTTATGGCTTATATAAAGCCAGAAAATATTTTAGAATGTAAGAATTTTGGGGGAGAAGATAATGATTTAATGATACAAGTCTTACTAATTAACCGATAGCTGAGGGGAAAAGAGTTAGAGTTCATAACTTTCCCGAGAGTATTTGCGCGTAAATGAATATAACGAACAGAAAATCGAAATCAGATCTCCGATTAACAATTCCAAGACATTACCCATTACACCATCTGCACATCCAAGCTTACAGCATCTGATATTCCCAATCGGTCAACCATCTAGATACTGACCAGGCCCGACGTTGCTTAACTTCAGTGATCGTACGGGAACCGGTATTTCAACGTGATATGGCCGTTAGCCACATAAGTTTTGGTAGTAACACTTTTATCAATTTTGTGTAAATGTTATGCTTGAAACAAGTGAACTTTATTTTAGAAATTATGTCAAGAAGCATTTAGGATTTTTTTTTTTCAATTTCCTATGTCCAGAATCCACAAGAGACAATCTCCCACGAAACATTTACAGCAGGCTTATGCCACTTTCTCACCTCAGGAAGAGTGGTTGAATTACTTGAACCCCCCTCCCCCACCGCACTAAGTCAGGTTGTGACACAAGGTCAGTTTTTAACGTGGGGACCAGAGTGTCTTCACTCGGGCCGCTGGTCTTAGTTGGTCCATGCTGGTCAAGGCTAGTCTAAGTTAGTCATAACTGGTCCATGCTGGTCAGAGCCAGTCCAAGCTAGTCATAGCTGTGATATTATCAGCACAGGGCAAATATCAGAATGTGTATACCACTCCAAGGAGAGGTTTAAACACTCTCTTTCTAAGCATAGCTTAGATGTGGCACATGACCGAAAGTATGGAACACCTAGTGAGGATCAAACTCACTTTTCAGTTGTAACTGATCTAGCAAGACAAGCTTGCTAACCATTACACCACGCCGAGGTACCCCACCCCAGGAAGAGTGGTTGGTTGGCTGAATTTGTTTAGAGGCATATCAAACTCTTTGGGTTATTTAATGCCGAAATCTAAATTATTTGAATACCGTTCAACTAAATATATTTTGAATGCAATTGTATGCCTTCAACTAAAGACAAAATGTATAGCTGATCATATGGTAATTTTACTATAAATATGGAGTTTTTTATATAAAGATGTATTGCTTGTATTTTTACTATAAAAATGTATATTCCATACTCCTCAAAATCTCCAATCTCGCGATCAAAACCTTGCCACCGGATGTAGTTTATCGTCATTTAAATGACTGAGATCAATAAATAAATGTAAATTTTTATAAATTCACTATTTGTAACATTCACACTATTTTCAATATATGGACAGAATTCATTCACTTTCTTTTGTTTAAATACAGCACTCGTTCTTGAAATTTAATATCGTTTCTTATCTGGAAAACAAAGAGAATTATCTGTTAAGCAATCTACGAGATTAGATCATGAAGATCAAAGTATTTTCCTTCTGTAATACTGTGTAAAATTAACAATTATCTTTTATCATTAACTTCTGAATTTGCTGATGTAAATACAGACATTGAGCTTTAAAAATTACTGTATGTTAATGATTTCATTAATAAACCCGAATTTGGCTGTTTACAATGTTTAATTGAATCATTTTCTACGGTTTATCAACCCTCTGTAGGTAAAGCCAAAAATATTCTTAGATTGCAAGAATTTTTTAAAATAATAATGATTTCGTGGTACAAGTTTGACTAATTAACCCATAGCTGAGGGAGAAGAGGTGGATCTATACATTTCCCAAGTATATTTGCTCGTAAGTGACTATAACGAATCCAACTGGAATCGGAAGTCTGCTCTCCGAGTCATTATCCATTACACCCCCCCGTAGATTCAAGTTTACAGTACCTGATATTTAAAAGCGGTCACCCATCTAGGTACTGACCAGTCTCGACGTTGCTTAAGTTCGGTGAATCTTACGGAAACGAGTATTTCAATGTGATGTAGCCGTCAGCCTGTAATAAAACTGATCAATCTTTTCCACACACATTTATCATTTTCTAAAACATCTTAAACTAAATTTTGTTCACGTCATTAAAATTCATTACTGCTTGTTCAGAAAATGAAAAAAAAAATCTTAAAAGTATGTTGAACTGTAAGCGCAATGCCTCGGATTCCTAATTATGGTCAAATGCCTCCGCATTTTATTCACACTATAAAATAGAAATTAAGATTTTAATCAGGCTGTATTTGCATGAAAAACACTAGTTAAACATTTTGGATGCTGCAACTTTGGATCCTCCTATCGATGTCCAAATTCAATTAACGGCGTATTTCCAAATTCGTGAAAATTATATCACGTATCGTCAAGTTACGTGTAGCAGAATATACCCATTTCACGGATATAAATAACACCTGTTACATACATTAAAATACGCAGTTTAATAATAATCTTTGACGATGTTACATTGATATCGTGTATACTGATAACATGGATTGTGATGACATAAGTCACAGTATATTAGTTGTCTAATGTGCGTGTGGTGCAATGGATAGTGGCTCGGAGTATCATGGCCTTCTCCAAAATCCTATTCCTCGTAACCCTTAGTAACATTTTACTCTTTGCTAGCCGTCACACCTCCCGTTTCCCCATCCATTCACACAGCTCTTCAGTTGAGTGGCCTGCTACTTTCCCCTGTAACTTTTTTTTTTTTTTCGATGCGTCCTTTGGTTTTCAAATTCTCCAAGCCCTCCTTCCTCGACGCGTCCAAGAAATGCCAGCTGCTTCTTTCTGATTTTGAGTATGTGCGCTTTTTGTTTCCATTTTCTTTAAGATTTCTTCGTTGCTTATCTGTTTCGTCCATGCTATTCTCAGCATCTTTCTCTGGGATCAGATTATTTTTGCCAAATTTTCTCTTCATCTGAGAGGAAATTGTCTAGAATTCACTTACAAGAAGATTTTCTTTGTTTGTAACGAAGTTTTCCTATTTCTTATTTCACCATAGTCGATTTTTCAAAGAGGAGATTTCTTGATAATATCGGTGTAAAGAAAATGATTACAGCGTCTGGTACCCTTGGAACGTGCATGAAACCCATAACAAAGATTTTTTCGTAAGTCAAAATGGGTAAACGGAACGATTCGGAATTTGTCGATGGCTGTGCTAGCACGAAGTCACAAGTCATCGTGACAAAGGGTGTTTGAATGTACTAGCCTTGTTCATATACTGATCACAACCGATTGTGTGCTCTCACCAAGAATCTATAATTAAAGTCTGCTCAGTATAGATCAGCAGATTGGCTTTGTGCGTATCGAAGGAAGGGATTAGATAATCCACCCTAGCAGGCAAGCACACTCAACAGTCATCTATTTTTATCGTTACATTATTAATCGGACTTCTTGGTTAACATACATTAATAACGTGACAAATCAGCGTTTCCCGTTTTTCCCGCCTATCCAACTCAAGGGCCTGGATTTCAACATCTGAATTCCTTTTCTCGTACTAGAATAACAGGAAAGTTCATCGCCTCTATTTATAAAACATTTGCAAATAAATTATGCCACTGTTATAATTTGTAAGTTATCAGCAAGTCGTATATCAAATCCGTATCTGATGTGGCATCTACCGAAACGCCCCATATATTATTGGTGACAGGTCTTATTTCTGGGGTATGTTTTCAGACATGGCGGTCGCTAACAGCGTCAGAAGTATATCGGGCACTATATCTAACGTCAACGCGTCAAAATCTTGCGAAAAAGCCTTGTCCTCGCCTTACATGTTATTGCGACTTATTAATATTCATTTGTTATGTCATAATTATTCAAGAATAAGAAAAGAAATACATAGAATTATCAATCTGTCTGACGAGTGATCATCATTGTCATATTACATTCGGACTAAGCTGCCTCATTTCTTATAATCACATTTCGGCTTTTGTAATCTTGGTCCCTCTTCGGGTGTCTGTCGATTTGCATTTCGTGTTGAGCTATTTATTTAATCTATTTTCCCGTTCTGCTGTCCATTACTATGGATATCTCGGCTTATTATTGTTCTTTCTAGGTTTTTTCGTATTTCTCATCTATTGCCTACGCTATTTTTACTTAGCATGTACTCCCCCACCCCCGGGAGTGAACTCACAATTACTATGTAACCAAATCCACAAATCAAAGCTTTTAATTCAGTAAGCGGTTGTTCCTTGTAAAAATCCTTGACTGATATGTTTTTTATTGTTTTTTTTACGGCTTGTCAACCTTTGCAGGTTATTTAAAGCCAAAACATTTTCACAATGTAAGACTTTTTTTTAGATATATTAATAATTTACTGATACACGCCCTACTAATTAATTAATATCAGGAGAAGTGGTGGAATTATACATTTCCAAAGTGTATTTCCGCGTAAGTGTTTACAAAGAAACTGACTGGAATTGAAACTCGGTTCTCTGATTAACCTATTAATCTATTACACCACCTGCATACCCACGCTTACAGCACCTGGTTTTCCCAAGCCAGGTTCGACGTTGCTTAACTTCGGTGATCGCATGAGAACCTATGTTTCAACTTGATATGCCCGTAAGCCTTCTTGAACCAAGAAAATAGAGCCTTTTAACCTAATGATTATTTTCATATGCTAATTTTATAACATGATACTCGTGAATAAAATCTTAAAGTCAAATGCTGAGTGATTTAATCTTGCTCATCATTATGGCTGAGTAATGAGTTCCTCCCTAGGGTTATAATTAATTTCCGTACACCGAATTGCGCACATTATTTCTTTACTTTTTAACATTTTTTTTTTTTTTGAAGGATTCAAATCAGATATTGCATTTTCTTTTGTAGAGAGAGTATTTGATAAAATATTCTTTAATGAACATTTAGTTTTGAAACCTACTCAGATGTGTAACCGATCATTTAAGGAATCGTCAGTTGCCCACCATTCTGGGGTTTCGGGGATTCAAGAGCAAAACCTCTATTTGGCAAACAATCCAGAAATTGAGAATTCTTCATTAATCAACAGATATTATTATTATTATTGTTATTATTATTTTAGTAATGTTGATGTTGTTGTTATTATTGTTGTTGATGTTGTTGTTATTATTGTTGTTGTTATTGTTGTTGCTATTGTTGTTGTTGTCAGTTATTATTATTATTATTATTATTATTATTATTATTATTATTATTATTATTATTATTATTCCCTTTAATTTCTGTTGTATACTCATTTCCTTTCGGGTTTTGGCAATAGACCCAAAGTCAAAAATTGTTTCATGACATTTTCCACTAACCATTTTTGTAAAGAAAAAAATAACTATTATGATTATCACTATCATTATCATGCTTGTCTCTCTCTTATTAGTTAGTTTTCACGACCATTATGCCCTGCCAATACCTCATAAATTATGGCCTATAATGTTTTGACCGCAAGAAAACACGGAAATGACAGAGAGTCTATCCGAGAAAGAAAAAAGGGAAAATATAAATGTTTAACGCCTGTTTCAGTGAAAAGGATAAAGTAGTTAATTTCAAATCTTTTCTTTTGTACCTCCTTACTTCTTAAAATAACGACCAGCATTTCTATTCATGATTGATATTGCAATATGTTTTTAAAAGTTGTTAAGCTCAAATATTTAACGATGCGAATGTGGAATTTCTACGGATATTTTATTAAAATAAGCAGTATAACTATGGAAGGCCCTGGGATCAAATTTACTAAAAAGTAATTGTAATAGCTTTTAAAAATTGTATAGATTTTTCGAAAAATTAATTAAAGTGCATGTCGAGCAAACTCGGAAATCAAAGTTCAGTTTTTGTTTGTTCTTTTTTGTTTTTTTTAATTCAGCCTGTAAGTAAGAACGACAAAAATATGATAAAAACTGGGAATGATTAATGTTATGTCAACATGGCGACTGCTTTCTCCATCAAGTTGACAATATGTTCATATGCAATTCATTTCTTAAACAGGTGAATGTAGCCAATTCATAAACAGAAGAAAAAAACTAGTGGAAATGTCTGTTGCGGTAATAGATCGCGAATTTGTCAGACCGAAACGGTATTTCAGCGACAAACATTTCGATAGAAAATTTGTCAAGAAAGTTAACAACCGTCACGACCATTCGCTATTTAACAGTTGTCAATACTTTCACTGTTTCGCTCACATAGCAGCAATCCTAGCAAGTAAAATCGAGTTTTATTTTTTCTACATTCAGGCAATCTGATGTTAGTAACTTTCAGTGTAGCTATTTTCTGACGTTTAAACAAATCATTTCAGTCAAGTGTCCTTAGTCCTACCCTGCTTTTAATTTTCATTAATAACCTTCCCGATGACATCAGCTCTCAACTTGGTATCTATTCTGATGAAACAACAATTTACTTCTGCCTCAATAATAAGGCGTATCAGTCCGACATAGTCAAAATGTCAGTCGATATTCAAAACAACCTCATGTCCGTCGTTGACTGGGGCAAAAGATGGCTTGTTCATTTTAACGCCTCAAAACTATACTTATTTACATTAATCATCTGAGAGACCCCCCTCTCTGCTTTCCATCAATATGGCTGATGCTAACCTCTAGGAAAGTGACTCGTTGCGCTTTCTCGGGCTAACATTCTCAGCTGACATGAAGTGGAAAGACTATATTGAATCCATTGCTAGGTCAGCTGCTAAGAAAGTTGGTTCATTGTGTTATGCAAGACCATTTTTTCTCTCCAGAATCTCTCTTGCATATCTATACGTTTACCATTCGTCCATTTTACTGCAACATATGGTGCGGCGCCCCTTCAGCTCCTTGATAATATCCAAAGAATCAGCAATATTATTGATCCTGATCTGGCGGCTCGGCTTTAGTCACTTTCCCACTTTATTAAAAATAAAAATGACTAAAAAAATATAATTATCGATACAAGTATACAAAAAAACCTTGACTTATCAAAATTGTTCTGCAATTGTTGGAATGGAAAATTGATTGCTATTCAATTTTTAGAGGAGGAATTTTTGACCCATAAAAAAATTTTTGCGTCCTTTCGTTCCGAGTTTTAACCGTAGGAGTCTTTGAAAAATACATGGAATCCTGTGTTAGTCCTAACATAGTATAATTGATTAAGAAGTATTATGGCGGAAATCTCCTAGGGTTTTATTCTTGGAGCCACTTTGTTCTTTATGTTCCCTAGCAACCTTTCTGATATCCGTATTTATAATGATGACACAGCTGTCTATTAAGTTCGACAACATCAGTTTGTCAGCTGATTTCGAAAAGGACCTTCAATGTTTTGTTAACGGAGACAAAAAGTGGCTTGGTCACTCCAACGCCTCGAAATTGTTGTCTATTATTCACCTTCCATCAGTATGGCTGATGCTAACATCCAGGAGAGCAATTCACTGCGACTTTCTGGCTTCACATTTTCCATTGACATAAAGTTGGATGATTATATGCTTATATGCTACGTTTTATGCTGTAAGTAAGTAATATGTTTCAAATCAGATTAATTTACTTTTAAATTTGCTAATTTTCCTCAAATAACGTGTCAAAAATATATATTTTATTTTTGAAAGAACTTTAAAACTGGGAATTAACTTTTGTTTACAAATATGTCAAAATGGCCGATATTTATCGAATTTCTGAAAGCGACCAAAAAGTTGAGATTCCAATCAATATAATTTCTATTGGAAATATTAAATTTAATAATTTAGCTTTCAGGTAAAGATAAAAAGAAACCTTCAGGGATGGTTTTTAATTTTTAAAACTTCATTTTAAACCCCAGGCATCGAAAATTTACTGCAGGTCCCTATTCTATGCTAACAGTTTATTCTCTCGCACTTCTCGCTTGTGGAACTCTCTTCTTGCTTTCCTGTCAACTCCGATCTTCAAAGTTTTAAATGAAATGTCAACCGTCGTTATCCTTGAACCCTGTTATTTCGTCCTTTGTTTCTTTCACTCATAATAACTGTTTGCATCCTAGTGGCTTTATTGCCTTGATTGGGGTGATGAAAGGATTTTAAGTTTATTTTCCTCATAGAAGTTTATGAAAAATCTTATACATCGCTTTCACTTGACATTATTACCTCATTATTATTACCTCATTATTATTACCTCATTATTATTACCTCATATCTGTTCTTATTTGAAGTTTAATAAAAGCAAAAATAATCCATTTTTGAATTCGTTATTGCGGCCGTGAAACTAAAATAAATTTTATATTATAACCAATAAAATAAAATAGTTAAGATTAGAACTTACTTAAATTCGCTGTCGGACGATAGTGACAACACACCTATCCTATGACACCCAGTTTCATCACAGACGATATTAATTTGCGTATCAAAGTGTATGCCTATAAACCTTTGCCTGTTCCCCTGTTTGTCAGCATTTTGAAAGTAGCCAGATTATGTTAGACATGGACATAGGAGACCAGATCTCTCTAACCTTTGGTGGCAGCCAATCAAAGAGAAGAACTACCGTGAAGAAGCCAATGGGAAACCCTTCCGCGATGTTTCCCAAGTAGTCATGGTAATTTACAGGTAATAAGGAGTAATGATAACTTACGTTCTGAAGGGACATATCATTTGATAAATAAAGATAAAGAGCTTGAAATAATGTTACCACTTATGTTATATATTCAGTTATCATGAAAGCAATGACAAATGTCATTTCAAACTATTAATGATAAGCGGTATCCTCAAGCACGTCTCGTCAATTTTCTTATAGTTCTCAAAAATATTCATAATGGCCTTACAATATGTCATCTAATTTCTGTTGCATCCAAGCATATATTCTATTATGTGCTAAATGGCTTCTGGAAATGAACGGATATGGCTCCCCACAACTGCCTGTATTTTGTTTCTTTAAAGTACACTCCCTACCGTCCCTTATTTCTGTTCTGCGATGCATTCACTCAAACCCGTTAAGTAAGTTACTATTTCTCCACCAGCTTCTTCATCTGTAAGAAAATTGACCTGAGCTCGGTACAATTCTATAGATACCTCTCGTGATATCTATTGATACCTCTATAGATACCTGTCGTGATACCTAAGACTTAAAAATGAATATTTAAAAATCTTGAAGCATTTATTTCAGTCTTAATTACAAGCTAATAGATTAAATTTAATATTTTCAATATGGAAAATATGCTGGATTTCCAACTAATTTAAATTTACTGGAAGGAGTTTTTTTCTTTAAAACTGATTTTGGCGCCATTTTTAGCCATCGTTCATGGCAATGTAAATCTCTTTATTAAAAAAAAAAGCATCTTCCTAAAATTAAATATACTATTCTGAAACTATTTGAGAACTGATTTAAAGTTTGATTAATCTGATTCCAAACAAATATTACTTTAAGTGTCAAATATCTATTTTAACACGGCGGTAGCTGTTTATTGAAGGTGTTAATGTTGACAGTTTGAAGGAGAGATAGAAGTTTATCTGTTTTTCTACAGTAGATATATCAGTAAGACTTTATTGAAGTATATAACGGGAGAACTTTTTTATACAATTTTTAAGCACTCAGCAATCTTAGAAAATCAAAAAAATATTCTTCGTAATACAATATTTTATCGAATATTAGATACTTTGGCTTTAAATTTACTGTAGCAATCGCTCTTATTTTCTGATAATGCATGTATGGACTTCTGTATTTAAAAAAAATCGGCAAAAGATAAAACATTTCTAAAATCATTTTATTAATCTGTAAGTCCTGAAAGTTTCAAAATCTGACAATTATTTGATTTTTGTAATAATTTCCAAATCAATGTGTTTTTCACCGTAAAAAAATGCTAAAATTTGTTATGTAAAATTTATAGTCCGCCCGCCGAAAACAGGAATCTAAACCAAAATTTCGAACGTTCTAAAAAGCATTAAAATGTAATTAGATTATCAAAAATACTTTGATCTTTCGTCTTAATAATAGTAGAAATTTACTGTTAGCAAGTGAGAAGAATTTTTTCATCATGGTACGCTGTTTTTCAACGAATGAGTAAAGGTGCCTACCATTATAAAAGGTTAGATTTCATCACTTTTCTTTCTGCAAAAAACATTTTCTTAGGACTTAATATTTTGTTTTCGTTTCTAAAACGTATCATTCCCCATCTCCATGCGCCTTCAGATTTTTATGTTATAGTTTCTCTTTTCTGTAAAAAGAATTGCCAAAGAGTTGAATTGTTTGTACCTGCTTAATTTTGGTGTCTACAATACGTAGCTCAGCAGCTCTAATATGTTGTTGTTTTCTTAGAATATTAAGATTTTTTAAAAGTTTTTAACAAGACATCTGAAGTGTACATTGTGGATAGTTAAATCTGTCAACTCAAGCAAATGCAGAAACTTGTATATTTCATTAACACCTCGACTTGATATACATGCTTATTTAAGCGTATTGGTTTAATTTTCTTCTTGGACTTTGGTTTTTATTTAACTGAGAAAGTAATTTTAAAAACATTCTTATTGATAATGATCATTTCAGTAAAGAATAATAAAGTGTATCTATTCTTTATATTTCATGCTATATCTGCAAATGATAAAAATCAGTTATCGCTTCCTTTTTTAAATGTCATGTCCCATCAGAATTTAGGTGATCATGGTTATCCAAAGATGGCTTTTTGAACTTGCTATTTAATCTATAGCTGGGGAGAGAATGGATGAATTCAGGCCTTTTCCAAGAGCATTTGTGTATTTTTTTTTTAAATGCCATCTTCCTTCAGAACTTGAGCGATCATGCTTCTCCAGAGATTCCGTTTCTTTATTATCTATGAATTGTCATGACTTCTTGGAAACGCTAGTGGAATGGTTTCCTATTAATTTCTTCAAGGATTTTTGAATTCTAAGTTGTACTTCTAGACTGACTACCAAACAAATATAGAGAGCCCAGTTTTAAACCTATCGCTGGAGGGGAGGATGCGGTGGTGTCATGACACTGTCATCTCAAGGGATTAGGTCGGAATTTGAACTCCGTTTCGATTCTATTTTTCCCTCCTCGTAGATATTACACTATCCCTGTATAAATTACTTGTAATCCTATTGTAATAAGTTTGATCCTTACTAGGATGTGACACCTTGTGGATGACGAAGTTCCTTTGTTTCTTTGGAAGAAGAGAGGTTTGTTTTTTGTTGTTCTTTTTGGTGTTTTTGTTGTATGCAATGTTATGTCATTTCAGAATGTAGACGTTTATCCTGATCTTATCTATGAAATGACCTGATAACTTGGAAAAATAATGGCATAGTTTCCTGTTGTCTTCCCTACGGTTTAGATTTCAGGAATTTCCTTCTCCTCGACTGGCTCCCACTCAACGATAGAGAGCCCAGTCTACGCTGGTATTTTACCCATAGACAGGGTGGAGAGAAGAGACGGATTTCTTTCCCAAGAAAGAAAACGTAATAGAATATACCGAAATTTGAACTCGGTTTTTCAGTTTTACATTCCACGCCTAGAAACGTTACACCACCCGCACATTAATAACGTGTGCTAAACTTTATTTAATAAGAAATTTACAATACATCTAGAATTTTAAAAAATAACGTTTTGCCAATCTTCATTTAGGCTTCTAAAACTTACCGTCCAAATGTCCGCCATATTATTAGGCTTTTGAATGCTTCACAGTTAGGAGTAATTAAATTCTTCAACGATAAATTCGACGCACACGCCCTGTTTATAACTGTCAAGACGAATATAATGAGCTAAAATTCGTTTTCAAATTTATAGTTGTATAATCTGTAATTTGTTAGGAACTGTGTTTGATTATATCATATCAAGTAAAATAAACCTTTTTAGTATGAACTATTTTTCTCAGACATAAAAACTAATCAAAATAATCAAAATGTTCTATAGCGTCTGGAAAATGTGGGCAGTAGCATTTTGAAACACAAAACTTCATTTGCATCAAACAATGATCTTTTTCAACGTCTCCCTGCTAACAATGATATACATTTTTGACGACGCAAGGAAAACAATTCTGCAGTGTTTTCTTTTCTTTAATACTATGCCGACGATAACAGGAAAATAATATTCACCAAATTCAAAGGAGGTAATCTGTCGGCAATCAGTTATTTTGGGGAATACTTTGAATAAATATATTAACATGTAGCCAGAGTATTCAGAGAGAAATAGCGTTCTGTTCGAGATAAGCTTTATAGTCTGCTGCTATTTGGCGTGCACATTTTTGCGCTCTTTGTCTTGGCTTGATTGTAAAGTGGAACAAATGAATTCAGAGTTCCTTATCACGAAATAACTTATCAGAAATATTTTGACTTGAAGTCGCACTGCAAATCAGCATAATTTCTTATTCAGTATGGCTATTCGTTTCCAAGCATGTCCGTCTGGTCAGACCCTTTGTGTTTCTTCAAACATCTACGGAACCAACCAGCGGTTTACACTGCAACTATACTGTGCGGATATCAGTAATAGTTCAAGTATGCGACCCACCAAGATCACACCGTTTTGAATTCAGGGTTGTATTTCTCCTAGACTGGTTGTCAACCACGACTGGAGATTCCAATCTTCTATGCTGTTTAGCACATAGTTGCGAGTGGAGAGAAAATGGATTCACGTCTTTCCAAGGTTATTCGACTGGAATTCGAACCAGGGTTGTCAGATTCCGCATTCCGAGTAGATAACTATTACACCCTCTGCATACGCTGTCAGAATACTTGTTGATAGAATTTAACTCTTAAATCTCATCGCATTCTCTTGAAAATGGAATATTTTTATACGTAAAGAAATTCCACATGCTCTTAGATGCCCAATAAAAGAGTGGGGTCTTAATAAATTCAGAGTTGAAATTTTTCTCAAAAGCCAATAAACGACGTGCTTCTAATAAAAAACGGGAGTAAAAATCGTTTAAAGGGTTAAAAAAAAAAGTAAAAGAATTAAACGGGGTGATATTAATAACCTAGAGGAATCGGAAAATTTCATAAAAAATATAAGAATCTCCGACTTCTGTTAAGCACCTAAAGGTAAAGCTGAATATAGATTACATCCAGAGAGAAACCAATTTGTGTATCAAAGAGAAATCAAATCGTGTATCAAAAAGAAATCAATTCGTGTATCAAAGAGAAATCAATTCCTGTATCAAAGAGAAATCAAATCGTGTATCAAAGAGAAATCAAATCGTGTATCCAAAAGAAATCAATTTGTGTATCAAAGAGAAATCGAATGGAACTCCGATTATTCGAATGGTTCCTATTTTAAAATATTAATGATTTCTATAAAATGTGGAAGATAGCTATCATCGCATGTTAACAATGTACCCCGAGATGATGTCGAAGAAGCTCTAAAAAGAGGTTGCCCAAAATTAGTCTTCTGGCATAAAAGTGCTCTATGCCATAAAAAATGACAGAGCGTTTGAATATTACTTCAATAACCAGTTAGGCAATGACTAGTCACTACTTTCATGTGTTCATAGTTTCATGTGTTTGCACACAATCTTCAGGTAGCCATACATATATATATATATATATATATATATATATATATATATATTCTTGTCACACTGATGAGCTGTGGTATAGTGAAACAGGCCTGTATGTGGATGACATTATTATGCTTTCGATAATTTCGGTTGAGCAAGAAGGTAGTTCTAAACAGCAGCCGTTTCTGCTAAAACAACGCTCTTCATTAAAAAAAAATGGATCGAGCACAATGGCTGTCTGGCATTTGTTTACATTCGTCAAAATAATACGCTAGAATTTCAGTATCCCTCTGCCGTGCGCTGATAGAAACTTCGATTGATCCCGGCTTGAAGCTATCGGATGTCTTTCCACACTGATGAGCTGTGTCACAGAGAAATAGGCCTGTATGTGGATGATATTACACACACACACACACACACACACACACACACACACACACACATATATATTATATTATATAGGGTGTTTCAAAAAATTTGATATCCTTTGAGATGTAAATATCACAGAAAGTACATGATTAAGGCAAATGAAATTAAAAAGTATTAATGTTGAAGATCATAAGATTTATTCTTCCAAATCTGAATGAGAAATTCAAAAGCATGTGGATTATGTGAACGATTTCACAAATGTTCAATATGCGCACCGCCTGAGACACGGCATTTTTATACCTGTAAAGAAAAAGATTAAAGAACATAAAAATACAAATAAGAAAAACACAAAAACAGGAAGACATAAAAACATAAAACAAACATTAAACATAAAGATGCTATTAAAATTTGAAGTCATTTGAAGGAGATCTAACAAAGTTATTAGATTGCGAAATGATATCAAATTTTTTGAAACACCCTGTATTATATCACCAGTTAACTCATAAGACTGCGAAACAAAATATTTAAGCATTGGGCTACATTTTAGATGAAGTTCGACTTGAACGTCTTATGTTTGGCAGCACCACTATCGCCATATGGGTGACAAATATGTTAAAATTTTAGTTATTTCTGAGCTAAGCTAATTTTTGTGATTGTTATAAATCAGATGATTTTCTCTACTTGATAAAATGATATCTTTCTTATGTACAAAGCAAAAACATTGTGCCTGCGCCCGCTCGAAAACCTGAATCTTAATTTCATTTGTAATCTAAAATGTTATTTTGTAGGACTATCAGCATGTCTTATATCTTACCTAACTTCGCGGTTCTTGCATACTGGATATTACTAATTTACATATTCCATTTTAAAAATCAACATTACAAAATAATTATAAATTTGGTCTTTTATCTTCCTAAGAATTTTTTTTTGTTGCTAACAATTTGTGTATTTAAATCGCTTAATTATTTAAATAAACTCAAATGACGTGTAGGCATATTCACATTTACAGTTTCGAAATAAAGGTTACCGTTTGTCATAATATATTTCCAAAATCTATTAAATATTATAAGCATGTCTAAAATGATTAACCTATCCCATGAAACTGCTTTAATTACGACAATTTTTTTATACCATTTTAGAGTATATACACATCTCTCAAAAAAAGACTACAAAGAACAGAAGGGGATTTGGCCCGCGCAAAGCCGAATATCATTGCTAGTAAATATATATTATGTATTGTTACGAGGATGCATAAGGGATTCCTTTGAGTTCTACTTGTTATTACAAAAAAGTTTTCATTCATGAAGTAGTTGTAAAATAGAGAAATTAGAAATAGAATGTTTGGAAGATTAGATCATTCTAGTATATTCGAGAAACATCTAGAAATATGCAAATTAGGTGTTAGCCTCTATAAAAATGGGATTTTGGAAAAAGGTCGTTAGTTGTTGAATGAGAATTTCTGCTGTTATCAACTCCGGCTTTTGATTCAAGGACTATTATATCCAGCCGAAAGAATCTCTATAAAAAGTTGCCGATTAACCAAAACCCAAAAGAGAATTTCATGGAACAAATTTGGTAAACAGAATTTTGACTAATTTTCATTGACCAAACTAAAAATTAATATTTATTTACACACCTTTGTGGATTTCCAAATATAGCACAGATTACTTCACTAGCCCTAAAGTGATAAATATATTTGACTCCCTTTCCTTCTTCCTCGTAAAACTCCGCCAGTAACTCTGTGTTTTCTGTTTTGTAGACCACAATTGTTTATCCTGTATATATTTTATGTTCTGTTTTAGTAAATTAAATATTTGTTTGTGATTTAGCTCTGTGTTGTGATAAATCATTTTTTCCTTTGTTACAACTATCAACACGTAACATGTATATACATATTTTTATGCAACGGCATCCTAGGAACAAAATATGGAAGTTAACAGACGACGGGAAATTTAATATAGAAATCTAAAGTTGCGAAAGATATCTTCCAAATGCTAAAGAAATTATTAAGAGACAGAAAATATTCGTTAAAAACGAAGAGAAGAGTATTGAACTGCTGTGTAATATAAATCCTACTGTATGCAGGGAATGCTGGGCAATTTCCTCACAAAGGAAGAGGAGACGTCAGGCCAAAGAATGCTGAGAGTACGATGAAAGGAACATGTGAGTAATGGGGAAGTTTTAAGAAACTGGAACCTTTATAATTAGAATCAAAAAGAGTCGAATGAAGTTTCTGGGATGGAAAATGAGGAAAGATTGCTTGGAGAAAGTGACACTCATAGGAAAGACTGAAGGTAAGAATGGCACGGAGAGACACCGAGTAACCTACCTAAGGAGATTGTGTAAAAGGATAGAAGAAAAGGGCCTTTGAAGGAAATACGAAGTTGTCTGTAGCTATAATCGGCCATATCCTGAAGGAATACGTAGCATTTAATAATAATAATAATAATAATAATAATAATAATAGGCAGTGAATATAATTTTGGGACAAGTTACTTCGGTTTTAATCCGGGATAGAGTAAGTAAAGAAAATATTTTTTCAGGTTTCGTTTATTGCGTAAGCTTTAGTTTATAAAACAAACAGATATGCCCTAAAATGAAACACTGAGTGGAAAAACTGATCCGGTAAGGCATTAAGGGAATTTTGATATCCGGAATAATTATCATGAGACCAATGCAATTTGGATAACTTCTTCATATCAAGTCGTCGATGAAATTTGCTGATTCGTTCAGATTATAATAATTGTCAATGTAGCCTTTCTCATCTTTTTCCTTCAGCGTTAGGTAATTATTGTCTTAGAATCACAGTATATCATTCTAAATTATTCTTATGCATTGGTAAAGAAAAAGCACTATCAAAATATTCATTTACTCTATTTCCGATACTTGCATTAAATTTAAATATACACAAGTGATGTGATATCAAATAGAAAATTACTTTTTAAAACTACGTATTTTTCAACATGTAATACAGACTAAACGTATAGTATAACATTATGCGAAGCCCGAAGGCAATGAGAACTCTTGTTTTAGAACAGCTCTGGCTTCTTGGATACTCACACCCAAGTCCCGTAGATTCCCTGGGGAGAATGAAGCCACAGCTCTCAGTACGCTATACACCACCGCTGTGGTCTCCATAGCAATTAGTATATTTTTACATGATGAGTTACTAGACTCATGTCCAACCGATTTTGAATTCACTTTTCTTTCTACTAAACTGATTAACAACCACAGCTAAAGTCTGTCATTTCTAACCCATAAGTGATGGGGACAAAAAATGAATCCATAACTTTCCCAAAGGTATTTGCGCAATAGTGAAAGCAACATAACAATTTACAATAAGAAAACAAAACAATAACATAACAAAACAATAACGACAATAACCACAACATAAGAAAAACAAAGAACAATTTACAATATCAATATAAATTTACAATAACAATACCATAACAATAACAACAAAACAATAACATAACAATTTATAATAATAATGACGTAACACTAACCATAATAAGATAACAATAACAAAACAAATTAACTAAAAGCATTAACATAAAAAACAATGACAAAACAATAAATTTGCAATAACAAAATAACAATTTACAATAAAACATAAAACAACAAAACAATAACATGACAAAAAACAAAACAATAACATAAAATAAGAAAACAACATAAATCAAGAAAGCAAGATAAAACAACATAAAACAATAAAAACAACAACAATAACAAAACAATAACAATATATGGCAATAACATAACATGACATAACAATAGCATAACAGCAAAACAATAGCAATAACATAACAGCGATGTTGGTGGTGCAATGGTTAGCGCCTCGAAATGGACCGAGATGGAATACCAACCGTTTGTTGCACGCATTTTCACGCAAATAACCTCAGGAAAATTGAATCCATGACTCCTTCCCCAGCGGAGTTGACTGATCTCTTTAGACTTATTTGGCAATCATTATAGCAGAAGGACAATACTAAATTCAAAACTTGAGGATTGTTGGAAGACTCCGTTCCATACTAATTGCACCAGTTCTTTGTATTCCGTTCTTTCAGAAATTATGGTTGGTTCTGAATTTGCCTTCACCACTTTTATCAAATGTAGTGTGGGAGACATATATATATATATATATATATATATATATATATATATATATATATTATCTTCCCCCTCGAGCTATGGATAAATAGCAACACAGACTGGGTTCTATAGCCTTGGATAGCAAATGGTCTAGGAGAATGACAACTCTGAATTCAAAACCTGTGGATGGTTGTTTGGGGACCTTGTGGTACGTAGTTCACCAGGTCTCTGTATTCGGCCCTTCAAAAAGTGTGGTTGGTTTCTGCACAAAACATTCAACACTCTAATCAAATCATAAGTGCTGGTGTCTGGCTTTCGGTTCCTAGGGACTGGGCTACTTGACCCTCATACGTTGAATACGTCGGGACAATCCACCATATATATATATATATATATATATATATATATATATATATATATATTTTATTTTTTGTGAACAAAGATTTTCTAACAGAATGTATATATTGTTTTAAAAATGACGAAGTGCATTCTTTAAAGGAACCTTCTTTTTTAAACACATCTTCAGGAAGACTCGTTGAAAAAAATCAGAAAATAGTAATAATAATAATAATGACAGAGTGGGCCAATATCTGCACTGGAAAATCTGGAACTTCTACGGAAAGGAAACTGAAAGGAAATGGTATGAACACCGCCCAGACCTGGTCACGGAGATAGGATCTGTTACAATTCTATGGGACTACACAATATACACTGACAGAACAATCAAAGCCAACCGCCCAGACATTGTTATTAAAGACCACAAACAAAAAAAGTGTCTCTTTATTGATATGGCAGTCCCTGCTGACTGCAATGTATCTTTGAAGGTTTTCAAAAAGCTGTTAAAATACAGGGACCTTGAAATAGAAATCTCAAAAATGTGGCACATGGGAACATCAACAATCCCTGTTGTAGTTGGAGCCCTAGGTCTGGTTGGAAAAGATTGCAGTAGACTAATTGAAGGGATTTCTGGAAGTCCATGCCTCAAAGAGATACAAAAAATTGTTCTGACAAGTACACTTTACGAAGGGCTTTATCTATGAAATATTTTTTTTTTGTCAGTGTCATGATGCCATTTCTAACCTTAGGTTCCTGGGTGGGACCCAGAAAGAAATGTGTAAACGCCAGAAATCAAATAAAAATAAAAATAATAATAATAATAATAATAGACGAAACTGATAACATGCCTGGGGCCTAAATAAGAAGTCATTACTAAAATGAATTAATTACTAAAACGATGTAAATCCTTTCCTAGTGGGTATCAAACAAAAAAATTATATTCACGACCCATTCATGAAACACAGAGAACGGAGAAAGTTCTCCTTCTCCTTGCACAAAATGGATCGAGAAAGTTTGATATGGACAGCTTTTAAAAACATATGCTTAACCAGCTGAGCTTTGTACAGTACCCTAAATGTTTCGTTAGGGTATTTCCAGGCGCAAAATATATGTATCATGTATGATGTATGTACTGAGGCAGTAAGAATTATTTCGTCAGGAAACGTTATAATTTCAATTTTAAATGTGCACCTTATATTATGCAAGTAACTTCATTTGTAAAACAGTTTGTAACTAAATATGTTATATACATTTTTAATTTTTTCAAAATTATTTAAGGATCACGTAATTTGACAACAACTAAGAACCAAAAAAACTATTATTAGCAAAAAATAAATAAATGCAGGCGATAATCGGAACTGATGACATTAAAGTTCATGGTTGCAATAAGGAAGGATCTAACGAACCAAAACATTACAAACTTTGGACTATGTTCTTTAAAAAATTTACCTGATGCGCGGCGACACATACGCTAATTAGAAAAATGTAATAAAAATCTGAACAGAAAAATTTTACCAGTCAAATTCGACAAAACATATATTTGTGTGTGTGTGTGTGTGTGTGTGTGTGTGTGTGTGTGTGTGTGTGTGTGTGTGTGTGTGTGTGTGTGTGTGTGTGTGTGTGTGTGCAGATATCAGTGGATTGTGTGCAAGTCTCACAAAATATCCTTGAGCGAATACTGGTTGGTTTACATGGTAATTTGAAACTTTCCAGGTGTAAGAATGGGTCACGTTTAGTACAGCTGGTCACTTGATCTTCATTGTTTTTCAGTCAATGTCTTTTTCTTTATCTTCTATTGTTAGTCTTGAAAAGAGTGGCTAGAAGGCTTAAGTGAATTTGAGAAACAGCTCCAACGTTGCTGGAGGATATCTTATAATCAAAACAAAGGCACGAAATATAAGGATATAAGTATATGCAAAATGAAGACCAAGACTGTTAATTTCAAAGAAAAATGATTATATTTATCAGAAGCGATGAATATCTTTTATATGCCGTATCTCTTCAGGGTGTAAGCGATCATGACCCTCCACATCTCTCTGTCCCTTGTAGATCTTAATAGGTTTTGTTTTTGTTATTTTCCTAAACCTTGTTCTATCATCCATTTACTCAAGCTCATCAAGTATGTTACACACTGCTTTCCTTTGTCCCTCTTTTCCTCAATCTGTCCTGTGAGTATCAGATTTTCTAAGCCCTTCATCCTCATTACGTGCCCCAGAAATTTCAACTGTCTCTTTTTGATGTTATGTATAAGTTTCCATTTTGTTTCTACTCTCTCCATTTTGTTTCTAATTTATTCGTATTTGCTCACATTTTCGGCTAATGGTATCCTCAGCATCTTTCTGTAGAACCCTGCTTCAAGACTCTTTATCCGGGAGAAGATTGTCCAGCATTCGCTGCCATACAGGAGGACAGATATTACGTAGCAATTCAATAGTCTTTTCTTTGTTTCTAATGAATTTTTTCTGCCTCTTAATACACTTCTTAGCATTTGGAAGGCATCTTTAGCCATCCTAATATGTCTTCGGATCTCAGTGCCGGACTTTCCGCCCTCTGTTAAAACATTTCTCAGATATTTAAATCTTTGTACTTATTTGATTTTAATATCTCCGATTTGTAATTTGCATTTTGAGTTAAGCATTTTGCTGATAACCATGCATTCTGTCTTTTTGTAGTTTTTACTTAGTTCTTCCTTCTCGCTTTCCTTCTCTAGGAATTTTTGTAGTTTCCTTTCCGTGTCCGACGAGTTTTCTATGTATTCGACTTTTATACGCTATGTCTTTTCTAGTTGTGAGTGATCATGGCTCTCCACGGCATCCTGACACTTATAGTTCTAAGTAACGTTTGACTCTTTACCATTCCTCTTTGTCACGCCTCTGCGATCCATTCACCTAAACACATTAGGTAGTTTACTATCAGATTCCCTCTGATCCTCCACCATTCAATATGCCCTGTGAGTATCAAATTCTTCAAGCTCTTTTTCTCTTTATGTTTCCTAGTAATGTCAACTTTTTCATTTCTAGTAGAAGTGTTCTTTTTGGTTCCATTTTCTTTAAAAAAATATTTTTTTAGAACTTCCTTGTTTGTCACATGTTCTGTCCAATGTATTCTTGACACTCATCTATATAATTACATCTTTGTCACGTCTTTATATGTAAAGAAAATGGTACATAAACAAGACTGAAATAATGTTTAGTTATTAAAATAGAATGCAGATTAATGAGTATGAGTACAATTATGCTGATGCAAAATTTACTAGAACAAACTTTTGTACAATATTAGGGAGATATTTGAAGTTTTCTGAATTCTTTATTTACTTGTGTAGCCATTCAGTTTGCAAATTTTGACTTTTATATACTATGTCTTTTTTAGGTATCCTCGTCATCTTTCTGTAGAACCCCATTTCTGTTACTTCAAGTCTCTTCATCCGGGAGGAGATTGTCCAGCATTCGCTGCCGTACAGGAGGACAGATATTACGTAGCAGATAAATACTCTTTTCTTTGTTTCTAATGAAATTTTTCTGTCTCTTAATATCATTCCTCTTTGTCATGACTCTGTCACATGTTTCTTTATGTTACAGATTGCGTAGACGAAGATAAAATGGTAAAGCTAACCTTACAGGCTAGAAGTTTTAATGACCCCTAACTGAGTTGCGGTGGTTTGTATTCTGTGGGTGTAGAATCATCACTGTGATGGATTGTATTTGTTAAAGTTTTAATATAAGTCCGAAAAAAAAGGTCGAAGCGAAACAGTAAAGTTGTTACGGCAGAGAAACCACTGGCTTTGATGTTCATTCGAATCATCTCCACCAAGATGTCTTCGTACGCCGTGGTTTCAGCAGGAAGACCAGCCAGCACCTGGAGATAAGTTGCTAGCCTACCATTTGACATCCATTCTCTCCATTACTCTTTCCTGCCCTTCAAGAAACGATACCTATTACTATGCCTACTTCCATCCTTTAATTAAAGAAACGCTTACTCTTCAATGTTGATGACTGCGCTTCAGCACGAGATTATTCTCATGTTCATTTTATGAGCTTACCATGCTGGTTCAAAGCATGTCGGAAAATAGGGTTTGATATTTACCCCACAGTACGTTGCCAATTCTTTCTGCGGCGAACTGGTTGCTAATCAAGGCTATAGAACAGTCTGTCCTGCTACTCAACCCATAGATGGAGGGAGAAGAGATGAATACATACCTTTCCCAAGGGTATTTGCACGTAAGTGAATGTAACGAACTCGACTGGAATTCAAACACGGCTCTGAATCTATATTCATTACACCATAACGTACTCATTAATAAAGCCAGTAAAGCAGTAACCTAAAGAAAATTGCCTGTCTTTGAATCGATGATGCAGCGTTGGTATTACTGAGAAATTGCCAATAGACCACTAGAATCTAAATAGTGCTTTCAAGGTAATATTTTTATACTCCATAAAAAAGAAAATTATAGGCTTTGGACAATGTGTATTCACTAATGAAAAATTTTCACTGAATAATTTTGTGGGGAGAATGATTTTTTTTTGTTTTTTTATTTAAACTAAAATATCTCGCGTTCTCACTAATAGCTATTTCGTTAATTTATAGATCAATTAAAAGAAGCCCAGTCCCGCCTCATCCTTTTTTCGATAACTGATTTTCCAGACATGTGACAATCAACTGACGCTTTCAAATATATCACATTTCAGAAATAAAATATATTTCCAACAATATGTGTAACTGCTTATTAGTTAGATTACCCCCACCCATTACATCCTGAATCTTAACGTATTCTCCACTTCACATAATCATTTTTTCACCTAATTTGAAGATCCCTGTACTAAGCTATTTACCGACATCTTTTGTAAAGCGAATTCTGATAAAAACTCCAGGCATTTGTGTGAAAGTAAGCGCAACACAGTGGTAATTTGATCTCGTCGATAGTATCTTCTGCGCTGAAACCTTTACGCTATCCCTGATTTTCCTTTTAAGATGTTCGTGATAGTTTTTAAAATTCAGCTACAAATATTCCCAATAGACATTAGAGCAGCCTGAAACCTGAAATTCCAACCATACTGCAGTACCTCCCTCATTGTACTAATGGAGGAATATTAGTGAATAACGAAACCAGCGCGATAGTAATCACGTGGACAGCGTAATTTTGTCCTTGCCATATATGCACGCGTATGAGCACCGAACATTGAATAAACTTTATGTTACAGCATACCATCAAGCGGGTTGGGGTAAAAAATAGTATGATGGATGCAAAAAACCCTTTTTTTTAAACATAATTTTCGCATCACATCGTTCATTTTTTTCACTTATCGTTAAGTTAATGTATTGTTTTTCTAGTTCAATGTTGTTGTTTTTTTTATTTTATGTTATTTCCTTTATATATGTTTTTTTTTTTCATTTTTACCGCTTGAATGAGAATGCGATATACCACCTGAGGTTTCTAGAATTTTCACAAGCCACTCCTTTTCTACGCCCGACAGACAACATGCGATCACACAAATGAACCTATTCTCAAGGATAGAAAGACTTGACCTTAAGGAATGTTGTTTTTACTTACATCTTCTCTATGTGTCGTGTTTCAAGACGTGGGCAATCATGGCTCTCCACAATTTCCTGTCCTTTGTAGCTTTTAATAAATCTTGTCTTTTTGTTATCTCTTTGTAGTTAAATGAGGTTTAATTCCCCCGACGCCGCTCGCACAAAACCGAATGTTCCTTGTCAAGACACCATTCTCGAATACGTGCACACGTCACTAACGTAAAAATCGTCAATATTTATTACCGGAAAATTACAATAATTGTAGCACAATGCCAGAATGGAGAGTGGGATAAGGCTGGGCATCATTAACTATACATTGCTAATTGAATTCATGACCCATTCATTCATTACAAGTTACTCATTCGCCACAAGAAGTCATCATCACTATTTGTTCCTACATATACCACAATGCCCCATTCTCACAGGGAATCTACTAAACAAAACCCATGATTTAAAATGTATGTAGAAATGTTCATAGAAAAAATATATAAAAATTTGAAGATGTTCTGAAATGAGGGGAATATGAATCCCCAAATACGAAGGAAAATATGACCAATATCTAACAGGAAATGAGATGTAAGTAGGACCTGTCCACCCCCATAAAAAATGGTCGCTGTATTCTGTCTTCAAACAGAATCAAGAAGCCAACTAACGGAGCGGGGAGCATAATATAAACATGGGCGTGGGGAAATCAAAGACTGAACCAATCGAGATGAAAAGGGGCCAAAACAAACTGGGGAGTTTGGGAATCTCGACTTGGATCATAAAATAAAGGAGAAGCCTGGAACAGGCGAGGAACGACATTCACTCACATTAACTAGATAAACAAAGAAAGTCTAACTTAACCATGAGGGTTTGATGGGAAACCGCCCCGTTGTAACCAAAAAAGGAAATCAAACATAGTCCCTTTCACATGAACAAAGCTCGCTACTTTCACCCACCTTCTGCTGAAATCTGTCGACACCAAACGCTTTCTAGCAGTTCTGATCTTCACGTTCAGCTGAAAGAATCCAACCAGAGCCTTATAAGAATAGCGTTCGTATCGCAAGATTCCCGCCATCCGCGTGGTCCAGAATAAGGGTGCGACACATTATCGCATGTGAGATTATATGCGAGAATATCGGTAGCAATACGAGCCATCAACTCACCGACATAATCCCAGAGGGCGCATCTGTGGACAATGGTAGAAGGCGTGCTAAGCCGTTTCTTCTAAGCCAAGGTCACACTGATGACAGTCAGGCAAAACCGCCCAGTCCCATCTGAATAACCTGCCATTGATAGCACGTTCCGAATCAATCGCCAGATAAGCGAAAACCCAGGGTTACTGAGATAATTCGCCACTGGTGCCCAAGAGCAAATAGAGCACAACTCAGCTACCGACAAACCGAGCCGTTCCAAGAGAAGATCCTTCGGGACCCTCTCCACTAATTCATGATACAACACATTTCGAAGCCGTGAAATGTTACTGAACTGAGAAAAGGTCCTCGACACTCGTTGAGGAAAGACACTCTACTCGACAGTTTCCCGGACCTACGACGGATCTTAGCGCAGGAAATGGGAGGGGGTGATGGTAAGGTTAGAGAAAGCGTCCCTAACACCCCGCCAAAATCGAATCCTCTCTCAAAATGCGTAATAGGAAAGCCAACATCGAGGCGTGTCTACGACTCACCAAGTGTGGCAATCCCAGCCTCCCATGACACGGACGCTGCAGACTTAGTTTCGGACTTTCTGTTTGCGACCACCCCAAAAGAGGGTGGACAACAAGCGCTCGATCGCCTTCCTACGATCCTTGCAAAGAGGAAGTACAGACAACCGATAAAGAATGAGTGGAAAAACATAAGTGGCACACGCTTCAGCCTAACCCTTCAAGTCCGAACCGACGCTCCGACCTTTGCACGTATTTCTAACCAATTATTCTCTACCTGGAGTCTGGGCCCGAACCACATCCCAAGAATGCAGACGTGTTCATTAGTCCAACCAAAGGGCGACCCCTTCCAGGCACCTAACCGTAAGACTTGGTACGATTAATCTTGGCCACCATGGCATTTTTGTACCATTCAAGCGCCTTCTGTACCACCTCATTGTCGCTGCGGCACGACACGAAAATATATACGTCATCGGCATATGCGGAAACCCTGCATCGAGACCCACTAGGGACAGCGACTCCACGTAGAACAGGACTGCTCGCCGCGTCCTTCAGTCAGCGAAGGAGAGGCTCCAACGCTAAAGCGTTAAGTAATGGCGATGGTAAGCAACCTTAACAAACCGACCGAGACTGCGCAAAAGCGCGCGACCTCTTTCCGTTCATCTGTACGACAGCACTAGGTGGGGCGATACAAAAGGCTAATCCACTTGCAGAAGTCGCGTTTGAATCTGGCGGCCTGTAGGACAGCAGACAAATACCGATAGTCGACTCTATCAAATGCCTTGGACTAATCCAAATTGATCAATGCCGCTTGCTCGTCGTCTTTTACACCTTCTAGGATCGTGCGGATCAGATGCAGGTTGTTCTGAATTGTTTGGCCCTTTACAGCAAAAATCTGCTCAAGTCTCAACAGAATCTCGGCAATTGACTGCAAACTCCCCGTCTGGATCTTTGCCAAAACCTTGATATTTTTTTTAGCAGAGTTATCGGCCTGTAATCATCTAAACCCCGTCCACCATCTTCGATCTTTTTCAACAGCGTGATCACACCCCTGGTGAACCCATTGGGCATGGAGCCAATTGTTTTTACTCTTTGTTGGCGAAGCCGGGACGAACTGGGATTTGGTTTCTCCAAAGCCTTCTCCACCCTTCTTCGACCAGCTCGTTTTTCTTTCTTTGTAAATTTTTTCTCTTTTTTCCCCTTCGTCTTTCTCCCACTTTTTCAAGGATGAGGACCGGGGCGGATGCATCTCTTCTATTTCCCTCTCTTCGCATTTTTGCTGTTCTAGTTGGAGGTCCCCTCCTGCAGCTTTATATGTAGCTCTTCCTGTTGCTGCTTTTGCTGGCCCTCCTGCTCCAGTTGAGCCTTCATCTCCTTAGCATTTTGCTGCTGCTGCTGCTGCTGTTGCTGCTGATCACATTTTGCTATTTTTGATTCCTGTTGGTGTGTAGGGGTTGCCACTTTTTATCCACTTCCGTCCATCCTCCTGGACCTTTGACGACATTTGGACTTGTCTGTACTTATTTTTTCTTGGCGTTTCAGGGCACGCTTTGGAGAGATGACCCGAGGCTCCACAAACCCAGCAGAGAGGTAGGTACCCTTCTACAACTACATATATCGTATATCCTCCACACATAAAGGTCTTTGGTATTTCCATAAAACCTTTGTAGGTGGCAGTTGCCCAAATTGCCATGTATCCCGTGTCTATACCCGTGTCTTTTGCTTTTGATGGGCGACACATCAGAGTCCTTGCCAAACAGGGCAAAGCAAAATCCCAAGTGGTCCTCTAGTATATACAGTGGTACTCCATGCAGAGTGACTTTGGTCTTCCTTATTGCTAAATATTCAGTTTGAAGCCTCACATCTTTGGTTATAAGGATGCTCTCCGCCAGAGCTTTTGCGGCGTCTTCTGTATCTAGCAGTATGTACCACATAGCATTACTTCTTCTTGCTAATATTTTAGCTCCAAATTTTAGGCTTTTTAGGGCCTTCATTATTTCCCTGTTGACGCCAATTAGCTTACGTGTCTTAATGTCAGTTAACAGGGAAATGGTTATGGTGTTAACCGTTTTCATAAGTGCTGACACCGGTAACAGTTTATTTCCGTCAATGAAATGTCATATTTTTCATTTAATTCCTTTATAATACTCGGATCCTTTTGGTGGGGGGCCTATCTGTTGCCCACGCCAAAGGGATTAGCTTCAGTGTGCGTGGCATTAGGAGCTTGAGACTCCACCATAATTTTGGCGTTCCCACGACAACGGTTACAAACAAACACTAGCTAACGAAAAGAAGTCACTGAATACAATGTACAAAAAGTAGACACAATATACAGCAATAAAAGACGTAACGAAAGTCACACTTACTTTTAAACAATATATCGTTAGGAAAAATTACCAGAAAACGCTCGACCGTTGTCCCTTTTATTTATTTTATTTTATTTTACACACACACACACACACACACACATATATATATATTTTTTTTTTATTTTACACTTACATATATATATACATACATACATACATACATATATATATACATATATATATATATATATATATATATATATATATATATATATATATATATATACATATATATATATATATATATATATATATATATATATATATATATATATATATATATATATATATATATATATATATATATATATATATATATTATTCGCTTTTGTCTCCAGTCACACAGTCAAATGTCATCCTCCAGACCGACCAATCAGCACACGAATTGCTATTGGTCGAACCACGCTAAGCTGTATAAAAGCCAACGTTACAGGCGCATATATTTCCGGAATGATGGAGGTGACTGGAGATTCATGCCATTTTCAAAGGAAAAAAAAAAACGTCGCTAACACGTGTCGTACATTAAGGTAAGAAACATATGTTCCTTTGCCCCAGATGCAAGCCACTCTGACTCTCTTACTTCTACTTGTTAAGGACACTCTCCTAAACCTTGTTCTGTTGTCCATTTATTCAAGATCGCTAGGTAGGTTATGCGTTGTTTTCCTCTGTCCATCTTGCATTCACTCTGTCATGTGAGTATCACATTTTTCAAGCCCTATTTCCTCAATATGTGCCTTAGAAATTTCAAATGTCTCTTTCTGATGTTAAGTATAAGTATCTATTTTGTATTCATTTTCTCTAAAAAGTCATCGTTACTTACATAATCCGTTCCTGGTATTCACGTCATCCTTCTGTAGAACTACATTTGTGTTGCTTCAAGTGTCCTCTCTATTTTTGAGATCATCCAGCACTCACTGCCATATTTTGAAGACAGATATCACGTAACAGTTTAGTAATCTTTTCCTTGTTTCTAGCGAAGGTTTTTCTACATTTTTAGTACACTGCTTAGCATTTTATTTTCATATTGTTCCGAAATCGGGTAAGATGAACGGAAAAAATGTCAACTTAGTTGTAAAATGATTTTTAAAGCAAATAATTAGAAAAACGTCAAGAATAATCAGAAATCAAGTTTTCCAGCAAGCTTTAATCAATCTGGAGGAGATTCTTTCGACAGTCTTTTCTGAACTATTCACAAATGTAGAAAAGTAAATGAAATTAGCTGTGCTCATGAGGCGGCCGTCGGACGTACAGTTGTATTGTTAGTGGATTCTGTTTTATCAAAACGAGGCTGCTCCAAGGCTCTGATTTTGTAGTCTTTTCTTTCCGGAAGGGTGGGATACGCAGATCTGTTCTTTATTTATGGTCTGCCTTCTCTTCCTTTTACGGATCTTTATTTTTTGAGAAGGACATTACGCGAACAGTCGTTTTTTCACGCTCTTTTCTCTATTATTTGATCCCTGTTTAAAATTGGGTCGCAAGACTTGGCGTTTTTAACAACACTTACTGCCAGACCGACTTTTATTATCCTTGAGTCGAAGAAATTTTCGACACAAAATAGATAAATGTTCTAACGACTTTTCTCACGGCTTGAATGTAAGCAGAAACGCAGGATAAGAAATCTATTCAAATTCATTGGCAGATTTCATATTTATTATTTACATGTGATATCTGCCAATGAATTCAATAGATTTATTCAATTCATTAATAAATGATCTACCAATAATTTCTGAATCCGTCATAAAAATTCAGGATATGAAATTAATTTATTCTAATCACTTCAAATACGTTGGTGTATAGATCAGTTTTAACAAATTTAGTATACGAGATAAGGAAATTGAACGTAGAATAGGCTGCACTAGATGTAGGTTTGTCAAGTGGCTGCAAAACAAGACATTAATCTAAAAACTTGAGCTATGTTCTTGAATTACCTCGTCAGATCGAAATTTTCATATGGATATTATGCATCGCCTTCAACCTGTTCAGAGATATCTAAAATATGCAACCGCTTTTCAGATCAATGATTAATTATGGCTTCAGTCGAATGAACCCTGTAAATCTTAGAAGGAACTATGCTTTCACGAACTTCGTAGATTGGCGCTACAGAATCTTAAACAAAGAACTCTACCAAATAAAAGAAACAACACTTGGCGATTTTCAACAGTAGCAAAAGTACGTACCTCCATGAAATCGCTAAAAAAAAGAGCATAGCAGGATGAAAAAGACGCCAAATTTGACGAAAACAAAATGTTATCGTCTAATCTTTATATTATTATTAAGAGAAAAGATCAAAGTTTATTTTAATTATTTTTTAATTTTTTTTCCTTTTTAGAACATTCTAAATTTTGATTAAAAATCTTGTTTCTCATTGTATCACCGGAACTAGTAAAATAACAGACAATTTTTAACATACTTTTGTGTGTGTGTGTGTGTGTGTGTGACACACATTAATTTGAAAAATCTTGCAAAAATAAAAATAATTGTCGGGTGTTAATGAAACTTTCAGAAACTATTTACATATGATAGAAATTATTATAAATATGTGTGTTTTTTTTTATTAAAGTCATGGCAGAAATATTTTTTATATTTATTACCCCCCCATAACTAATTTTATGAAAACGCTAGAAACTCGATCGCGTCAGGTTTAGTGATTACAAGGCTTTGAGGAATGCAAATCATGATTTTTTTGTTTTAAATTGGAAAATCAGCTCTGAATTGTAACATACAAAACTCAAAACAAAGATATTATTTAATTTCAAATGCTTTCATTTGCTTTTCGTTGTTTTTATGAATATGAATTCGATGAAAAATGAATTTTTAATACAATTATTTGTTATTTTTTAATTATAATAGATTTTTACATTTAAGTTGTTAAAATATTAAATTAGTTAAAAGCCGCATCGGGTTTCCTAAGTGTGCTTATGAGATAGATCTTTTTTAGCGCGTTGTAAATTGTATCATTTTGACTAATTAGAAGACTCGCAGTAATTAAGAAATGTAATTTTGTGTTTATAATCAGGCTGTAATTATAACGTACGGAAGACCAACCAGAATAGAATTAAGTTGCGTTATTTGAGTTAAGCATTGTTCTCCGCTGGTAAGGCCTTTACTTTTGCGAAACATGTGTGGAGAAGTTAATTTGATTTAACTGAGAAGGGTGCCTACAAGTATCAGTATCATCTTATGAAATTTATATGATCTTATTTGTATATTAATCCCAGTTATATTTTTCCATAAATGAATTATCAAAATTAATAATAAAATGAATGGAAATACAAATAACACAGTAAAATGTAATAAATGTACATAGCATTATAGTATTTTATGTACACTTCTGATAAAATTTCATAAGAAAGGTTTCTATAAATTAATTAGATACCTATCGTATGAAATATGAAATTTAATCTCACTCTTAACAGGCTTATTTTAATTTTTTTTTATAAAATATTTTCCATAAAGCATCGTAAACGTAAAGGTTAAAGCTAAGTATAAAAAACAAAAAAAAATAAGAGCGCTGAAAGTTTTCCTTAAAAATAACGAGGTAAATTATTTGTTCATTTAAATGTAAATAATTTCACTTTTCTCCTTCCGTAGAAGAAATTATCCTCACGCAATCCGTCAGTATGTCATTCATCGCCTGTCAAGTGACGCGAAAGTTTATGACCTGCTTTGTTATATTTTCAAATTACATCTTTTCAGCGTAGAAGCTAAGCTAAGTTAAGCTTGGTTCAAAATATTTTAAATAAACATAATTTCTGATTTTCTTGAAATAAGTTTTGAAAAAATAATTGATATTTAAAATTTCAAAGGGAGATTTTCATTTTTTTTATAAAATGGAAAAAAATGGTCAATTTTGCTCACTCAAAAAAAAACAAGATTTTTAACAAACATTTCGGGCGTGCTAGGAACGATTAAAAATGTAAAAAAAAATACCCCCAAAATACTTTGATCTTTCCTCTTAATAACATAAACATTTAGACGATAAAAGTTTTGTTTTCGTCAAGTTTGGCATCTTTTCATGCTATGCTCGATTTTTAGCAATCTCGTGGAGGTACCTAAGCAAAAGCAAATGTTTTCGATCCGCCAGACCAAGAAGACTTTCACTAACCGCTTGGTTTGATCATTTGGTCAGATTTTGTGAAATGTGTCGGGTCGAAAACATTTCACCACTTATCGAATGTGTCTGTGTGTATAATTAGTATGTGGAGAAAATAAAGCATTTCATTTTCTAGTAATTTCTGTCCATCTATGTAGTATCTAATATCATTTGAATTGTATCTTTTGAACATAGAAAAAATGTATGGTTTAATGTTGCCGTCGTTACAAAGCTGACAAGTCTGAAATCATAAATAATCAAATTGTAGTAATGATAATTACAGGAAAACTGATTTAGAGAAGAAAAAAGGCATACAGTAGCGTGCAAAGAAAAAACACAAAATAGCACCACAGTCTGAATGGGCGGTAATTTCCCCTCCTCTTCTTCTATAGAAATAAGTGAGTAGTAATGAAATGTTGTTCGACAGAAGGAACTAAAAAAAAAATATTATCGTTTCTATTATTACTGTTATTATTGTCGTTATTGTTGTTGTGATTCGTACACTCCCAAATGTTTGATGTTATCGTGGATTTTTCTTTTCGTTTTAAGTCGTAGCCGGATGTCAATCAACCTGATCTTTTCGTGTTCATTTCATTTACAAAAATTACAAAAAAAAAAGCATTACGAATGACGTCAAAACGTTGCTGTAAATCATCTGCAAAAGCGAATAAAGATGGTAACGATACAAAAGTTATTTGCTCAATTCCAAGCTTTAGAAAAGCATTTAATCGAAAATAATCAACAGAAGAACGGTATGGAGAAATCAATTTTTCGGACAGAAATAAGAAAACAAATCTAAATATTAGGTGTGGAAGTTTTTGAACTTAAACATTTCGTTTCGGCCAAAACTTGGCTATTATTTGTACGAGAAAACATTAATTACTCACAGGATGTTGTAATATAAGCTAATATAACGTTTCTTTCTGAAAAATGCCAACTTCCTTCAGGCTATAGGTGATCATGTCATTTCAATGTATTAGAATCGTTATTCTTTGCTTTATCACTTTGAATTCAGAGTTTACCTTTTAGACTGCTTTTATCAAGGTTAGAGAGCCTTTCGCCCTAATATTTTATCCATAACTGATGGATTCCTTTAGAATTGGGATCAAATGAACGCAATAGCGTCGACTAGAATTTCAACTCATTCAGCCAACTCAATTTTCTGCAACATTATGCCCAAACTGTTATTCACACTAATAAATACATCTCTACAGTTGCACAGTAAAACTACTAATAACTAACCACTACTAATAGTAGTACACAGTAACATCTCCAAAAAACGACATGCTGCTAGTATTAGTACACAGAAAAATCTCCAAATAGCTGCATATTAATACTACAATTAGTACACAGCAAAATCAAGCAATAAGATTCAATAATGACGGTTGAATTTGAACATTGACTAACATTTTGATCTTGGCGTTTCTTATCGTTACCCATTAATTTCAGCGTTACTCTAACTTAGTAGTAGACATCTTCTGTACTAAGAGACCCAATATTTTCCGAAGTAGTGAATATAATTCGATGATTAATCACTAAACTTTGCAGTTTTTGACTATATATTCTATTTACAAAGTTTCGGCACCCAATCTATATGCTATGAATTGAAATAATTCTAGACTCACCAACAAAATAGAACTCTTTTATGTGAAAGTGTTATAAGTCTTATCAATATTCGCGACGTCACTAAAGTGTATCGTTGAAATTTCCTATTTAAAAACAAAAATCAAGGCGTTGACAGGTAAAATTTATGAGACAAAACGGGTCATATTAATTGTAGGATAAACGTTTCCGATTTCATACACAAGGGTCGTCGTCTCCCTTGGCTGATATCAAGAACCTGAATATTCGTAATGTTAATATCATATATAAAATGAACTTCTCGAAATACAATCATTCAAGGAAAAAGAGAAATAAAAGCATGTGATAAACTTTAGTCATCTTAAAGAAAAAGAAATTTGGTACCCGACTACGACTATAAATAAGAGGAAGTACAAACTGCAATGAGTGACCAAAAGTTATATTTATTCACATATACGCAAGTAGGATCCTATATTAAAACAACCTTATTTAGTATTTAGCTTAAGCATCTTTTCTTTTTCTTCTCCTCATTCTTCGTTATGACGTGCGCCTTCACGGTGTTTGCGATAATGGCTCTCCATTATTTCCTGTCCTTTGAAGCACTTAATAAATTTTGTCTTTTTGTTATCCCTCTTAAACATTGTTCCGACATCTATTTATTCAAGCTATCTCGGTAAGACATGCTTTGTTTTCCTGTTCCTCATTCCTTCAATCTGTCCTGCGAGTAGCAAATTTTCAAAGCCTCCTTTCCTTATTATCTACCCTAAAAATAAAATTTATCTCTTTCTGATTTTAAATGTCCTTTTTGTTTCCATTTTCTTTAAAACTTCGTCGTTGCTCACATGTTCCTTCCATGTTATTCTTAGCACCCTTCTATAGAATTACTTTTCTGTTACTTCAAGTCACCTCTTCATCTATGAGGAGATTGTCCAGCATTCATTGCCATATACGAGGATTGATATTACATAACAGTTCAGCACTCATTTCTTTGTTTCTAACGCATTGTTTGTTTTTTGAAGTAGTTGTATCAAGGATATTGTGAATAAATTTGTCGATCGAGTCATGGATTTTCATAAGATTAATTTGACATAAAGTAATGCTTTGCATTAATTCACAATCACTGACAGCCATATATTTATATAATTTTCAAAATTTATATTGAGTTACTAAAATTTATAAAAATTAAAACAACTGCAACTTGTGCTTCATTATGTCGCTAGTAATCCCCGTTGATTTCGAATTCGTCACTTTGAACGTAGGATACAGACATAGATCGTCAAACGGTAGCGTTATATGTTGGCGCCCGCTTTTTTTAAATTCACTTTTAGTTTACACTCTGTAATATTTAGAATGAATAAAAATTTTGATGAATTTGATTTAGAAATTCTACCCGTGTAGCGATATTAGTCAGCTGATATCTTATTAAATGGAAAACAGCTGACCGGCCACAAATAACGGATTCGGACATTATTTTTCTTGATGATTATCAGTAAGTGAAGTGGACTTCAAAAGTACGGAACAAGCAGCTGGAACAAATAGTCGGTGAATGAAGATAAATAACGTTTTTCGACAAAGATGACAAGGCAAAGAACAATTTTCTCTATAAGACAGTAACCACTGCACATAAAGTCAGAGGCGGACTGAACCCACGGAGAGCGACATGAAAAAGAAGACGCCCGTTAAACCCTCACCTTCACCCTCTCTCATCCCGGCTTTGATCGTCTATAGCAGTAAGTTACAACCCAAGAATAAATATTGCTTATTAATACAGTCGTCTGATAGTTTTATTTCGAGGGTAACGATATGGCCGAAGGGTTCTTTTTAAACCACAAGCATTTGATTGGGACAAGCTCCACCCTGAGAATGTACTTGATATCTGCAACGCTACACCCGTCATATCATTTGTTAGATAAACAGCTAGATAAATATGATTAAAATATTTTTATAACGAGAAAAACATGACAAAATATTTCATGAAATTAACAATCTAGTGAATGTTAAGTTGATGAGTTTACAGTGACTATTAAAAAAAAAATAGCAATAACAAAATGTTATTGATCTTTAACAAGCGTCATCCGTGTTTACTTGCAAAGGTTTCTTGAACCTTTACCCAACGCTGAACTCCCTGTTCTCGTGCACGAAGTCTTATAAGCGCGAATAGTGGAGTTGGCGTGCCGGGTTCAAATTCCAACGGAGTTTGTTGTTCGATTTCTCATGGATATCCCGATGAATCCATTTCTTTTCTCGGCAACATAAATTAGGCTCTCTGACATTAGTTTCTTGCAGAATGCATAGAGTAGAAAAAAAAGATGATAAAACGATAATTGTAATGAATGTAATTCCAATTTCTACTGTCGTGAGGAGAACTTTGACGATCCGAAATGGGTGGGTGTTGTTTGAATCCCATGCTGTGGAATCCAGACGGTGAGAGATTGTTTTGATATAAGATTAATAAAAAAAAAAAAAAAAAAACGCGGAAAAAGCAGTTCGGTTGTGGGAGTAGAGAAATCAAGTATTCTGATGTACGTCCGAACCTTCCTCACCCAGATGAAGGGAAAGCCACGCCCAAGGAAAGGAAAGGTAGCTGGCCACACAGTTGACATCCTTTATCTTTATCTCCCTTTCCTTCTCGCTTCCTCCAAAAACCGACGCCTACTATACACCCCACAACGAAAATAAATCGAAAAGAAACCCGAAGAAAATTCTGTTGTTGACCGATTCTGTTGATGCAATGTTAGTGTTCCACTGAGGAACTTCCAAAACGCAATAGTTGTCAATTAGTCTTAGAGGAGAACTTTGAATTCAATACCACTTGAGCTTAGGACTAGTAACGCCACATCGTAAAAATGTACTTACTACAGAATATTTGTTTTTTTGTTTAGCGGCATATCAACACGTTATGGGTCATTTAATGCGAACTTTAGTTTTCATGGGAGCATTAATAATTTATTTTACAAAAATGTATTGCTGAAAATTTTTTTTCCTATGAAAATGTATTGCTGGCATTTTTACTATATTTTTTTTATGCTTTCATAGTTCTAACCTTAGTTTGGTGGTTAACAATTTGCCCATGGCTGGCACCCTAGCAGGTGCTACCACCCGGGTCAGGGTGAACCTGGGAAAAACAATAATTAAGGGGTCGTTCCACGCCTCTGAAAATCTCCTGATCACAGGCCTTGCTGCTGGATGTAGTTTATCGTCATACCTAAGACGGATTTATTACAGAAACCCCTGCAGCAATGTCTATAGAGATGAAGCTGTGCCTACATACTCACAGTGGATTTTACAAGACTTACATACGCACATACTATCAGAGATTCTCAATCTTTCTTTTTTTTTACTTGCGAACCGTTTCCAACCAAATCATTTTTTTTGTTTTTTTTTGTGTTTTTTTGTGTTTTTTTGGTTGTTGGTTTTTTTTTTTGTTTTTTTTTGCCTCACACCATTCACTGTCATAAAAGCCATGAATAGTGAAACTACGAAATTTTGTTTTAATCGTGATATGAAATGAAAATCATTTTACACACTACCCTCTCTGGGGTAAAATCCAGATACAGTGTAACCCGGATATAAGAGAAACCCGGATATAAGACAGATTTTCTCTGGTCCCAAATTACTTCCCATACTGACCTAAACAAAATAGACCAAACCCGGATATAAGAGAAACCCGGATATAAGAGACTTTTTTTCCAGTCCCGACAACTCTCTTATATCCGGGTTACACTGTAATTAGTAGGCGGCATCCTTGGGAAGCGAGAAAGCTGAAGGTGGGAGTATATCTCGGCCTGCCGACCAAGTACATTAGTCGGGCTAGCACTGATTTCAACACGACGCGTTTTTCTTGACTTAGCAAAATTAGTGTTGGGGATACCACCCACCCCACCACCACCTCTACTCTTTGTTTAATTAGGAACCACGGTGAGAAATTTGTGTGTGTGTGTGTGACGCTGTGGAAATAGATTAATACAGTGGTTGGTACATTCATGGACAATTTCTGTCGGCCGTTGGTTTTGGAGTTAAGAGGTTTTCTTTTGCTGACGGTTTCATTATGACCGACATGTTAGCAGCCGCAACTAAATAAATAAAGAGATTTCAGTGTCCAAACAATGTTGGCAATATAAAGGATTTTTGATAAGTAATGAGTTTACAGTTTAGTAGAATGGGTGTGTTTATTTCGAAACAGCAAAATCGAGGCTTAATATTTTGACAGTTGTCAATAATAAAAAATCGCTTAGTCTGAGAAATGACATCATTTTTTTTCCCCCAAAACAACAGTGTCGTTACAATTTACTTAACTTCGGAATAGAAAAGAGTCGGTTGAAATAAAAGGTGTTGGATTACTGCCCGCTAGAGTGGCCATTTTTGAAATACTCATTCTCTTTGGCTTCGAAAAGTCAATACGTAAGAAAAAAACAAATGACATGTAGATATTTCAGAGACATTAACTGAAGATGGTGTTTAACTATCATTAACTTCAAAGATGAAGTTAATTCCTTTCTTCTCGTTTCTGCAAACATGTTTGTTAATACATTAATTAAAAGTTGGTCGCTATTACACTTTCGCACTCTCCAACCTTTACGTGCGTAGCTCCAAATGCTGTTGTCCACCGATCGCTAATAGGTTTGTTCCCTACAAGGGCTGTTACAAGCAATGCAATCCATACCTACGGCACCAGTCAATGTAATCAGCAATATTGTTGTAAAACTGCTCAAATGTTCAAAATGGTGATGTCTTCAAAAACCTGTTGATTGGGAATGCGTTGAACACCAGCCTTAACACTTGGTTTGAAATGAACAGTAAAGTACATGAAGTGATAAATGGATAGCCATGTGTACTAGACAGGAAAAAATATTTTTTGGGGGAAAAATTACATTGCAGCGAAATATTACAACAAGGGGGGGTGCGAAAGTGTAATAGCGTCAATTGTTTGTTAAAATTCCGTGTCTTTTGTCTATTTTTTTTTTTTACTCGCATGAGTCTGCAAAATACGTTTTGTGGGGCAAATAATAATAGAAGTCGTAAAACGATAATTTTTTCGTTCCATAAAGCGTAGATTGTAAAATTCATTGAAAATTCATTTGTTTTCAGAACAAAAAAACGGGGGATGAATGTGGAATAAATGGACAGGTTTGAATAAAGACTGTTTGGAATAAAAATTTTTTTTTAAAAAAGTGGAAAATAAAATAAGCAGGGTGTTCTTGGAATAACATTGTTATTGTCGGAAAAATCAAAATTTACAATATCTGCAAGGTCCGTCTCTTCCCGACGAGAGTGTATACGTTTTACGCTGGTTATTACGAAAAATAAGGTAGAAGTTTAAAAAAAAAAAATTAAAAAGTCGTCCCAATGGACTTTGGTTGAAAGAGAAATTGAGACTGGCCGCTGAAAAGCTAAATCAACACATTGACGAAACGAAACGTGGTAAACTCAGCAACTATTCTATTCAAACACGTCGCTTAATCTGACTGCTCCCAGCATTGTCCTAGTGCGAGCAAAAGTGCTTACAATCATATTAATATTAATAATAATAAAAAAATAATAATAATAACGTTACTGATATCAACATACCCCTTTCTAAAGTAATTTATTTATTTAATTTATTTCTAATTTTTCCAAATTACAAAATAAATAATTACAAATCAAATTTTATTTTGGTTACAGTCGAAGGGTGATAACTCACTTATTTTATGAAATCTAACAAATATTTTGGTGCATGTTTCATCCGTCTACTTTGAGTTTTTCCAGTATTTTCTCTTGTATTATTATTTGTTTGAAAATCCTTGTAATAATCCATGTAATTTGTTTCTTTCTCAAAAGTCTATTTTCAAAACCTGAAAATGAAATGTTTCCTATTTATTTGGAAATCCTCTTGATTAGTTGATACAATAAACGATCTTTTTAGAGTTGTTAAATTTCTGGCACCACACAATCTGTTAAAATTCTGGTTTTTGCCAGTTTCTCCCCCTCTCTCTCTCTTTCTTTCTCCCTCCCCTCTCTCTCTCTCTCTCTCATATTCGTGTGAAATCAGGCCATCTTGGTAATAACTTTTTGGGATGTAAAGGTAATATGGTTCTTATTTTCCTTCCTATAACTAATTCTGTGTGTCTGGCTCCTGTTGCTTGAATTGACGTAGTCCGATCTGCCATTAATGCTTGAATTGTTTCTGATCGTTTCAAAGTTCTCTTGTCTATTTTAACAGCGCTTTTCGCTTCTCCATTTGCTTGGGAATAATCTGGACTTGATGTTATGTGCTTAAATCCATAACTGTCTTCAAAATCTTTGATAATGTAACTTATGAACTGTTTCCAATAAACACTGGCAAGTCCAATAAGAATTCATCAACGTGAGAAGAATTTTTCCAACTTCTCTATAAAACAATCACTTGTCATTGGAGTAATATTTTCTATTTGTATATATCCTGAGAAATAATCTATTGCAGAAATATATTGGTGTCCTTGGTGAGTTAGTATATATATTTACCAATTCTTTGCTATGGACCTTGAGGAAGTGGGGTTACTTTTAATTTTTCTTTTTTTATTTGTTGGATGATGTATGTTACAAAACGAGCATTTTTTTAGATACTCCTCCAACTCCCGAGATATTTTAGGCTACTACACCGATTCTCTCACACACTCTCTCACGCACACTCACTCTCTCTCTCTCTCTCTTTCATTATAAAATGTCCTTAACAGCTCTGGTCTAAATTTCTCAGGTATGGCAATTCTGTCCTGAAACCATATTAAATTGTCATGGATTTACAATTAAATTTAAATTGGAAAATATGGTCTCATGCCTCCTTTTATTCTTCTTTCTCTTTGCATCCAATTTAGATGTATTATCTCCTGTAATATTTTTTTTTCTGTTTAGTAGCTAGTTTTATTTCATTTAATGTCGCATTCAATGCTGGTCTGGTTCTTGCCACGGAGTCTGTGTTTACTCCAATATCTTTGCTGGTATTACTATCAGTGTCGAATAAAGGACTTCTTGATAGTGTATCAGGTACAACTGGTGCTTTCCCTGGAAGGTGTTCTGCTACTGGGTTATGCCTTCTCAATCTCATCAAAAACCTTTGACATCATAATGGGGTATCGTACAGATCATGTGTGTTTATTAACAGTATAAGTGGTTTGTGCTCCGTTAGGAGTTTAAAGGATCCTAGTCCTGTGACACATCTGTCAAACTTCTCATATGGCTATACACAACTCAAACATTCTTTCTCGATGTGGGCGTATTTCCTCTCAGCATTATTAAGTGTGTGTGAGGCAAATGCTATTACTTTTAAATTGCCATCCATTTCTTGAAATAGATCTGCTCAGAGACCATAACTTTTAACATCAGCGCTAACTACGGTAGGTTTAGTTGGATCGTAGTAGAATAGAATTGGTGCTTGAATTAGTGATCCCTTTGCTATTTTATTTTCTTGTGGGTACTCCCAACAAATACAGTGTACTTTTATAAATAATTCCATCATTGAGTGTATCATTTCAGATAAGTTCGGCAAGAATTTGGTTAAGTATCTGACCATGCCGATTATACGACGGAGTTCACTTAAATTGGTAGGGGCAGATAACTCCTGAAAGGCTTTTAGTCTTTCCTTGTCGAGATGACTTCCGCCTCCTGAAATTATGTGTCCAAAATATTCTAGTCGTTACTTTTTGATTTCTCATTTTTATTTAAGCCTGAGTCCGGCTTTTTGTAATGTCTGAAGAAAAATCTTTAGCCTTTCGTTGTGTTCTTCTATAGTTCTACCGTAGATTAGAACATCGTCGATAATTGTTTCGACTCCTTGAATATTTTTCATTGATTTTGACATCCGTTTTTTAAATATTTTCAGGGCTGATGTTATACCAAAAGGTAATCTTCTGGAGCAATATCTCCCAAAAGGAATAATGAAAGTCGTAAGTCGATAGCTTTCTTTACTTAACAGAATTTGGTAGAATCCGCTGCTAACAGCTAATTTAGAAAAAAAAAATGATAGTTCCATTTAGTTCAGGCGAAATATCTAAATTTGGTAACATGTAATGATCCTTTTTCACTGCTAAATTTAGCTTCTTTAGATCTACATATATTCGGACATTTTCGTTTCTTTTTATTACGAGTACTGTCATAAAAATCAATTTGTTCTGTAATTTTTTTGAATAATTCCCTCGTTTTCCAATCGATTCAATTTTTCCTTCACCTTTGGCAAAAATAGGGAATGGGACTCTTCGAGCTGTTGTTACACAGTAGAGTAAAATATCCTTTTTTCAGAACTATTTTACTATTCATACATCCACCGGCGTCAAATAAATTTCCGTGTTCTATTTTGTCTAAACGTTTCATTAAATTTATTTTTATAGCTGTTTGTCTAGACAAGTTCTCTCCCTTTACACATTTAATGACATATATCTCCTGATAATATTTGTCCTTAACTTCTTCTGTAGTACAATGCACTGGTTTTTTTCTCCAGAACTTGTAAAGGAGCCATTCGCTGATTTAAAAAAAAAAAAAAAAAAAAAAGTTTGTTTTTTTTCTCACAAGTTTTTGCAAGTTTCGGTTGACATAATGTTTATGTCGGCGCCTATGTCGATTTTAATTCTGACCGCTGTTTTACGAATTTTTTTAAACTTTTATACCACGGGTCATTTAATTCTGTTTCTGTTAGTTCTAAGAAATATTTCTTTTCTTTATTTGCTGTCTGTATCGTATTAGTTTTAGTTCTCCAGGCTACAGCGAAATGATTCATTTTTCGGCATTTCTTGCACGATTTTCTTTTAGCTTGGTGTTTTTAAAATCATGTTTTCTGTTACATCTACTGCAGCTGATGTTGTTTTTTCTCATTTTTTTCTTTTATCTATGTCTCATAGGTTTTGCAGGGTCTTTTGTTCGTCTACCCTTTTCTTGTGTATTTCTTCCATTTGAGATTTTATTTTCCCATTGCTCCTAGCCATCTCTATAGCTTTCTCGACTTGCAAATCAGGAATCGACTGTAATCATTCTGATAGGTGCTATAATATTATCACAAGCCAGTCTCTGATTTAGTAACTTTTATTTGGAAACTCATATGCTTTTGCTAATTCGTGCAATGCGCTGAATAAAAGATTCCGCTGGTTCTCCTGGTAATTATCTCTAGGATATAATTTTACGGTTTTATGAATTATATTTCTTTTCGGCATGAAATAGGCATTGAATATTTCCAAAACCGAGTCGTCCATATTTGCGTCTTCTCGTCGTGAGAAAGAAAATTTCCGGAATACATTTTCGGCTTTCCTCCCTCTGCAATATATTAATGTGCTGACTGAGTTTTATCTTTCCAGTGTTTCGATGTTGAAATCTCTATGACGATTTCTGCTAATCTAACGGATTTGTAAAGTCGAACGGTTAATTTGTAGCTAATTTGAACATTTTTAAATATTTTTTTCGAACTGGGTCATGTTCTTCTAGAAAACAATTTTCTTTTTGGAACGAATACCCCACTGGGCTTAGAGAGAAAAGATAAATTATGTCGGACTGGCCACTGAAAAGCTCAAGCAACAAAAAGACGAGACGTAGTAAACTCAATAACTATTTTATTCAAACTCGCCACTTCATCTGTTTGTTCCCATCATTCCCTGGTGTAACCGGCAGTGCTTACAAGCATCACCATAATAATAATAATAATCAACATTATTGATGTTGTTATAAACAAGTACCAAAATCAAATTTCCTTTACCATAACCTATTTCTATTTATTGGCTATACGTTATCAAAGAAATCAATAATCTCCATTTTCGATTGAGTTTTATTCTTATTTCCGATCTAAGACATCAGCTCAAGTGAAGATAGTTCGAAATAAAATTAAAGTTGTCACTTGTTGTTTTACAAATACTTATTTTAGTTTAGCAGGAATGACCAAACAACGGAATCACAGGACGAAAATAACACAAACACACAAGATATTCCAGACAGATAATATACACCTGAATATGATTAGAGAGTACTTGGCTAAAACGTTATCTATAATAAAAAAAAACTTGTAAAAAAGTTCAAACTAAGTCAAAAGCCTATTGGACATTTTTCATTTCAAAATTCAACACAAAATTATTTATTGGCCATTAACCAATTTTTCAGAGTGATTATCGCATGATTATAACATGTTTAATTAGATTATTTCAAATCATTATATCTACATTTTAACTACATAAACCATATTAAATAATATCATGATTATAGAATGGTGATTAGAGCATATTGCAAATGTATAGTGTAGCTTTCTTTTAATTTTTTTTTTGTTCTCGCTCCTCCTTCATAATATTTTCCGTTTTCTAATACATTAAAACTCAGTAATCCATTGTGTCTTAGTGGTTTATTGCCTTGCTTAGGGTAAATTCCATTAAAACATAAAATAACTCTATTGAGTGATATACATATAACTCCTGTTATGGTTTCCGCTATCATCTCTAGACTGGATCCCCTCAAACCATGTGGATTTGATGTTATCCTTGTAATAGTCCTTTAGAAATGGGCTCCTGAACTGACTCTTTTGTTCCCTATAAACTCTAAAATAATTGTCATGCTGCTTATTGCTTTCCTGTGTGTTGGAAATCCTCTTCTATAATTCCAGTCTTTAAGAATTTGGGTGAACAGTATGTATAAAAATATATAAGTAACCTTCCTTAGATATAAGGATTGAACGAGACCATTAAAGTAGACGAATCCAAGATTGGGCGCGAAATGGAATTTGAGCGCCAAAAACAGACGCATGTCGAACACACAGCGGACCACACGTGTTTTCGCCTACTCCAAAAAACAGGAGAATGGCGTCGAATCCAACACGCTGCTAATAGATGTTTCAGATGACTCCAGACAGGAGACCCCATGAAGAATATGGAGCGATGAGATGAGTTGCCAGACTACTCAGGACAGGAATGATGACCTGAAGGATGCGAGGACATACAGAAATTACAGCAGAATATAATTAACCAATCAGTTAAGTGTCATCTATTTCAAACATATATTTTTGGGATTTCGTCCCCTAAGCTTTGACAATAATAAAGGCATATGCTTTTAGCAATTTTTGATTTGTTCTCTATCATGTTATAGAATGTGTTCCCTGTATAAAGAATGTTTACAATGATTTTTTCTCTCTCACTCTCTCTCTCTGTTCTTCAAGCCACGACTGTATGGGAGATCGCTAAATTTTCTACGTAGGACCATTCCAACTACCGGCCTATTTGCCTTCTACCTCTTTTTGGTGAAGTAGTACAACCCCTAATCAACTCTGAATTAGTTAATTACCTCATATCGCTTGGTTTTTCTTTCAGATAACCAATATGTCTTTCACTTCTTTAGGTCAAATGCTGATGTATTAAAGATTATTGCGGAAAGAGTCTATCAAGCTTTAGACAGGATTTAGCATACTGATCTTCTCCACAAATTGAAAGGAGGAATTTTTGAACTGATACTGATTCAGTCTTTATCAAATCGCGAAATGAAAGTTGTCTTAAACGGCAACTTTTCTAGATGTTTTTTGTATTAATACAGGTATACCAAAGGTCTTGTATTAATACAGGTATACCAAAGGTCTTGTATTAATACAGGTATACCAAAGGTCTTGTATTAATACAGGTATACCAAAGGTCTTGTATTAATACAGGTATACCAAAGGTCTTGTATTAATACAGGTATACCAAAGGTCTTGTATTAATACATGTATACCAAAGGTCTTGGGTACTTGGATCTACGTTGTTTCTAATTTCCATCAATGAAATTCCAGATAGCAACAGTTCTTAACTCCGTATCTGATGCTGATCATAAAACTACCTGTCTTAATATTATGTCGAATCGGTTCGATAAGATAAAATTGGCAGTTGATCTAAAAAGTGACCTACAATCTTCTATTAACTGGGGCAAGGAATGGCTTGTTAATTTTAACGCTTAGAAAATGAAACTGCTCTTTATTAATCGTCTGAGAGATCTCTTTGTATCTGCCATGGCTAATGATAACCTCCAGGAGAGAGACACGTTGCGCCTTCTCGAACTAATGTTTTTTTGCTGACATGAAGTGGAAAGATTATACTGAATAAACTTCTGACCCCGCTGCTAGGACGGTGGTTTCCCTGTGTCAATCTAGACAGTTTTTCTCTCCAGAATCTATAGTACATATTTATGAGTCTACCCTACTTCCGTGCATTGAATATTACTACCACATATTGTCTGATGTTCCTGATATATATTTAGAGAGTGTTGATAAAAGAAGCTGCTATGTTACTAGTCCTGATCTGACATCTCGACTCCAGTCACTTTTCCACCGCTATAATGTATATTACCTGTGTCTTTTCTATAAATACATTCATGGTAATTGTTCTAATTAACTTTCATTTATGGTACCAAGACTTTATGAATTTGCGCGCAGTACACGGTCTAATTATTTTACAGTTGAAATGGCTGAATGTAACCGTAAGTTCTATGCTAAAAGTTTCTTCTGTCGCACTTCTCGCTTGTGAAACTCTCTTCTGGATTCTTACTTCCGAGTCCTGCTTTGATATTTAAAAATTTAAATGCAATCATTATCTACTGTTTTTTTTAATTTTGTTCTTTCATTGTTGTCCGTCTTTACTAATGTTTTTCTTTTTCGTATACTCTTTCACATCCAGTGTCCCCTTGTGTCTTAGATTTATTGCTTTGCTTGGAGCGAAATGATAAAAGATAATGACTTGTGAGGACACAACGATCAAATCAAGAAATCACTGCCTTAACAAATCGACCATAGTGAGATTCGAACACGGGCCTCATGGACAGAAAGCAAATATTCTACCCATTACCTAATGTAATCTTAATTTCTGTTGTATGATAAATAATACCACGCAGACACACCATATATCGATATATCTATCTATATTTCTGAGATGAGGTATTGTAAATATTTACACTATTTATATTATTCGGATTTTCGTCCTCATCTTTATTATCATATCCATGATGTTTCGGCCATTGTACGCTCCAAAATGCCAACGTATATTACAAAAAGAATTCAACGGCCGAAACGTCGTTGATATGACAATAAAGATGAAGGCAACAATCCGAATAATCTTTTATATATATATATATATATATATATATATATTAGTTTGTGTGGTAGCCACATGTATAGGAAAGATATCCACTACCTTATAAAAAGAAAGTCTAAATAATGGCTTGTAGAATAGCATATTTCATTCATTCATTTTATTCCTAATGACAAATCGCTATTGACCAGAACATGAATCAGCAACTGGGGATTTCTAAGAAGGCTATGGAAAAAAAATAATAATAAAATACCTGAATTAATATCTTCCCAATCGATTTACTCAGTGCATTTGAGGGAATTCACTTGCGTTCCTTAAAAAAAAAAAAACTAAAAAGTGGTTTCAAAAATATTCATAAACCAACACAGAGCAACATACAAGTACGCATCATTCAGTCGTACTTCCCTCTTTCACATCCCCCCTCTCACTGTCTTTGTTTCTCTCTCTCACAGACACACACACCTAGACACACACACACACACAAAAAAAAAACATTAAGATTATATGAGATTAACTAAATGTCTTCTTTTTATTGTAAGTAATCACAGGCTGTCAGTTGATGTTCTAATCTGACAGGTTTTCATTGCTTTCTTCCGTTGTTCACAAGAATAATCAAATACAGCGGGTGGTACAAGCTCTGTGAAATAATTCCTTTATTTCTTTTGTCGTATCTTTAGTTTCATCTTTTCTAAAATAATGTAAGAATTTCTATTTAGCAGCCAACCACACTTTTTAACAAATTCAAACCCAGCTTGTATCGTTTCAAAACTTTTTTCCCTTTTGAAGTTCTACTAAACCGCATTTAAATGATTTCAAGTCACGCGTAGAAAGATGTAAACATAATACGCATTTTTTACCACTAAAACGCATTAAACTGCCTAGTTTCTGGAGTTTAGCTGTGTCCATCACATTACATTTAAAAAGCAAAATGCTACCCGAGAAATTCAGTAGAGAAAACGTATATCCAAGTAAACTGCTTGAAGTGAAATCATTTACGTCTTGTTTACTCCTCTTGTTCGGTCATCACATTCCTTTTGATTCCGGAGGCTAAGTTGTAAAATTTTCTCAGAAAAATTTTGCACACATACATGGATAGCAAGTTTTTATAACAAGTTATAATTATAGAAAAAAATACTTTTATTTAAATGGCACTAAGCTCATCGAATATATATTATATCCACTTTCTTTCATAAAAAGTATTATGTAGGAATTTGCCAAAACTATACCTGATTTTTTTGTATGTTATTTGAGATATAAAATGTGTTTCGTTGTTTTTAGAATAATTGACTTCCCTTGTCATTTACAATCAGGTTGCTTATTTTCTGGCAGTATTTTATCTTTTCTACTCGAAGATTCATAATGTGCTAAATGTAAATTAACTCCGCTATGTAGTGAGTTAAAAAGGAAAAAGAAAAAACACTCACTGGCCTCAACTATCGTCTGTAAACGCCTTGAGTTTATATCGATGAGTTTGTAATATAAGAAATAAAACAAACTGATGTGAAAGCAAATTATATTAAAAATCATGTTTGAAGTATTCCGTTTAACGTTTTGGAAATTCGACAAACATCCGTTTCTGATCAAGTAGCAACTTGTAGTGCGTGAGTGTGTGTTTGAATGAGTAGGTAAGTGAAACACATGGCATTTATAGAACGCTCTTTTGAACTCTGTTAACCGGCTTGCACGAAGAATCAGTAAATGTCGATATATTATCCCCAGGAACTTCTCCAATTTTATTTTCTTGCACATTTAATCCACTTCCTACGGGTCTTTGTTTTTAAGACCAACACACAGGCAAATTCGTATCACTGCATACATCTGTGTTGCTTGAGCAAATGGGTACAAATCTTCTATCCCTAAATATATTGGGTTCTGAGATTTCATGTCCGTGTCTTAACAAAATACTCACGTTATCTTTATTTTATATATATATATATATATATATAGAGAGAGAGAGAGAGAGTGCATATGTGGATAAATGTAATGAAAGTAAGAGTCAATATTTTCTTAACCTTCCTTTAATTACTCTTTTTGACCAGACGACAAAATTTTGTATATTTTTCTAGCGTGAATTTTCTGCTTGAATACCAAATGAACAGATGAAGTCTTTCTAGAATGAGTAATAATTTGAGAAAAGTGTCAAAACATCGCTATTCTAGAGAATGAATCAACACACGCACGCACGTGTGTGTGTGCGCTCGTGTGTGTATAGAAACGATTATCTTTCTAATTTTATGCGACAAAGATTTATGTGGATTCCCCGTTTGTTATATTAGGTTGGTGCAAAAATAATGACGTAATAATGTCGTTTTTTAACGTATTTTTAACATTATTACGTCATTATTTTTGCACCAACCTAATACAAACTTCAAGCGGCTCAAAAGGTAAGATGTTCAATTCTATATGTCCATAAAATGGCTTTATGATGCTACCGCTCTGGGGAGGTGATCCTAAGGCGTGGCAACTTTGGAAAGTGTCTGTAAACTATATATATATATATATATATATATATATATATATAGGTTGACCCAAGCTCTGTGTGAGTGACACTGGCTAGTCGGAATTGTTCAGAATCATTCAATAGTTGTACAAGTCATCGTGTCAAGTGTTTATTGGCGCAATTCAAATAGCTGATCATGAAAGATTGTGTTCTCTCCCAGAAACTGTAACTAAGGTCCCCTCAGTATAGTTACAACAGGTGGTCTCCGTGGATATTGAACAAACACACATGTGCCTGAGCAGAGATTAGCTAGCTCTCCTAGCCCATTTTTTTAATTCGATAATTTTATTATCACTCTAAACGTTAATTTAGTAGGCACACCACATTTTTTAATTTGCTTAAACTGTTAAATTAATAACAACCGGCCTAGATCAAGTAGTTCTATAAAAGAAAAATTGCGCCTCCCGACTGGAATCGAACCTGTATACCTTCTTCCACCAGCTATAGTTATGCTTTAAATTTCTCTTCGCCTTTGTTGATTTGAATTCGATTTTTATTAAAAAAAATCTCGTCAGTACTAGATTTATTTGTCAGAATTTTCCAAACTTTTCTTTACTAAGAAATGATAATTAGGATAATGTGAGGAATTTGGAATTTTAAATATCACCGAACTTATTCAGCTTATACAAAAATATGAGTAAAGCTGGGTGAAATTCTTACATAATGGTAAATATACACTACAGTACGGAACACCTGTACATTGGTATCACTTATCAAGTGATAGTAACACCGTCACTTGATAAGTCACCAGATGTGTTGAAACAAAATGGCTATTTTTTAGTGATTTTATAACATATTTATGTTATAATTTTCGAATAAATTATATTTGCTCTATTCTGTATTGATCACTCTATTAAGAATAGTATTTTTTGGTTACTGGAATTTATTCCGTATACACCAATCTTATACTTGTGTGTTGGTGTACACACACACATATATATATATATATATATATATATATATATATATATATATATATATATATATATATATATATGTGTGTGTGTGTGTGTGAATTAATGAATTTGTTCTTAATCTATCATTTTATTGCTTAAAGAACATGTTTCTAATTTAGGTCAATTAACGAACGAAGATAATGCGTATAATTTCTATATTTTCTCTATTAGTTTTGTTTTCACAATTTATTCTATTAATTAAAAATGAATCTCGAATTTAGGAAAATGTTTACAATGATAAAGATTTATTTTAAAAACCGAACACAAAAGAATTACTACTACTTTTGATAAAGCATTTACCAAATATATTAATAATAATATTGCGTAATCGGAAGTAATTATCCCCGCGCGAAACAGGAACTGAAGAGGAATGAATGAGAATAACACTACCAGGAAACTAAAGAAAACAATGGATTTGATATTTTGACACCATGGGCCTCCAGGAAATGGCACAATACCCCTCCTTTCGCTAATGTATATTTATACGCGTAGCTGAATGAACTATTATATATACTAGGTTGGCAAGAAAGTCCTGACTCACTTAGAAAGCGGAAAGAAAACAACAAAATTTTATGGAGCAACAGCAATATTAGATTAGGTTAGCTAGAATATCCTTCATCATTTCAATATCAGCTTCCGGACGCTGCGGTTGTTTGTTGCTCATGCGCAGTTAATTCCACTTTGTGTAGGTCCTAACTGACAGAAATAAGTTTCGAAGAAAGTGGAATTAGTTTGGAATTAGAGTTTGGATACGCTACTGTTACAAGCGAAGATTGTCTACAAGAGCTGCAGTGAAGGAGAAGACAGAGAAGTCAGTCGAAAGTATCGAAGAGGTACAGACGATTCAACACCGCAGATCTTACCCTTGACGATCAACCACGTTCCAGCCGACCATCAACATTTGACAGCAAGGTTTTAGTGACAGCATTCACAGTTGAATCATCTGTAAGCAGTCTTGATCTTACGAAAGTTGTTGGCGTATAAACTCATCAGTCTGTGCTTAACCACCTAAATGAGTCAGGACTTTCTGGTATATATATATATATATATAAGACTTTCCACTGTGTCGCGCATATATATATATATATATATATATATATGAATAAATTATATATATATTGATTGCGTCTAGCAGGAAACAGTCTGTCGCCTCTGTGTGTTGACTTCAATATCCACATTTATATTTATATTTACATACGATCTATCTCTGATATTGAGCACTTTATCCCATAAAACTATATTTCTTATATATATAAGCGGTAATTAGTGGAAAGTGCTCAATATCTGTGATAGAGCTAACATATATGGATATTAGTTTGTAACCCTGGGTTTCAAGCTTTAGCGATAATCAGAAAAACTAGTTGACTTTTTTAAGAAATGCATTTATTTACGCTTATTTGTGTTTGATTATTTGTGTGTTGCAGGGAGGAATTATCTTCTGAGTTAGCGTGGAATGACACTCTCACACACATAGACACAGATACACATATCATATATATATATCGTATATTTTATATATATATATATATATATATATATATAATATATGTCATGTGTGTGTGTTGTATATGTTATATCATATTACATATGTTATACATTATATATATTATACATGTTGTATATGTTATATCATATTACATATGTTATACATTATATATATTATACATGTTATATATATGTTACATTATATATATATATATATCATATTATACATATATTATATATATAATATAAATGTATGTGCGTGTGTGTAAAGGGGTATTTTTGCGTGGAGAATGCTTTTAAACAAATTTTGTTAAATAATACCGGCAATATGTCTTTTCGAATTTCATTTTTTTTAAATTCCGATTACCTTTGACCCTCGCTACAGTCATTTTCGTATTTAGTCTGTTTATAAAAATCTGTTTGGCTAAGTACAGCATTTCCTAGTTTGCTGGAACCACACCTCAATATACGATCTCCTATGGATAAAAAAATCCTTTTATATTGGCTTCTTTAATTGTACTACAGCAGCTTCCAGAACTTTAAGTCTTTTTTTTTTCTTTTTTGCATTCAGTCCTTTAGTATTATATTATTTACTTGTGATATGTTGATCCATATCTGCCCAAATTGTACTGAATGTTTATAAATGGTATATATAGTGTTTAACATTAGTTATATTTATTAAAGAAGAGTGTTCAATATTGGGAATAGAGCTTGTGTATATATAAATTGGATAGAAGTAGAAATCAACACTTCTTGCTAGTTTTCTGCTTACACCTTTTCGCCTGAAGTTCGAAGATATTTCTGATGATTAAGGGATGAAAGGTTAATTAGTATGTCTTGAAGAACTTTGTAATTATTTAATATGAGTAAGCGGGATGAAATTCCTACATAATGGTCAATATACACAACACTTTGCAACACCCGTGCATTGGTATTTTATGGCGATGACCAGACATCAAGAGAAATTCATCAGGAATTTGGAGTTTAGTCGTTATTTACTAAGATTAAATGTTAGGGTTCCCATTTAGAACAGAAATCTATTTAGTAGTAATGGTCAACGAGACTATTACACCACATAAAGAGGCCCTGTTATTTACTCAACTTACTTTTGACACAAGGCTACGCACACTGGCCTTTGAAGATCGTATCCTTTAGTAATGATCTGCAAGATCATCATGCATGACATTGTATAAGACATTCTGATCATTACATCGGATTTTGTGAAGTAGATAATGCTAACAATCTTTCAGTACCCCCTCAAATAACGCAACAATAAAATGTACAATGAATTTATTTGTATAATTCCTTTTTAATTTAAAGGTCTTTTCGATTATATTTACTTACCAAAACTTGCGTCTAATCATATACACGCATATATATATATATATATATATATATATATATATATATATATATTGTCTTAAAAATTGCGTTCAAGCATAAACCAGATTGTCCCCATTTATTGTTCATCTTTATATACATGGGTATATTTAAATATAAATGCGCATATAGTCAAATACTAACAGTATAACCCGTCTTCGACCGGGTCTTTCATTAATGGGAATTTTTACCGATCAGGGGAAGCAGTTTGTTTAAAGTTAGCCCACCCGAAAATCAATATTTAAAGGTATATATATATTTATATGCGTGAGAAATATATGTGCGTATATTCAAAGATATATATATGTGAAATATATATATATATGCGTAAAGATATATATATTTATATGCGTGTGAAATACATTCATGCGTATATTTAAAGATATATATATATATATATATATATATATATATTTATATATAATATACGTACCAATAAAAGAACAGTCGAATTTTCAATGCTAGTCTATTGGCGTAACTTAAGAATGTAAATCCGTTAACGAAGACGAAAACCATATGGGTTGTGATCTCTTAAAATCATGTGATTACGCAGAGATTTTCAAGAAAATCCCTAGAATAAAGAAAGTTTCATTTGGTAAGAGGAAATGTTTTTACTAGATAACAGTAAACATAATAGCAGTGAATATCAACTGAAGCCGGTCGTGTCTTGTGCGATAAATGTGTAAGAATAACTTCAATGGCTAAGTCGTAAAAGCGGGTAAAACGATTTACCTAAAACAGCTGCCGAATTTACTCCTCTTAATTCTTAAACAACCAACAGAAGCTATGACTTGCAGATGTATCGGTATAATGTATAAATTAGAGATTCTTTCTCCTTCTGGTTTCGGTATCACAACATTTAATTAATCATTAGTTGAGCAGTCGATATACTGCAACAGAGGAGAGTTTGCTCTTTTTAAATACTACACAAAATCATTATCTCTCAGAATTGAAACAGTAAAGGGCAAAGGTGGTGGGGGGAACCTAGATGATTACAGGCCCATAACTCTGCTAAACACAGAGTTAAAGATTATGGCCAAGATCCTGCAGGAGCGTTTGCAGTCAGTTGCCGAGTCTCTGTTGGGACCTGAGCAGACTTGTTCTGTGAGGGCCGAACAATTCAGAGCAACCTGCATCTGATCCGCACGATCATAGAGGGTGTAAAAGACGACGAAGAAGCCGCGCTGATCAATTTGGATCAGTCCAAGGCATTTGATAGGTTGACCATCGCTACCTTGCTACTGTCCTGCAGGCCGCTGGATTCGAAGCCAACTTCTGCCGCTGGATTAGCCTCCTGTATCGCTCCCCAGTGCTGTGGTACAGGTGAACGGAAGGTTGTCGGACGCGTTCGTGCTGTCTAGGTCGGTTCGTCAGGGTTGTCCGCTGTCGCCTCTCCTTTATGCTTTGGCGTTGGAGCCTCTCCTTCGCCGGCTGAAGGACGAGACCGGCAGTCCGGCCCTACGGGAATTGCCGTGCCTGGAGGGTCTCGAGCCAGGGTTTCCGCGTACGCCGATGACGTATCTGCTTTCGTGTCGTCCCGCAGCGACATTGAGGCGGTACAGAAGGCGCTTGATCGGTACGAGAAGGTGACAGGGGCCAAGATAAACCGCGACAAGTCGTCCGGCTTGCGGTTAGGTGCCTGGAAGGGGTCGATCTTCCGGGCCGCTTCGGTTGGACGGACGGTCCTGTCCGCATTCTTGGAGTGTGGTTTGGGCCTGACCTCCAGCTGGAGAAGAATTGGTCTGAAGTACGTGCAAAGGTCGATTCTGCCGGTCAGACTTGGAATCGACGGCGGTTGTCCGTGAAGGGCAGGGCGGAGGTGTGTTACATACATTTCCCCTGATTCTTTATCGGTTGTCCGTACTTCCTCTCTGTAAAGACCGCAGGAAGGTGCTCGAGCGATCGCTATCCTCCATTTTATGGAGGGGACGCGTGAACAGGGTCGACAGACGAGTCTGCACCAAACGTCCGTGTCATGGGGGCTGGGAATGCCGCACCTTATGAGTCACATCCGTGCCTCTAGGTTGGCTTTCCTACGCCGCGCATTGACTAGGGAGATCCGATTCTGGAGGGGATTGTTAGGGACGCCTTCCCTAGCCTTACTATCAGTCCCCCATCTCGAGGGGCCGAGCGCCGTTGTAGGCTCCGGGATGAGTCGTTTCATCCACGAGTGTCGGTTGGCCTTGAAGGCCATTCCCCGGTCCAGTGACCTTTCACGGCCTAGGAAGGTCTTCTATCGTGGTTTAGTGGAGGGTCGCGCGAAGGATAAACTACGTGATACGCTCGGCTTGTCGGAGGAGGAGTATCGCTCCTATTGGTCTTAGGCGCCAGCGGCGGATTACCTCAGTAACCCTGAGTTTTCGCTTACCTGGCGATTGGCTCGGAATCGGCTGCCTCTCAATGACAAGGCTTTCATATGGGGTTTGGCGGATTTGCCAGACTGTGAACGGTGTGGTCTTGGTTTAGAAGAAACGGCTGCGCACGCCTTCTACCATTGCCCCGGGTCCGCCCCCCCTTATGGGACCATGTCGGCGAGCTGACGGCTCGTCTCGCTCCCGAACAGCTAGTGTCCATGGATCGCGCATACGCGTGTGACAATGTGTCGCCCCCGTATTCCGGGAGAAACGAATGGTGTTTCTGATGCTGATGGCCACGGCTCGAATGGTGATTTGGACGACGCGAATGGAGGAAGTCTTGCGGGGCAACCGTCTTTCTTATCAGCATCTAATCCAATTCTTTTGAGCATCAGCTCAAGATGAAGATTAGATCTGATAGAAAACGATTGCATTCGACAGTCTTCAGCGAAAGGTGGGTAAAAGTAGCAAGCCTGGTTCGTGTGACCGGGGCTAGCCTTGATTTTCTTTTTTAAGTCAACCTATAGCACATCGGGGTGGCTTCCTGTGGAACCCTCCCTGGTTAGGTTAGACAAGCTTCAGTGTACCTAGTTAATGTGAGTAAGTGTCGTTCCTGGTCTGTATCCCGGCTGCTCTTTGGTTATGGTCCAAGTCGAGATTCCCAACCTCCCCAGTTTGTTTTGGTCCCCTTTTCATCTCGACTGGGTCAGCATTATATTACCCATTCCGGCATAATATTTTATCCTCCTTTCCCACTCCCTTAGCGAGAGTGCTTTTGATTTTGTCCTCTGGGCAGAATACAGCGGCCTCTCTGTTTTGAGGGTTGGACGGTCCCTACTAACATATGTTATGTTTAGTTTGAATGTTGTGTTTATTTTTAGTTTTTATTGGGTTCATCTCCTTCCTTGCATCCTATCATTATTAGAATTTTATGTATAGCATTTTATGTATCATCAAATTTTTTTATGGATTAGGGCGCGTTTGGTAGGTCCCCCTTGTGAGAATCCGGTATTATGGTGCATGAAGGATTGAGTGGTGATGGACAAGTTCTTGTGGTGAATGAGTAAATTGTAACGTATGAATGGGTCGTGAATCAGATTAGCTAGGTATAAGATAGTTAGTGAAGACCAGCCTCTACTCCCTCCCCTTTCGGCCTTGTGCCACAATTATGTATGGATACATAATAAATACCCTAGTTATACGCTTATATACCCAAAAAACCGTAACAATAGATTCGACAGGAATTCGAACTCGGCTCTCAGATTCCTCAATCCGAGCCGCTATCCATTACATCCACTAATCCAAATTACTATTGTAAATTGTACATAAAAAAGCAGAACGAATGTTAAGACGACCAACTCGTTCAGAAATTAATATATTAACTGTATGCATGTGTTTTCTTTGGTCGATGATTGAAATGGTTTCAAGATATTTAAAATTTAAAGATCTAACTTTAAATATAATCCTTTATGAGATCGTATAGCCTGGCGCTACCAGACCACAAATAACGTTACCAAATAACAAAACCCTCATCACTAGAAGACTTTCAACAACAACGAAAATGGGTAGCACATGTAACTAGCAGGAAAAATAGATATAATAAAGATACTGACTTTATACACCGCCTTAAACAAAAGCTGAGGATGGAAAGACCCATCAGTGTTAGAAAGATCGTTAAAAATTAAAGGACATGAGGAGTCTCTTTTCAAATAAGTTGGTTTTCTGAATCGCGCCAGAAGGTTTTTTTCGACTAAGTCCATCCTTAACTTCTACAAATCTGCCATTCGTCCATGCATGGAATAGAGTTGCCATATATGGTCTGGTGCCCCCACCGTTTCAAAGATGAATATGCAATGTGATTGGTCCTAAGTTGGGGGTCTAGTTTCCAGTCACATTCGCACCGACGTAATATAGCTTCCCTTTGTAATTTCCATAAATATTTTCATGACAACTGCTCTGACGAGGTAATTTCACTGCTGCCCCGACTGCATGAATTTAAGCGTGCTACTAGATTGGCACATCGGCCACGCCTTTTTAGTGTCGAAACAGTTAAATGTAACCGACTCTTCTATTCCAACAGCTTCATCTCTCGCACTTCCCAAAAGTGGAACTCCATTTTGCTTTCATGATAACCATAATCTTCAAAATTTTAAATGTAATGTCAATCGACATCTTCTGATGCCTTGATTCTTGTTCTTTTTTTTTTATCCTTCTTCGTTCTACTTTTTATCTTTTCCTCATTCCCCTCTATACCCATTTTTTGCCTTACTTTCACTCTCTGTAGCCCCTCTTGTACTAGTGCCACGCCCGCCTTGCTTGGGGTGAAATGCTTAAAATTAAAACAACTTTTTAAAGACAGATTTTCTAGATTCCAATCTTCAGTAATGATAACTCTTCAATCAATAAATGACTAATGTTTCCTGTATAGAGAAGGCTAATTTTACTATTACCTTTATTGTTTTAATTATTATTAAATTAATTATTATTAAATTAATTATTGTTTTAATTATATTGTTTTTCACTAAAATAAGACGAAAGTTTAGTGAAAGCATTCCTCCTCTATATGTCAGTTAATGCTGAGCAATTTCCTCATAGATGAAGAGGAGACTTGAGGCGACAGAGTTCTTCCGAAAGATGCTGAGACTACTATGGACAGAGTAGGTAGTCAATGAAGAAGCTTAAAGGAAAATGAAAACGACATTTATACGTAGAATCAGGAAGATACTGTTGAAAACTCTGGGATATATAATTAGGAAAGAAGGCTCGAAGAATATGTCACAGACACGAATACACGAGAAACAGATGGATACGGAGAGTAGGGAGTGGGAAAGATAGTAAAAATGCTAAGAGCTACAAGGATAAGAAGTTATGGAGAGTCGTGATCGTCCGCATCCTGAAAGAATATGGCACGTAAAAGAAGAAATTTGAACTGCGGCGTGGTTGAAATAGGGCGGTGTTCGAGTCTAGAATTTCAAATAGTGCTTTGCAAAGTAAATAGGTTTTTTTTTCAGTTTGTAAGATTGGCGTAACATAATCTTCTGCTTTTATTTTTTTCACTTTTCGCAACGAAATGACGTCTCATATGGATCGTCTGTAATTATTTCTAATTTATTCAGTTGGTCATATTTTCATATGAATAATAACCACAAAATTAGATTAAATTCTCGTTAAATTGCCATCATCAGGACATATAAACCCAATCTTCAGTTACAAAGCATATAGAGAAGTCACATAAGAATGGAGTAAGATGTTATCTCTATTAAAAAAAAAGAAACATCAATTATAAGCGACGGTTTCTCCACTGACATCCAAACAATTCCGTTTTGCCATTAACGCCGTCCGAATTGGATCGTTTGCATACTCATATTTGTAGCGTATTATTTTCTTCTTTTATATGCCGTGCCTCTTCGGTGCGTGGGCGATTATGGCTCTCCATAGCTTTCTATCATTTGTAGCTCAAAGCAATGCTTGTCTGTTTTTATCCTTCTCGGACCCTCTTCTGTATTCCATTTACACAAACTCTTTGGGTAGATTACTCTCTTGGTATCTGCCTCTCTCGCCTTCAATGTATCCTGTGAGTGTCGAATTCTCCAAATCCACTTTCCTCAGGTGTCCTAGAAATTTCAACTGCATCTTTCTTATTATCGGTACAAGTGTCATTTTGGTCACAATTTTTTCTTAAAACGTTATCGTTGCTGTTATGTTCCGTTCATCCTTTCGTAGACTCGCACCTCTATTGCTTCAAGTCTCTTCTTCGCTCGTATGTAAATCGTCAATATTATTTCCAAAAAAAAATCATGTAAAGCAATTGATCTTCAGACAATTTTCTATTATGGACAGTTATTTAAAAAATAAAGCAGATTCGATTATCTGTAGAATGCTGGTCAGATGAAGAAGCCATTTGAAGCAACAGATATATACTTCTACTGAAGAATACCATGGAAGGAACATGTCAGCAAAGACGAAGTTTTAGAGAAAATGGAAACAAAAAGACACTTATACTTAACATTAGAAAGAGACAGTTGAAATTTCTAGAGCACATAATGTGGAAAGAGTGCTTGAAAACGTTGATACTCACAGGATAGACTGAAGGCAAATGGGACAGTGAAAAACAACGCATAACTTACCTGAGTCTGTGTAAATGGATGTGTGAACAAGAAAAATACAACCAACACTAAATAAAGTTAAGAAATGTCTGTGTCTGTGTGGTAATGGTAATATTAACAGTTCCACTACAAAGAAACATTCGCTATTTATTGACCGCGCTATTTATTGAAATTTATAAAATATTTCCCTTAAAACCATTTTTTAGAAAAATAGGTTCCTCAAGTCTCGTAGCTGTTATCGCTCTTTCCAGTATTGACGGGGTTTCCTTCCTGACCATTTATTTGAAGTGATTTGGAATGTTAATATTTTGATTGTCATTATTTTCTCTTCTAGTTGCATAGGGTACTTATTTTAGTTGTTGTTAGTAGTCTTCAATTGATGTTGTTTCTGTTATTTGGTATAGTTCTTTGTTTGTGAATCTGTAGTACTAGTCTACAATGTTCAAAGAAGGATTACCTTTGCAAAGACCATCCGCCTTTACTCACTCAAAGCCTGTTTACAACATTGATCTTAAGAAGCCACTGTATACAGCTGACAGTTTAGATATTTCTGACCTAGTTTGGCCCTATGCATGACATCCATATTAAAGTCTCGATCAGATAAGGCTGTTTAAGAATATGACATGAGTTTTAGGTTGATGTTTTGGTTTCGTAGCGGTGTTCTGCGAAACTACATCTGGTACAGCCTCTTCTATGTTCAAATTATTTTTCTTTTATACTAAATATGTTGTAACTGATCCATACGCCGAGGTATCTAAAGTATATAGTATTTACTAATTCCACATCCAGAATTCATGTTATGTGCCATCACTGCTTTCATTCCAATTCTAGATCATAGATTCTATTTTGGAAAGTTTTATCTTGGGCCATTTCTTGAAATGCTTGATAGAGGACGTTGACTTTTTCTTAAAGATTATTCGTATCACAAATATGAAAACTTTTTTATCATCAGTTCAACGGCCTCGAGGGGGAAGGCAGGATCGTTGTCTTCTATCGGTAGACTCATTTGAGATATGGTATGGAATGCTTATAGAGTCAGTGCTCATCTCATCACATATATGCTTGTAGATTCGCAGGACATAGTCTAAGAATAAATTAAATAGCCTGGGACCGTCATTCCCTTCTTTTTGTACACCTGGTGAGGTCTGAAATGTTCCTGTTTCTAATAAATGAGAAGAGGAAGTATCTATTGATGTAGCCATACGATTCTGTACGGTCAACAAAGCCGGTATACATTTTTCTATTAGAGAGGTTAGCAATTTTCTAGAGTTGTTTGGTGACATATGTATCAGTATTGCATCCTTACCAGAACGAAAACCAAACTGGGTTGTGAAGTGTTAACTTTCATAAAACGTGATATCTCCCCCCTAGATGCCAACAACAGCGCTTCTAACAAAAATAACACAAAATTCATATTCCTATCCTTCAAAATTCTATTAAATTTGAAAATAAATTAGTTATCTGTAATACTAAAATGTTCACCACCACTTCCAAGAAAATCAGGGATATAATTGGATGAAAATAAAATTCAACAATAATGACCTGAGATGGAACGAATACACTGAGTGAATAGCTTTGTCCACCACTAAGGAAGTCGACCCTCCTGTGCCGCGCCAATAAATTTTTCTCGCCGGAGTCAATCCTTCAAATCTACAAATCAACCATTCGCCCTTGCATGGAGTATTGCTACCATATATAGTCAGGAGCCCCTTCTATTTGTCTCAAGGTCCTTGATAAAATCTAAAGACGGATATGCAAAGTAATTGGCCCTGATCTGGCATCTCGTCTGCAACCGCACCCTCACAGACGTATCGTTGCCTCCCTCTGACTTTTTTTTACAAATACTTTCACGGTAACTGCTCCGATGAGCTGCTTTCGCTGGTTCCCAGACTTCATAAATTTAAGCGTTCAACTAGGTTGGCATCTCGTTCTCACCCTTTCACTATCGAAACTGTTAAATGTAGCCGTCTCTTCTACTCCAATAGCTTCATGTCTCGCAGTTCTTGCCTGCGGAATTCCCTCCCCAATTCTTGTTTTTTTTCTGATAGCTATAATCTCCAACTATTCAGATGTAACGTCAACCGACGTCTCCAGATGCCCTGATCTATCCCCTAAACTTCTCCACATCCTTTCCTCTATCACTTCTCTTTGCTCTCGCTCCAACTCTCTGTAACACCTTGCGTGCTGGTGGCTTTCTGCCTTGCTTGGGGTTGAATGTTTAAAAATTCAAATGTCGGTATTCATCAAATAAATTATTTACAATACGAAAATGTTTATGTGGAGGAGACATCACATGGTCTAAAAGCCCGTATCTATGAGCACAAAAAAAGATTTACGTTTAAACAATCATTCAAATCTTTCGTAATACACAGGAAAAAAAACAGACATAACTTTAATTTTACTAATGCCAACCTAATTAAAAAAAATATAATTATTTAAGGAGTAAATAGCTTGAAAGATTAATAACAATATTATCAACTATAAACACATGTCAAAGTCATTGCATCGCCAACCTTTATTGATTCCATTCTATGTTTATCTAAAACAAACGGTATGTACGTAAGTGTTCCTAAATCAACATACGAAAAACCAACAAACAATTCCTACAAGTCATACACACACGCAGAGAATTACAAATATATCATCTGATGTTCACATAGACAAACTAGAATTTTATAAATTTACATACATATTTGCATTTTTTGTGCACGTAATACATGATTGACCAATGAAAATCAAACAACACAAAAGGGAAACACGTTAGATAAACGTTTCCTATTTAGTTTTAGCTTATCCTAACGGATTCCGATCCATATTTTATCTATATTTGATTCTAACTCATATCTATCTATCTATCTATCTATCTATATGAGTCTGTTTATCTGTCTATATGAGTCTGTTTATCTGTCTATATGAGTCTGTTTATCTGTCTATATGAGTCTGTTTATCTGTCTATATGAGTCTGTTTATCTGTCTATATGAGTCTGTTTATCTGTCTATATGAGTCTGTTTATCTGTCTATCTATATGAGTCTGTTTATCTGTCTATCTATATGAGTCTGTTTATCTGTCTATCTATATGAGTCTGTTTATCTGTCTATCTATATGAGTCTGTTTATCTGTCTATCTATATGAGTCTGTCTATCTGTCTATCTATATGAGTCTATCTATCTGTCTATCTATATGAGTCTATCTATCTGTCTATCTATATGAGTCTATCTATATGAGTCTATCTATCTGTCTATCTATATGAGTCTATCTATCTGTCTACCTATCTATCTATCTATCTATCGTTTTGTCTTCAAACTGGTTTCTGTAGTTTTTTTTCTTTTTCTCTTTTTGGTCAAGGCTTTTGTTGTGATATTCGTTTATAATTAAAAAGTAATATGTCATTTTTACTGAAAATGTTTGTAGAACAGGTAAAGATATATACTAAAATCTCATAGTTGTGAAACGGAAGTAAACGAAAGAATCAAACAGTTACGTTTAATTGGTAGATAACCTTGTCCTGCGAGGTTATCTTCAAGACTTGTATTAAGTTATATGATTCCCACCCTGTTAGCTTTCGGCTTTCTCTCTATAGCATAATTTTTAAATACAACCCATAATCACAAGACTATTTCAGAATACCGCATGCACTGATAAGCCAAATCATTACGACTGTTTGTCTAATAAAGTGTTGGTCCTCTACATGCTTGCAAATCATCTCTTACCCGATTAGATAGCGGCACTACAAAAACTCTAAATCATTCCTCTTTGACCTGATGTTAAGCTGCTAACAGTTGGTCCTTTAAGTGTGGCAATTTACGTAGTAGAGTTTTCCCAGAGTAAAATTGTTGGTCAATCACAATTTATATGAGCTTAGTGTGATAGAGATCTGACATGGGGTATTGTGTCGAGGGCAATTTTTTTTCATCTTACTTAAACATACAACTCGTGCAGTGCGGTGGGGTTCATTTTCTATATGAAATATACATCTGACATTGTAGAAAACGTTTGGTGTACCTGGTTTTCAATGATGTTAATGTCGGTGATACGTGAGAAAATAGCTTCATAATTACATTTCTTGGCAAAAAGTTTCCCAAATTATCACATTCAGGAGAAAGTGATACTCATCAGTTAAAGCAATGTTCTTCCATTGATACCACGTAGTCTAATTGAATATGTTTTCGACGATGGACATTAGTTAGTATCAGTAATCTGACTAGTGTGCATCTACATAACTCTATTTGCACCAGTGATTCGTGTACTGCATTTTGTGACTACTTCTTTTATTTTTATTTAAGTTATCTGAAATTTGGGCTGCAGTAGTCATTATCTTGTCTCATACTACAGGGGTCCCACATAAACCAGGGCATTTGGCACAGGTTGTTTAATTGATGGAATTTTTGTTACAGTTATTTGAAACAAAAGCAAAGAATATAAATCTACTTGCTTAAAATGGAACAAAAACACAAGTATTAGATTTGGTGTTCAAACTAAAAAAATATTTTTATACGTGAATTCTTTTTCATCATAAAGTAAATCTAAAGTGTTCTGTTATATTTTTATTTTTTTGGGGGAGGGGGCCTATAGTTGAAACAAGCTCCGATCACGTCACATATTCTTGGTCGCACTATGCCATTTCAGTAACTGGGGTTTTCTTTTTCCTTCCTCAGACTAATGTTGATAACAACTGGACTCATAATTGAAGATGAGAATCCCACAAACCGTACAGTTTCGGAAATGTTCTAACCTAGTTTACTGGCCATGGCAAATTAGCCTCTATTACTCAAATCTATCTTTTTACACATAAGTGCACATAATACATCAAAATGAAGTACTGAATTCTAGTTTACCTTCTCATATCTCTAGCCCTGGTATTCACAGTTGTTATGAGACAGTAGTTGTCATTCTTGCCAAATTTTTCTCGTCATAATGATTTAGTTCATCGTGATAAATCTGAGTTTGAAAGGCCCAGAGAATAGTGAAATAGTACGCATGTCAGTTTTTTTTTTTTTTTTTGGTTTTGGAGAAAGGTTCCCATTTACATCGGAAATGCTATATATTAAATTCTTTTATATCTTCCTGTGTGCGGTATAAGATATGTATGAACCCCTATCCGCTCAAAGTCTGTTTTATTACCCCGTAAATTAAAAATATAATTTAGCTTTAGACGACACGCCATTATGAGCTTTGATACTAATGTTTCGAATTTATGAATTTCAATATTATGTATAGTTTAATGGCAAGTTCAACAAATGCATACACAACGCTGATAAAATTCCATACATAATTTTATTGTTAAACTTATTTTTGAAATAAGAGTAAATTTCAAAGGAAATTTATATCAGTAACACCACCAGTTTTCAATTAACTAAATTGCAACTTAATCGCTAAATTTACAATATAATATTTATGTCTATAGTGACATCATACATACACATATATACGCACACATTATATATATATGGGGGTTATGTTATCTGTATAAATATCTGTATTCAAATCTGCAAAGAAAGATATTATATAATGTGAGTAAAATAATAGGTTTTAACAAAGTAGAGAAGACGAGCAAATAAACCGCTCAACATAGACACATAGAGCTTGGACTGCAATATCAGTCATCTAAATATAAGTAAATGATTACAAGAGTAATTACAAATTAGTTGCTCAGTAATGCCTATAGTACACACACACATATATATATATATATATATATATATCCCTCACTCAGTAATGCCTATAGTACACACACATATATATATATATATATATATATATATATATATATATATATCCTATCCTTTAATATATTTTACACGATTATTCCCTCCCCTCATTACAAATGTATACACTTGTTTTTTGTTATTTTAGTGTTTTCCCCACTCTTTTTTGCTCTTCATTGTCGTTAATATTCTTTTTGTTGATCAACGATTGTCTCCTGATGAGATGTTGTGAAAGAGACCCTAGAGACTTTAAAATTAAAATCAATACATTCCTTGTTTTTAAAACTATATATAAATTTTGTAACTCCAAACATTTGTGTATATATATATATATATATATATATATATATATATATATATATATATATATATATATATTGGTTAAGTATCTCACCTGGAAGAGTCACCTTTCAGAAACAATATAGCTTTGGCTTCTTCATCAACGACCTTTCTGATTACATTAATTCTCAACTCATTATTTATATTGATGACACAACTATTTACTCCGACCTTAATATTAAGTCTCATCGGTTCGACATGGCCAAATTGGCAGCTGATCTAAAAAACTAACATACTTTCTGTTCGTTACTGGATAAGGAATGGCTTAATATTAACACCTCCAAAAGGAAACTGCTCCATTAATCGTCTGAGAGAAGGTTTTCAGCCTTCTATCAGCATGGCTAAAGCTAATCTTCAAGAGAGTGATTCATTGCGTCTTCTCCATTAAACGTTTCCCGCTGACATGAAGTGTAGAAGTATCATACCAAAGCAATTGCTAGATCCACTGCTAGGAAAATTGGTTCTCTGGAAGTTAGCATTAGCCATAGTGATCGAAGGCAGAAAAGGATCTCTCAGATATAATTATAAAATCAATAACAAATCAATCGCTTATTTATGAAAACCAAAAAAGACCAAAATGAAGCTCATTACGAAATTTTTTTTAAACAGGAACGGCTCAGTTGACCAAATATAAGACAAATATTGCTATATATGATAATATTACATATATTTGATGTCACATTTTACGTAATATCTGCAGACCTACACAAACTAATTCATATGTTTAATTATCAGAATTTTTAAAGTGGTACACACAAAGTTTGAGATTTATATACGTGTGTTAATATTTTTTTATCCTGTTGATTGTGTGCAGGTGGTAATTCGTTATGACACAAATAAAACATTAAAGACATACGTCAGGTTTTATATTATTATTATTATTATTATAGACATATATCCAAGAAAGAAAAAATCAAATCAACCACTATGATTGTATTTTAGTGTCAACTGTACTGTATACTAGTCCCACTCTTTAGTTATAACATTTCAGATCTTTACAGCCACGACCCACCATGCGATATCCAGAGAGTCGAACCACGTTCATTCTTTCCGTATTCCAAATGTAAATCCCATTCAGACAACTCTATATCAAGTACTACTGCTTTGTGGAACAGACGCCGTCGTGGATCGTTCCCCGAAAGATATAATTTTAAATTCGAGGGTCATTTATTACCTATCCTCCATATTCCCATAATTTTGACTTCTTACATTGATATCACACACGCTATTATGTAATCCTTGAGTAACTCTTGAGATTTGTATTGCGTGAAAAATAGTATTAAAAACATGATAAGCAACGCTTAGTATTCACTTTTCCTGCCCGTACCAGTTTCTCAAGGTGTCACATGATTTTGGTATTTCATCTTTAACAACCCCCAAAATTAATAATATTTTATATATAATATATATATATATATATTTTTTATTATATATATATATATATATATATATATATATATATATTTTATTATATATATATTTTGTGTGTTGTGTATTTTTGTGTATGTATGTTTTATATATGTGTGTTAAAAATATGTGTGTTGTATATATATATAATTTTATTATATATATATTGTGTTTTTTTTTTTGTATTTTATATAATATATTGTTTTATTTTGTGTATGTTTTATTTTTGTGTGTATTATATATTTTGTGTTGTATATATATATAAAGGGGGTATAAAAATTTTATATATATGTGTGTTGTTATATTATATTTGGTGTTATATATTGTTGGTTATATATATATTTTATGTGTTTATTATTTTTATATTTTGTTTTTTGTTATATATATATATATGTTGTGTATATAAAATATATATGTTTGGGATATATATATTTGTTTTATAATATATTATTAAATATGTATGTATATTATGTTTATGTATTATATTATATGTTTTATATATATTTTTATATATATATTATATATATATTTATTATTAATATATATGTTGGTTTTGTTGTTTTGTTATTTTGTTGTTGTTTTTGTTGTTGTTT
>CAHIKZ030004174.1:697500-802500 GCA_903632075.3 Acanthosepion pharaonis | reverse complement strand
CTAACTTCTAACCATTTGGTTAAATGGGGGTGTGTACCAAATAATTTTTCTATTTTTTCTCCGGATATTATTAACTTTTCTGCATTTAATATCGGGGTATATAAAGCTTTATTTAACAAAAACAAAGTAAATGCTAAAGAACTGTGGATTCTTAATCTGTCTCTTCTCTCTCTTTATTTGTGTGTGTGTACATACACACACACACACACACACATATATATATATATATATATATATATATATATATATATATATATATATAGTTTTCAAAGACATCGTGAAATGTCGACACCAGCGTTTACGTTAGCACTAAATGCAAGTTAGTTCATATCTTCAAACCAGCTTAGATATATAGTAGCGTAAAATACGAACTGATTTGCGGCATATTTGTATTATATGAGTATGCAGGGTGCAGTGGTAGATCTACTATGAAACTAATGAAGCTTAAGCTTCATGATCTTTGATCGCGGAGGGGGGTCCCTGAAATACCATTTTTTAATTTTTCAACAAAATCGAAGTTTTTAGTAAAATAAGGTCATTTTAGTGAATGGCTTGAAGAAGCTAATGTTGGCTTCAGAATATGCGATAATACCCATTTTTGTGGCCTTCAAATTCCGCTGTACTTGGTAAAATTTCAAAATTTCCTTGGGATTTTGCAGTGCCCGAACCCCCAGCTTTATGGTCTCGTTGAGCTTGCCAGAATCTATTCATAATCTACATTTTGGCAGTTGGATCATCGAATCTATCGTTTCTTGTTGTGAAGCACCCACTATCTGTTCCAGCTTCAGGTCCCTAAAATATATGTTCGCCACTGGTTGCAGTTGTTCTTTTGCTTTTTCTGTACTGCAGAGCATCTCATCAAACTAAAATGGCAGCGCTCTTTATAAATCGCCGCCAAAGTTTTCATAATCATTTATTTTACGTAAGTGGTATTTCCCTGTTTTTCCCAAACGGCCCAACTTTGCCAGGTTATAATAACACACTAGTGAAATTGTTAAGCATCTAAAATTGCTATTTTAACGTAAAATTTATTCAATACATTTCGTCTTTATGTTGGTCATAGAAAATCTTGAAGCGATTTCAGTGTTATAAATTAATGCAAACGTTGCATATAGAATACAGCAGTTACATTAATTGCATGTAAGCATATATGTATTTATGAATATGTGTGTCTGTATGCATGTTTGGCTCCATGCATACAAATACGCTTACAAACCAAATAATGGAAGAGTGATCTATCTTTTCTTTTCTTTAGTTCTACTAATTCCTACCAGATGTGCTTTCAACACATTTAGCAATATAAAGCATTTCTCTTCCCGCTGTTAACGCCTGGACAGTATCGTTTTTAATTTTTATCAGTTTCAGTCGTACTTTACCGACCAAACTTACATGCAAAGTTCAAATTAGCCTTTTCAGAGCTTGCTGTAGAGCAAGAATTAAAATGGGTGGATAACAGTATTAAGTTGGTGTAAAAGTTCCCAGCGCCACCAAATAATAGTATTAGACATATCTTTGTAGTTTATTCAACATTTTTAATGACAAATAGATTCTGTTGGTTCCATGTCTCGTGCGAGACAATTCTTCTTGCCCAAATCTATCCTACATATTCATAAGCCTACCATACGTCCATACCTTGAATATTACTGCATACTTGGTCTTGTGTTTCTGCTATATATTTAAAGATCCTTGATGAAATACAAAGAATCTGTAAGTCACTTTTCGACTGCCTTAATGTAGCTTCCCTGTACCTTTTCTATAAATACTTTTATGCTAATTATTCTGAATTTTCCTCTATGGTACCTATCTAGACTCTATGGATTTAAACGCAGTACTAGATTGGAAACAAGGTACCATGATTTTATAGTTTGATTGAATAGATCTAACCGCTAACTGTATTTCTCGCACTTCCCCTTCTGGAACTTCCAGTTCCTTGTTTTCCAGTCAACTTCAATCTTAAATAAAAATTCAATGCGATGAATTATAATCTGTCTTAATTCCTTTTATTTTGTTGTTTTGTTTACTTAATAATATTTTTCTTTTTATGATATTCTTACACGCTCAGTACCCCCACCCTTGAATTTTAGTTGTTCTATTGCCTTAAATTGGAATGAACGAGCCTCCGAAAATGTCAACATTTAAGAAAAATGGATTCTATATTAATTTACTAGAAGGATAGGTTATCAGTATAAAAATACTTGTCTTTCTTTTCTTCATTAAATTATATGTTACTTTTGGGAATTATCTTTACTTCGTGATAAACAATAGATTTATTATGAGTATCCGGAACGTTTGAAATCGTTGTTAGTATCAAATTATTCTTCAACATCTTAACTTAAACAGAATCTATTCAAGAGAATGTTATTTGTGTTTAGTGGAAGTAAATTTATTGTCACAAATGTCTGGGACTTGGACCATCTTTACTGCATAACAATAGTGTTGTGGTGTCCTCTCTCTAAGAGTATCTTAGATTCTTCCAACTACTATAAGGTTAGTAGGACAGAAGGGGCTGTGAACAGTGAATAGATTGAGCACTAGTTCATTCGATACACTCTCATTCGTCGAGTAATACTCTTCTGGTGTACTTACTCTTTAATATACGATATATCTGCAAACCTGTTTTTTGTTATTACTTAACCATTTACTTGATCACTACAAATAGTCAGATCTTTATCTTTTTCCTATTGTTCCTCCAATATAAGGCCCAAGAGTTACTCAAGGTAGTGGGTGGCTGAATAAGGCGTAAGAGAAAAAAGCAAGAAATGTAGATTATAAGGATATGTAGGATGGCCTTAGCTTGAAGAATTAAATCCGTACTGGTCAGGGAAGCCCCCACTTGGGCGTCTGTTGCACAAATAACTTCTCACGGAAAGAAGCTGAACGGAATCTCATTTTAACCAATGGAATACAAAAGAAATGAGGATGAGTCAAATCTGTGGAAGTGACATGATGGGTCCTAGCTGGAAACTTGGAAATAACGATGCAGTTGCTATTTCCAAGTGTTCAAATGGTAAATAGTGCAAGGATTCAATTATGTGCCATCCCTGATAATTCCGTTTCTCGGTTTTATTTTCTGTTTTGGAAAGGTTTATTTTGCGTCCTAATTCTTGAAATACTTGGTAGAGGATTTTAAATTTTTTTTTTTTTATTCAAGATCGTTATCGCAACTATGAAAACCTATGATATCGTGATAGAACTCTTTCAATGTCAGTACATTGGCCTTGACAGGGAAAGTAACATCGCTGTATTCTGTTAATTTACTCGTTTGGGATGTGGTATGGAATGCATAACTGATTATTGCCAATCTCGTCGCACATACGCTTGGGAATTCTGATTCTAAACTTCCTTAGAAATCTATTATTGAATTCGGGAGAAAGTAAGTTATTTTAAAATGTTCAACGCCAATATTTAGAGATTGTTTATTATTCCATATTTTTATTCATTTTCTTAATTTTCCACTCAAAGATTTATTATTGCTTATGTTTGGAGCCGGTATTTGTAATGATTGAATGTGCATTGGTATATATTTTTTTTTTTATTTCTCCGTGCATCTTTAGTTTAGGGTGGTCAGGGTTGAAATGTAACTCAGTGTTTTTAAAGGCCAGGATATTTCTTCTCTGTTGGTTTTGATTGTGTGATGTCATGATTTTTTTTTTTTGCGTTTCTCCACATCGTTTATGCTGTTTCCTTTCTTTAATTGGCCTCTCAATTTTCTCGGAGCATTAACTATTTTTTTCTTTAATTGCTTAATAATTTTGCCTTCCATTTTTCTTCCTCTTTTCGTTTCTTTCTCGTATCAGATTTTTTTAAACTCGGTATTGTTGTTCCAAGAAAGTATCTTTTACCATCTAGGCATTCTTTGAATGGTCTCATGTATTTTTGCTAATGATGATATAACAACGATTCCTCTGTGAGGTTTTATCAATATTTATTGACATCAACTTTGACTGTAGTTTATTACTAAATTGTAAATTTATCCTTTAATTTGTAAGGGCTTTGATGTTGTAACTAGGTGCTTCTCATGGTTTATGTGGGTAGAAGTGGGCTATTTTGTTGGCTGGTGTTTTTCATCAGTTTAGTTATAAGTAATACTTGATCAGATTCAAAGTAGGAGTTGTATACTCTGGCGTCTGTCACAAAATGCCTAATCCAAGAGTCTGAGATGCTGAAGTCAATATTCTTTTTTTATTACGTTATCTGGCCTATGCCACGTGATGTGGTATTTCAGGGGATTGTCTTGAGGAAATCCTGTTTATATTTCCTCTTTATCTCCACTCAGATTTTACAATCACAAAAAACAATGACGGCAGCCCTCAGAGTAGTGTACGATATTAGCTTTTACAATAGCTAATGATTTGCGTATTACAATTCCAACGCTTTATTGTCTTTTCTCCTTGTGACCAATCCAAAATAATTTGTATTACAAATGTTCAATGGAGTCAATAAGTCGACGCATTTCTTGCATACATGTTTACTTTCATGCATTTTTTCTAAAAGGATGTGTAACCTGAAATTATCTGATTCTGACTGTACATTGATTTGCCCTATTTTCCACTTGAATATTTTTTTTAAAGTTTTGATTTTGTAGTTGATTATTTAGTTGCTGTTGATATGTCAGGTGGTTTTCTAGACGTTTCCTTACCAGTAGTAGATTTTTTTTTTATCTTTGTCTGGTGTGTCAGCGAGGGACGCATCTCTTGGTAGCCCGCGTGGCGGCCGATGCGGTATTCAATTAAGAAGTATGGAAATGCATCGTTTAGGCAATAATAGGATGAGAACCCCGACTAGAAAGCAAGTACCGGCCTGCCCTACCTGAAAGCACGCATAGATTATTTTCGATATCACCGACGCCGACAAAATAAATTTATCATCGTTATATAATTAGTGATATATACTGTCGGGTGAAGAGAGAAAAAAGGGAACAAAGAGCAAACACTTTGCATGCCAAATCATGTCCTGGCATATCACAACAGACCCCCCTCCCCCTCTCTCTCTCCCCCCTCTCTCTCCCCTCTCTCTCCCCCTCTCCTCTCCCCTCTCTCTCCCTCTCTCTCTCCCCCTCTCTCTCCCCCCTCTCTCTCCCCCTCTCTCTCTCTCTCCCTCTCTCTCTCTCTCTCTCTCCCTCTCTCTCCTCTCTCTCTCTCTCTCTCTCTCTCTCCCCCTCTCTATCTCCCCTCTCTATCTCTCCCCTCTGAACAGGCACGTTGTGTTGCTGGCTTTAATAACTTTTTGCTTTCTATTCCTGGCTTACAGTCACTACATGTTGAAACACCAGTTCCAGTAATATCACCGAAGTTAAGCAACGTCAAGATTGATCAATACCTAGATTGGTTACCGCTTGGGAATCCCAGATGCCGTAAACTTGGAAGTGCAGGTGGTGTAATGGAATTGTTAATCAAAAAGCTGAGTTCCAGTTGCGTTGGTTTTATTCACTTATGCACAAATACCCTTGCGAAAATAATGAATCCACCTCTTCTCCCTCCAGCTATGGGTTAAATAATAAGACGTGTATCATTAAACCATTATTATCTACAAAGAAACAAACACAAAATAAAATTGCGTATAAAATATTTAGATTTTTCCATTTAATAACCTATAGAGTTGCTGATATTCCGTTAAACAAAACCAACTAAATAACTTTCTATTCTTGTCTTTATTTTGATGATGATTTCTCGTTAAAATAAAAATTTCAGCACTTTTCGTTTCTGGTGCGTTTGACTTATTTATCTTTTATAGGAAAAATAGATAAAATGAAAATAAAAAACGAAACACGTACGAGGATTATCATAAGGTGACGTCTCAAGGTAGTGACTGCTTTTGAGAATATCATTAACTTGTTCAGCTTTTTGTAGCAATAGCAAAATACCACATTTTACATGCGTCGTTAATAGACCAGGCTTCGGTAACTATTACTACAACTTTGACTACTTCTACTAATTCTACTTCTTCCTCTACATCTTCTATTTATTATTTCTGTTCTTCTCCGTGTTCTACATCTACTTCTTGTCTTTGTTCTTCTACGTCTTGCTCTACATTTCTACTTGTTTTTTTTTTCTTGCTCTACATCTTCTACTTCTTGTTTTTCTTCTTCTTGCTCTACATCTTCTACTTCTTGTTTTTCTTCTTCTTGCTCTACATCTTCTACTTCTTTTTTCTTCTTCTTGCTCTACATCTTCTACTTCTTTTTTCTTTTCTTGCTCTACATCTTCTACTTCTTTTTTCTTTTTCTTGCTCTACATCTTCTACTTCTTTTTCTTTTCTTGCTCTACATCTTCTACTTCTTTTTCTTCTTCTTGCTCTACATCTTCTACTTCTTTTTTCTTCTTCTTGCTCATACTATCTTTTTTCTTCTTTTTCTTCTTCTTCTTTTCTTCTTCTTGCTCTACATCTTTTCTTTTGTTCTTTTTTTTACCACATATTCTACTTCTTCTATACTATAGATTAAGTGACATCAAGTTCCTTCAATACGTCAACACATTTTTATTCTGTTTTGAATCATACTGTCGTCTGGATGGTTCTGAATCTTTTCTTTTCTAATTTCTCTAACCATTTCCTAGGCATTTTAAAACCGTTCTTAGCGTCTCCATATTTTCCATTTCATGTTCCAAAATTTTCTGGCAAGATACTTATCTCCCTTTCTTTTTTAAGATTTTTTTCTGTAGTCTACTGAAAACGCGAAATCTATTTTCTGGCATGTTATTTTCTTCTTGTATCAGATGCTGCCTTTTGGGTTTGAATGGGTGGTTCGTTAGAATCATATACTCCCGTAGGATTTTGTTTTCCATTTCATTCGCTAGCACAGATTTTGATCTGTACATATACAATTAATCAAAACGTTGTGTAATCAAAATGTTGTTGCTTATACAGTTGCCAGAGGTTTGCATTCTTTATTCTTTATTTATGCTTATTCTTGTATTATTTCTGAGCTAATTTACTACAATGACTTATTAAATGTCTGATTACCCTCAGTTTGTTTCCATCAACTCGCCATTTGCAGTTGCTGTTAGTGAGTGAGAGGACAACGTGCTCATAAAGTTACACTCTGGTTTAAATATATCAAACTCATTATGACATTCAATTAATAACGACTAGATTCATTCAACACAATCAAAAGTGCGTAATATGGAGAAAGGTGTAATGAAGACTAACGCGTAAGCTTGCCCATAAGCCCAGTTATAAATACCTTTAGGTCAGATAACCAAGACTGCTTAGATGGTCCCCGAATGATTGACCCCGGGTATCAAGATATAACTCCCAAGTTCTCTTGGCTGCTTCATTCTCCAGATTTAAAAATACAGCTGTCTAAAAAAATACACCTGATTATGACGCTCCCCAATTTCTGGACTGGAGCTGCCCAAACCTTACTTTCTCCTTCATAAATTCCAAAAATATTTATCCGGTCTTGTGGAGATTAAATATTTTCCAACCTACAGACTTTCCCCCCACAGAATCAGCTATTCTATAGCTACTTCCATGGCAAATGTTGTGACGAGCTCTATTCTTTAATGCCTTTGACTTTTTAGACTTTTAGAGCGAAGACCCTCCTTGGTACGTCCACAGGGTTGAAGCTGCCATATTACCTAAGTAATTTTTTGGTAAGAAAGGCCTTCCATTCAAAAGTCTTCTCCTCAATAAATACTACTTTATGGAACGGACTCCCACGTGGATGTTTTCCAGAGCACTATCATCTTAACTAAATGTGATGAGATTATCTATCCGCCATATTCTCGTAATTTTGTTTAACTACTTATATTCACATTACATACCTAATTCAGTAACCCTCTGCCTCGAGGGTTTCTTGAGCTTTGTATTGAGAGGAACTTTCGTAAAAAATAGAACTAACTATCCCACTCATGAACAGAGATGAACAATATTTGTAGAGGACATGTCTAATTGAGTAACTTAACTTAAGAATATTTGTTGTATTGAAGGGCAATTTATTTGCGCCCATCTTAAGTCACCAAAACAAAATCTGGACACTCAATAATAAAGATAAAAGGAGAACCATACCTGATGTCGCATTAGAGTTTTCTTCTTCTTCTTTTCTTCTTCTTCTTCTTTTCTTCTTCTTCTTCTTTTCTTTTCTTCTTCTTTTCTTTTTCTTCTTCTTTTCTTCTTCTTCTTTTTTCTTCTTCTTTTTCTTCTTTTCTTCTTTTCTTCTTCTTCTTTTTCTTCTTCTTCTTTTCTTCTTCTTCTTTTTCTTCTTCTTCTTTTTCTTCTTCTTCTTTTTCTTCTTCTTCTTTTTCTTCTTCTTCTTTTTCTTTTTCTTTTTCTTCTTCTTCTTTTTCTTCTTTTTCTTCTTCTTTTTATTGTTATTATGATGATAATAACAACAACTTAATAAGTTTACTCTCAGTCTAAGTGATTAGATGGGCGTTGGTACAAGTCAGCCGAGTCAAGGATCTCTAAGATAGCCCACACAGTTAAGAGACTTATACAGAGGTTTAATGCTTATCAGGTAGATATCGAATGGCAGTGCGAAATGCTCTGTGATCTTGGGTCAGCGGGGTATGACGTAGGACAAGTTTGAATTAAAAGACGCTGTTTTTAAGGGTGAAGAGTGTACGACAACAGGTTTTAGTGAATGATTTTGGATGCAGAATAAGTATAGTCACGGGTGGGAGGTGTTAACTTGGCGACAGGTTGGGTGTACGAGATTGCATATTTCAGGACTCAACCCACCCAGAATAGAGATAAGTTATTAACTTCCTGTATACACAATGAACAATCTTAGATAACAACAAAGTTTCCTGACAATTTTAGTTAAATCACCCACCAGCCCACTGTAATATATATATATATATATATATATATATATAATTATACTGTTTTTCAACAATACAAGGCCCAAGAGCCACTCTAAATAACGGTTTACTGAATGGCGTTGTTATAAGACCGTAAAGCGGGTGGCAAGAAGTGCATATTATGAGGGTATTTAGGATATATATATATGAGTTGAACATAGACTTGAAGAGATTAAAATATCATAGCGATCAGGGAAGCATACACTCAGGTGTTTGAAGCACAAAAGATAAAAGCAGTGATTGGAACTTCCTCCTTACCAATGGAATACAAAGGGAATGGGGATGAGTCGGCCTTGTCTAAGATTACAATCAACTTAGGTTTCTTTAACCATTCCTTGATGCCTTTTTTTTCTTTTGAGAATTTTATCAGAAAATTTGTTACTTCCGGAGAAGCACATACATCATCGCCCTCTAAAATGATGTGACGCTATTTTCCTTCAGTGATCTCTCTGCAATGTGTACGCGGACGTGTCAGAAGTCATGTGATGGTGATGGCAAAATACTATTATTAGCAGTTTCTTCATAAGAAAATATTCGGTATTCATTGATTAAACAGCCAGTACTTCTTTCAGTCGAAGTTGAGAAAATCTTTCTATTAACCTATTTTCAGGGAAATAGGTTTCTTTCTCAAATTCACTGTTATTCACTGTTAGCGGTTTCCTTCCTAAACATTTTTTCGAATAATGTGGATATTCGACATCTTGATTATATCATTATTTTCTCTTCGCGTTGCATGTGCTATCCATTTTAGTTGTTGCCGCAGTTGAAAGTCCTCAAAGTGATGATGTTTCTGCTATTTGCTACAGTGTAGTGATATCAGTGTCAGTCGATATCTTGTTAAATTGAACACATCTGATCTCTCACAAAAATGGTTTCAGACATTTATTTTCCTGATGAGTATCAACCAAGTGGACTTCTCAAGGACCATGTCAAACGACCCGAACAAAAAGGGTAACTGAATAAAGATAAATTACTAAGATGACACGACAATCTGTCTATATATCTGAGATGAGGTATTATGTACACTATTTACATTATTCTGACTATTGTCCTAATCTTTGTCACAAAGGACACATGGCATAGTGGATGATGGCGTTAGTTAGATCCAGTGACAGGACCCAAAGAGTGTGAGTTCAATACGCGGTTAAGGCAGTGGAGAACTTTCAGAGGGGATTTAACACGAGATAACTGACAACTGACATCCATTAAACATGGGACGTGGAACTAGAACACTCTACCCCAGTGAGCGAAATAAAGGGTTTAGTTCGACATTCCAACCACCTGAAGAAGGCCGGAGCGTACAACGACCGAAATGTTCTAATAAATATGGCGACAGAGATGAGGACAATAGTCCGAATAATGTAAATAATGACACGACAAAGAACAATGTTTTCTATAAGACAATGGTCATTAGCTGCAAAAACACAAAAACGGACAGGATCCACAGCGACGTGAAAGGGAAGACACTCCTTATAATGTACACCTTCCCCTCACCTACGCTTCATCTCTTTTTCGCTCGTGTATAGCATTATGTTACAACCAGAATAAAATTTGCCTACGACTACAAATAGTCTCATGATTCTATTTCGTAGGTGTTCGAAAGGTTATTTTTAAGCCACCCAGAGAACGAACGTGGTGCCTGGTTTGAGCGGCCATTCTACAACAGTTATTTGTTGTGATTCCTCGACAAATATCATCATCTAGGTTTTATTTTATCACCTACTCTCTCAAGTTGATATCCTACAAAAAAGTTGACAGGTATTGCCTGTGCAGATGACCTAGCTATCCCTGCAGACAACATTAGCAATGCAACAGTTCTCCAACATCATCTAAAAAATGTTACCAACGATGTTGAACTTTGTCTCTAAAACTGAGTTCATCGTCTTCAACCGAAAAGGCTCAATACAAACTGTCTCGGGGAAATCAATAATATCTGTCAGATCTTTTACATACCAAAGAAACGAATTAAATTCTACTGAAAATGTGAAGTTAATGTGAAAAATCGCATACTTAAAGTCTGGGCTTCCTTGAAAAAATGGACGTAATCTAGAAATCTGACAAACTCAAGAGGAATTTTTTCGAACCACTGCAGGAGCTGAGTTAATATAAGGTGCCACTGACTGGACATGCTTACTGAAAGCAGTGAAAAAAGCATTATATATTGGTTCATCCGCGAGTAACTATGGAACATCCCAGATAATAATATCTGGAATTGTACTGTCAGTAAAACACAAATTATACGGTTATGAGAATATATGTTGATAATATCAATATTTAAACCCAAGAGTCTACGCGTGATCGAACCTACACTCAGTTGCTAGAAGCTATACTCAAGATGTCTTGGAGAGAGCAGCCAACTAAATCCATGGTGTTTCTACAATCTTGCACGAGTGCAGAATGCGCTTTGCAGGACACTGCTGACGAGCAAAACAAGAACTCACGTGTGATTTACTGTTCTGAACACCTAGCCATCAAGCATGATGCTGTTGTTTGCCCAGCAACCACCTACATTGATCAGCTATGTTATGGCACAGAATGCCACACCTAATGACCTTGAGGCAGAACTGTGATGTTTGGCGTGATAAACACATAAATGTTCGAATTAGCTCAACCGAATATATATATGTAAAAGGTTCGAAGAAGGATGATCCTCGCTAAGACCTACAGTTATATTTCGTTTGAAACCACATTTAATTATCGATCTGAGAAAGTGGTTGTTTACAGTAGAGAGTTATGTCGCCATGCATGATATCAATATGAAAGTTTCGATCTGAAAAGCCTATCTAAAAACATCACTCGAGTTTTCAGGCTAATGTTTTGGTTTTGTAACTTTTAGTGTTGGGCGGAACTGCTTCTATGCCTTGTCTCTTATACTAAGCTTGTTATAACTGATCCATGCACTGAGGCATTTGGAGTAACGTATAGGATTCCATCTAGTCCAGCAGTGTGGCGTGACATTGATTCCAGAAGTTGTCGGAAACATCACGATAGATGTCCTCACATTGTAGATCCCGGAACTTGCGTGCGAACATAAGTTCCAATCACGACTTATAAATCCTCGACTGGGTCCCTATTGGTCGAAAGGTTTGATTACACCGTTGGTCGTAAATCTGCAGAATTTTCCTTAATCCAATTCTGGGCTACTTCCACTCGATGACTGTTGTGAGGAAGAATATTTCCCTACAAGTTCCGACGTCGGAGGAAAGATATAAAAATACTCCTACATCAAGAGAAGTAGAAAGAGGAGCAGTAGCAGCATTAGCATTTGTTGAAAAGTCATTCACAACTAAACATTCTCTTCCCTAGTTCTATTCTACATTATATTTCCCTGTACCAAAAGGTAATAAATCCTGGTTTTCTACTGTTGTTTTTGATAACTCGGTTACAAAAATGACACATTGCACAATCCTGCCGGTATCACGCATACTTGACTGTAAATAGTGACGAAGCAATGCAGCGTAACAGACACGAGTCAACTATATTTTTAAGGCGGTAAAGCAAACCCAGTTTATATCACGTAAACACAATCATCACCATCCTACATGTTTGATAACTTGAGCCCATAAAAGCTAAAAAACGCAGACTTGACGAGCTGGATATACAGCTGGCTGCTCTTGCCTTGAATTTGGTGCCTTTTGAACAAGTATTGCTTGTTAACGCAGAACATTTTACACGGTCGTCTCTGGTAACGATCTTTAAGGATCTATAGTTGGCTATGACGCTGTTCCAATAAAACGACTATGTCTTCCTGAGACACTATAGACCCAGGAAAGTCAAATGTTCCTACAATTTTAGAAAGGGAAAATTCTATCTTTTGCGTACACCTAGGTCGAATTTCAATAATTCACTTTACCTTGACATGAGCAGCCTAGCCGATTTCACACTAACTTACTAGATACCGGAATATAGCTAACATAAGACGATACATTTTCATGACGTTAATGTACATGAACGCCACCTACCATTACATTTACATAATTCTATTCTATGACATTTGGATCATCGAAGTTAAGCAACGTCTAGTCAGGTCACTATCTAGATGGGTGACCACATGAGAATACAAGGTGCTGGAAGTTTGTGCGAGTGGTGTAATGGATAACGGCTCGGGATTAGAAATCGGAGATCCGAATTCCAACACGATATCTATATATGGGTGACAGCTTTAGAATAGCAGGTGCTGTATGCTTGGATGCGTGGGTGGGGTAATGGATAACGGTTCGAGATTGGAAATCGGAGAACCTAGTTCCAATACCAGCCGGGTTCGTTATATTCTCTTAGGCACAAATTCCCTTGGCAAAGGTACCCCTTCTTCCCATCAATAGTTTAATTAGTAAAACGTGTATCAGTAAAAGTCATTATGATCAAACAAAAAATTATTACAATCTAATTTTTTTTTCTGACGTTAAACAATCTGCAAAGGGTTGATAAGCCGTAAAATCAAATCAAATCAATCAATCAATCAATCCATCCATGACTTTTGGCACGGCATTGTGTCGTGTTCTAATACAGAACTGTCTGAAGGCGTGTTTGTGTGTGCACATGTTTATGAACTATAAATATAAATCTCTCGCCGCTGTTTTAGGTTCGTCTACGATTTCGCTGAACAAATAAAATAAATAGCTTTGTGTTTAAAAATGCCATTGCGATGAAATAGAAAAGGAATCTGGGACGTTATTTTTTTAATGTTTACTCCTAAAGTACAGATTTGGTTACATGATCGTCGTCTATATTTCGACGTCTGCGTATGTATGTTGTTCATTATATTCATAAATGTATGTTCATAATATATACGCCTATGTATATAGATAACTTGTATCTTATATTAGTTGCATAACAATTGTTTGTATTTATTTCCTACCAATTCCAAAAGATATGTTTTATTTTCTAAATTCCGTTTATGAGAGCCAACCAGTAATGTTTGAATAAAGTTATTGTATACTCCATTTTCCAATTTACGTAGGTGAAGTTTTGTACATTAAATTAATTGCAAAAATCACTCTTTTTTTGCCATAAACATTAAATATCAGCGTAAATAATGTGATATTTTAGGTGCTATATTTTATTATACTGTAATGTTATACTTATAATTTCAAAAGCTGATTATCAAAGCCGATTCTCCTTTTTCCCATTGTTGGCAGTGATTAGAATATGCTGCATCCCCGTCGGAAGGGTAAGACCCTTTCAAAGGGCTCACATTCCTACTGGATACTTGCAAGCTCAGGTATAAATCCGAAAAATGTTTACCTTTTCACTCAAGTATAAAATGTTATTCTCCCCATGATACCGCAAGGCTACATACCACAAGAATACCACAGACTGGTCACTCATTTGATCTGTTCCATCCCATCTGCCATATTCAACTTACTTTGCATCAACTGATTATCAAATTTTTCGGTTGCTTTTTCGACACTTTGATGATGAAAACTTTATCTTCTAGAAAACAGATTCCAGAGTTCGTCGAAACCATTTCTAATTAAAATCTGTGGAATTACATTTAGAATATATCGAAGAACTGTCTAATAAGTAGCAACATGTCATTGCAAATAATGATTAGAATAGAATTGAATAAGATTCAATTTGTTATATAGGTATAAAGCATCGCTGCCGACACTTGAGTTTGAACATTGATCACCAGTGAGCAAACACAAGTGATCCCATTATTGAATTAAGTAAACCGCGTCACTATAGAAGAAACACATATATGGGAAGTCGCGTGACGTCTAGAGGACCGCTATTCATACCCTCTATTACTATTCTGATCGTTATTTCTATTCTATCCTCTATTACTATACGGAACACCATTTCTGGTCTATACTATATCTCTACTCTGTTCACTATAATATTTCTCTATTCAGATCACTATATGGATTACTATTTGAGAGAGTATTATCGAGTAAGTACTATTAGTGCGAGTGCTATTCGAAGGCGTCTGGCACCAGTATTGTTCAACAGTGTTACTATAGTTGTGTCTGCGATTACAGTCTCTACTACAACGAGCATTACGAATGTAACAACGAGTATTCGTTGATTTCACAAAAGTGACAACGAGTTTTCGTTTGAGTCACAAACAATTAGACGTTATTCTTGATGAGTAACATTTCATGTAAATCTTTTATGCCATTCTTTTAGCGTTGTTGATGGAATAATGATGTACATCAATTTTTTTCTAAAAAAGAGAATGCCATGATAAAAAGGGCCCCAAACTTGACAAAAAGAGAAAAGACTAAAGTATTTTTTTGTTATTTCATTAAATCTTTTTAATCCTTTCTAGCATGTCCGAAGTTTTGGTTCGAAATCTTGTTTTTCTTTCGTCAGCGACTGGGCCAAAGATTAGAATTGGAAATTTTAGCGTTCTTTTTTTTTTGTTACAATACATTGTTTCCGAAATTCTTGCAAAAATCAAATTATCGTTGTATTTCAATTAAATTTTCAGGACTTCTTCACAAATGAATGAAGTTATGGTTGGATTTTTTCTTTTTTAGAAAGTCGTGATAATATATTTTTTGTACAGCTGTTATCCCCACTTAACCACAGTTAATTTTATGAAATTTTGAGAAATTAAAATTGCAGCTTCTTCATATTTATATTAGTTAAAAGCAAGAATCCTTGGAGAATTTAAATCATCAATTTGTTTTTGTCAAACAGAAACACCATTACTAAAAATCTGCTCTGAATTTTAAAATAAAATATGCAATAAAACTATGACATTATTTAATTAGAAAAGCTTTTAATTTCTTTTATAAATAAGATATGTTACGGATAACATTGTTTTAAAAAAATAAATTCGATGAATAGTGAATTTTTATAAGAATCGTTTTAATTTTTTAGATTTCAATATAATAATTTGTTAGGTTTAAAATCATTTAAAATTCTGTATTAATTTCTGCCTTTTCCGTGATATTATTTTTAAGTGAAAAGGATATTTACTCATCATAAATGAAAAAGTTTAATACAAATCATCAAACACTAATATTTTTAAAAGAATTTTGATTTTTTTTTTGTATGTGTATAAACATGCCAATTTTTGTAAGTATGGGCAACCATACACGAAGTGCCTATAATACTACTAAGTCCTTAACATCTCAACTATCTCAAAAAATATATCTAATCTTAACAATATGAAAATGATTACAACCACGAAATTATCATGAATATGATCAAAACCCAAAATATCAATGTTATGTTCCGACAATCCTCATCGGAACTGTTATATTCCGTGTTAAGGGAATAAATATTTAACACCAGGTGGATAATAGAAGAAAGGTTTATTGTACACAACCAGTACAATATGAAATACGGTACAATTATACACACAGGCCAATCTAGTAGTGAGTGCCAATAATTGGAAGGTTGAACGTGCTTGCGTTCTCTCTCTCTCTCGCTCGCCCTCTCTCTCTTTTGACTTTATAGGTACTTAATACCTATGGTGTAATTCTTCATGGGGGTACGGGTTATTCCATTACATCAAGCAATAATAATTCTGATGTAGTTATATATAAAACAAATACAACTGTTTCCTACAATATATGGGTGGGAAGTTGGGCACCACGTGGCGGTGTAATGGTTAGCAAGCTTGGCTCGCTAAAACAATTACGAGTGATTAGTGAGTTCGATCCTCACTGGGTGTCTTCTAATTTCGGCCTTGTGCCACATCTGAGCTACGCTTGGAAAATCACTATATAGAGGGAAACATACTGAAATTAAAAAATGTATCACTGAACACAAAAAAAACCTCATACATGACAATTTCAACCACAACTTCGATCTCTAGAATGCCCCTTATTAAGAGAAAAGGACTTACATAGACGGAAAAATTTTGAGGGTGCCACTATCGAATCTTAACAATCACTTTTGTTTATAAGATATTAAATTATATCGTCCATGATTTACCTTGACTTTCAGTTAGTTTGAAGTATATTTATGAGCGTTCTTGAATATAAAAATTCTGATAAAATAACATTTTTACTTTAGTTTTGACACGAAATAAAATCCTTATATTTGCCTTGCTAAAGTTCATCAGAGGATGAAACGCGTCTACTAAGAAAAGTTCTCCCTTTGCATATATATATATATATATATATATATATAATATCTGGCGGATAGCCAATCCCTATTGCCGACTGTCGCTCAGGCACATTTGTGTTTGTTCAGCACCCACAGAGCCTGTAGTTTATACTGCAACTATGCTGATCAGAGCTTACTTACAGTTTCTGGGAGAGAGCGTGTTATCTAGAATGATCAATACTCTGAACAACACAAGCACACTCAAACCCTCGGTCACGATGGCTTGTGACTCCGTGCTAGCACAAATATTGACGGCCCTAAGTGTTCGGTCTACCCAGTTTCACTCACAAGGCTTGGGTCAACCCGTGGTATGGTTTTCAGCACTTTTCAAAGATGGCACACGCTGGGATCACCCCCACCTCCAGACCGATAACATCAGAAAGTCTCATTCCTAAAAAATCGATCATGATCCTCAATCGATGTCACGATCCATTACTCCGCAAACAATCTAATCATACTTATTATGCGCGCGCGCGTGTGTGTGTGTGTGTACGTTTATATATTGGATCGGATTTTCTACATTTTTTTCAACCGATTTCAACAAAACTTCACAGGGCTACGTAAAATTACCTTGCGGTGGTTCTGACAGCGCCAAAAATTGGAAAAACACAATTGTTTTTGACGAAATCAATTTGAAAACACGATTAAGAGGCATCATCACGAGAATGAAAGGTGGACAACTCATATCGAGTTATACTTATTATAAAACCCAGGTTGTGTGTGTATGTGTGTGTTCGTTTATATATGGGATCGGATTTCCTACATTTTTCAACCGATTTCAACGAACCTTCACTTTTTTTTTTTTTTTGGCAGGTAGTGTTTCTTATTGTCTTGCACACTTTTTTCTTTATTTTTACATTCACAAGGCTTTAAAGATTCCATTTACAAGACAATTGTTTATAATAAAATTCTATTCAATCAGTAGACTCATAACGATTGAAAACAATGTTTTTGTTTGAGTTTGGGTTTGACCAATTCGTAATAAAAAAAAAAAAAAATAAAATAATAATTAAGACATGCGTGTCCGTCAACCTTAAAAAATCTTTGTCAATTTTATTTTTCAGTCCTTATGATGGTCGATACTTGATCTATCTCTTACTGTTACATCCCCGGGCAACGCCGGGCTCTACTGCTAGTCATATATATGTATATATATATATATATATATATATATATATATATATAAAATATAAAAAAATCTTTAAACTTTATTTAAGGGTATACCCATATTTGAGTAGACGCTCCATTTATTTATTACACAGAACATTTTATTTATTTTCTCTCTACCGAGCTGAATGTTCAATAAATCTTATTAAAGAAAGATATGTGCTCTGCAGCAGACACGCTGATGGAAAATAAAATTTATGGATAGTGAACATGTTTCCACTTACGCAAAGGATACCTAGGAGAGTTCTGATATATAGTAACATAGCAGTGCAAATAATGGATAAATCATTGAATAAAAGGTAAATGTACTTTATATTTTTAGGACTAAAGTCGACAAACACAAACAGAAATTATTTAGAACTCAACCTAATAAAGATTAGTCTGGATAAAGACTTTCCCTTCAAATGTACTGCAGTAGTTAGCAACCTCGGTCTCACGAACTGACTTCTTACTCGATCCTCAACGAACGCCGCACAGTCAGACAGTTATGTACTATGCCTGATACACGCTTAGACGATCATGTATCTTTCAATACATGACTGACGAGTCAGATTTTTCCCGCAGTAGGTAGCCATCCAAGGCTATAGAACGTGGTCTGCCCTGCAATTTACCCATAGCTGGAGGAGAAGAGGAGAATTCTTATCTTTCTCTTAGGTATTAGCATGTAAGTGAATATAATGGATTCAACTGGAATTCGAACTTGGCTCTCCGATTCCGCAATCTGAGCCGTTATCCACTACTCCGCCTAAATGGAGCTTAGTACAAATTTAAAAATAAATTTCTTGCTCTGCATTTCTATCTATGATTTCCTTGTTTATCCCTTTTTATACTAAAAGCATCGGTGACCTGTCTATAAAGACGAATTATCTGGACTGCCATATGAAGGACACACCCATCTCTTGTGGCACTGCTTATCAGTACCTTGTATTTTTCCCTTAATTCCCCCACTTTCTTCCACCCACAGTTTACCTGCTTAGGAACACAATCATTTATTCCAAGGGTCCGGTGACGAGTAAATATATTCAGCAGTTTGAATAATGAATCTTCCTTTTAACGAGTGGTTTGCACTTAGATTTTTTTTTAATTTATTTCTCTAACGTTGTCTCTTATCCTCACTCATCGCCTTTCCCACCCTGCAATATATCTTTGCAAGCATTCCATTTAGTACTCGAATGCCTTTATACTTGCGGTCTGACGTATGGACGTAGTAGATCAATGTAACCAAACACGTCAGTAAATATATCGATATGCCCATACACACAGCATACCAATAAACTAAGTTGCCTATTGAAGAGGTTCAGTATAACATAATATTGTGTTTGCATTTATTCATGCTTAAAATTCTGACATCTCAAGTTTTTTTGTCATCGTGAAGTGACTTCCATCATTCTCACGTAGAACAATGTATGCTTCAAAAATATAGGCTTTTGTTAAGAATAACACCTAACATATTTATCAACGTGATACCACACCCTAGGGGACCTACAAATACATTTTTCTTACGCTAACATGAATATATATTTATTTAAAAAAAGTAAAGTTTAAGCTTAAGTTGAGACGGATTTCATAGAATGAAATTGTTACCCACACTTGTAGGAAATCCAAATTTAGTATAATCATAAATGTACCTGATTTTAATTTCAATATTTTAAAACTAATTAATTCTATGAAACTGACAAATTTATTAAATAAAGGAAGGAAATTGTACAAGAAAATGTTTTATTTATTCTTCTTTATGTGCTGTGTCTTCTAAGGTCGTAGGCAATCATGACTCTCCACAATTTCCTGTTATTTGCAACTTTTAATAAATATTTTCTTTTTGTTATTTCTCGTAAACTCTGTTCCGCCATTTATTTACTCAAGCTCACTAAGTATGTTATGCGTTGTTTTCCTCTGTCTCTTTTGCATTCAGCCGTTCCTGGGAGTATCAGATTTTCCAAGCCATCTTTCCTCATGTGCACTAGAAATTTCAACTGTCTCTTCCTGATGTTAAGTATAAGTTTTCATTTTATGTCCATTTTCTCTAAATCTTAGTCATTGCTCACACGTTCGGTCCACGGTATCCTCATCATCCTTCTGTAGAAACACATTTATGTTGCTTCAAGTCTCTTCATTTTTGAAGAGATTGTCCAGCATAACGGTTCAGAACCCTTTCTTAGTTTCTAAATAATTTTTTCTGTTTCATAATACTCTGCTGAGCATTTGGAATGTGTCTTTGGCGATCCCAGTGCGTGTTCGGATTTCAGTGTCACATTTTCCATCCACTTCCCAGATACTTAAATTTTAGTACTTGTTTGATTTTGGCATGTACAATTTGTATTTTCGATTGTTCCTTTTGTTAACAACCATGCATTATGTCATCTTGCAGTTGATGCTTAATCCTTTCTTCTTGCTTTCCTTTACTGCCTTCTCTAGGAGTTTTATTTCCGTGTCTGCTATCAACAATGTGTCATCTTTATATTGTTGAGATTATGGCCGCCAATAATTAATCCTGGCAGGACATCTAATTCTCGCAGAATCGCCTCTCTCTATATAGTTTGAATAAGTTCGGTAAGGAGACATATCTTGTTAATTACAACTATCATAATTGACAATTCAAAAGAGTAAATATATATTTAAAAATAGAAAATGAAGATGAAAAGTTTATTAGGATAAGCTAACCAGTTCTGATGAGAGGGTAACGGAAACAGTCAGCATTTTCTGTTATTTATTTTTTTTTTTCATTCTAGCCTATCATAGATTTAACATATGGGACCCATGAATAAAGAAAGAAAATCACCAGCGATCAGAGTCAAGCTTGACAACAAGGCTACAGAAGAACACGCGATAAGAATATCAGATTTAAGGTTCTGAGTTCTAACTTCAGGATGAAGGGTTTGGTTCGTGGATTTGGTGGCGTAGTAACTGAGTTCACTCCCTGGGAAAGGTAGTACACTACCAGATACGGTGGAAAGAATGTTAACATTAACTTAACTGTACTACTGAGAACAAGACGAGATATCTCTAGACACGACCAATAGAATGAGAAGAATCTATCCTCACTCGTGTTTACTTCAAGTTTCCCTGGAGGTTAGCTGCATTTACAGACACTTGAAAATTTCAGAACACAATGGCATAAACGTTTTAATAATAATAATAATAATATCAAATAATGTAAATAATAACTATTGTATACCGTACATATGAACACTAATGGGTATGTCCCAATCCTCATAAATACGTTAGACACTATAGTAAGTGGGAGTAATATGCTAAATAGTCCACCACTAGCAGTGGTTTACCTACTTTACGCCGCTGGCGAGTATTGTATTTTGCTGATGTTATAAAGATTATCATTTCATTTCCAACCTCCGTTTTGGTTATTCCTCATTCAATAACCTTTTCTAGGTTACAGCAATAACTTATCCTAGAACTGAAACCTAAATTCACTAGTAAATATTCTAGCAGCATCGAGTTCGCAAATAATTTAATAAAGCTTACAACTTGTACATAATATTTTAATGTGATTCATTTTAAATATATTTTTTTTTAAATTTGACATCACAATGAGAACAATTGCTTTCTTACCTAAATCTTAATTTCGAAATAGTAAATTCAATGTTTGAAGTACCAATATAGTGATTAATATTTACTAAACTGTTTTTCTACTTCTCTGTGCCATGTCCCTTCACGAAGTAAACGATCATTGCTCTCTCTTAGTAAATTTTGTCTTTTTGCTATCTTTTACTGCCATGCATTTACACAAGCTCGTTAGGTATGTTATGCGATTTTTCCCCACCCTTCCTTGCCTTCAATATGTCCTGTGAGCGTCAAATTTCCAAGCTTTCTTTCCTCATTATATGCCCTAGAAATTTCAACTGGTTCTGATGTTAAGTGTAAGTGTTCTTTTTGTTTACATTTTCTCTAAAATTCGCCGCGGCTCACGTGTTAGAAACATGGTATTCTCAGCATCCTTCTGTAGAAACAAATTTCTACTTGATGTCGCTTCTTGATTTTTTGAGGAAATTGTTCAGCATCCACTGCCATACTTGGAGGACTTACATTACATAACAGTTCAGTAATCTTTTCTTTATATTTAACACTTTTTTTCCGTTTCTTCATAATTAGCTTAGCTTTTCAACGGCATCATTCGCTATACGAACTTTCCTTCAGATTGCCGTGTCGCCCGTTCTGTCCTGTTAAAACATTTCCCAGATATTTAAGTTATTGTACTTATATATTATACTCAGGTTGATCCACGCCGAGTGCCCCGAATATGAAATCTTGCAGCAGACTAAACTCTGATTTTTAAGTGCGTATAAATTCATTACTTCACTATCGTTTCTTCTGCTAGTGATTCACAACCAACTAACCTGACAACGAAGTTGAATCTTTCGGCAATTCAGCGTTCGTCCTACGAAGTTTTCACCAAGGAAACAACAATGAAATTCTTTTCAAGTCGACTTTATAATCGACTCGGTCGTCAGAATTTGTTGTCTCTACTGGCGACACCACGTGTCAGTCAGATAATAAATCCTTGCGATAAAATACAAATAGATCCACTTGTAAACAAAGTTGAGACGAGCGGTGCTAAAAGCGAAACAGATTAGTTTTCCACTTAAGTGATAACGAAAAGACTCGTAGTTTTGCGGGTTGAGAAACTCAACGGTTAGAAAAAGTGACCCGCATATTGTTTGCAAGAAAGGAATATCGTTAAACTAATTGAGCCTAAGTAAATCTGTTGGGATCAAACAAATAAAAAGAAAAATATTTATGGGGGCGTTCTATATTTGAATGCAGACAACTGCCCGCTGCAAAAATCTAAAACAATTTTATAAAAATCTGCCAGGCTCACCCAGTTTTTTTCTGTGTCAAATATTGGCATAATTCATATTTATTTATTATTAATTTAAAAAATCTTCAGCGTCCTCTCTTAGAAATGTCTTGAAAAAAAAAAACATAAACCTTTTGTTTTTTTAACCCTTTTCTTGTCAATTACTTTGAGAAAAATGTTTCATTTCCAGAGCAGAATTTTTATTTGCTTTTAATATAGCAACTAAGAAACTGAGGCACCTTGAAGTACCCGAGCGGTGGCTAACACTTCTATCAGAAATATGAGTTGACAATTGGATTCGTTTCAAGCTCAGAAGGGCATAAAAAGAATCAAGATCGACATATAAACAGCTGGTTTTTGTAGCGTTATGTTTTGGACGTGTTTATTCGTCCGTATCTGAAATAAGGACTTTCGGTAAAAACGTATATACGCCGGGGAAAGTGTTTATAGAAAACTCAGGAAAAATAGATTGACACCAGTCGATTTTAAGGATAATTTAATTTGATTTTTGACTCATATTTTGTATTTTTATCACCAATTAAACGTATGTGGGCTCATATTTACCACCCTATTTAAGATATTCATACCAAGAAAAATAAATTAACAAAATGCAAATGGATGTAAAAACACCATCGGACAATCAGCTTGATGAACCGCGTAACTAATCTTATTCGGACCTACTGCTTGGACTCATTAAACGTTCAGCAGAAATCGATGAATATCACTGAGTACATTTTTGCAACGTGGAGCAAATAAGTAACACATCCGCTACGTCTGCATTTTAATTTCGATGTAATTTTGCCAAAATATTGCTCAGCTTCCATTTGTAATAATGCGGAAGAAATATGGGCTCTTAGCAGGAAGGTATAACCTCTACTGCCATGTCACTAATATCCGCCTCTGGCGTCATACATAAACATAATAAAGTATTACTTTTTTATATTAAGATGAATATTCTCCTTTTCATAGGCTCACATCGTTTTATGAAAGTCAAATCATCACAACCCATTCGGTTTCCGTCCAGGTAAGGGGTGTACAGTTCAAAAGACCGAGACTACTGATAATTTTTTTTTTTAAATTGGTACAAAAAATAGTTCTTTTGTACTATAAATAAGAGAAAAAAAATATTATACATGATTAAAAAGACATGAGAATATTTTTTATTAGAAATTTTATTTTGTCAAAAAGGAAAAAAAAGCATTTTATGATTAAATTTTGTTCTCATCAAAACATCTTACTTTAACCTTGATTACCGCAGCACAAATTGTTGGCATTCGTTGCAAAAGTTTCTCAAATACCCAAAAAACGGGAATTTTTGAAGTGCGTATTGCCAGACACGAGCAAGCGACAACACTGCAAGACAGTGACCTTGAGAAAGTAAACATTTCGCCATTTGGAATTGAGAGCCGAGTTCGAATTCCAGTCGAATCCATTACATTCACTTACGTGCTAATACCCTTGGGAAAGGTATAAATCCTCTTCTTCTCCCCCCAGCTATGGGTAAATAGCAGGATAGACTGAGTTCTATATTCTTGTATAGCAACTGGTCTACCGCAGAAAGAAATGGCAACCTACTGCGGGAAAAAATCTGCCCCGTCAGTGATTTATCGAAAGATATATGATCGCCTAAGCGCGTATCACGCCTGACATATAACTGATGAAAATAGATCTTCTAGTATTTCGTCAAGTTTATATATTTCATTAATCTTATCGTCTACTAATTTATTTAAAGCAGCCAGAATCCCATCTTTACTGCTTTATTTCTGTTGATTTTAACCAATGCTGATTTTTACTCATATTTTAATATGTCGTATAAATAATTCTCTGTTCTCAGGGAAGAAATTTTCGTTGTATTTCAAACAGCTTTACTGACTTTCTCGCCGCCTTAGTTTTATCCTGATATATTTTAGTAGACGCAGTTTTAATTTTCTTTGGGGTCATCCAAAAAATCCGTTCAATTTTCCAGCGTTAACCAAAACCATAATTCAAGGCTGTTACAGTTTGGATCGCTGTTGCTAATAATGAACGTTTGTTTAACCTGATTTTTCCTCATCTTTGTATTTTCTACACAGCACTTAAAGTGAATGGCATCTGATTTATCAGTTAACATCTCTGCTTTGTCGATTACCTCTACGTCAGTTTGTGTGGCCCTGAATTTTTGACCATGTAAAGCATTTGATGGCAGTTGAGATAAAGCTTCTCTGAGCATCTTATGACACTCTCAACTTTGTAGACATGATACCAGCTCAAAAAAAAAAAAGGAAAAAACTAGGACGACTGATAAAAAGAAAGACAAAGTAACAAAGAAGAGTCCCCCAAACAAAGTTGGACGTTTAAGACAACAGACGTCTTGAATGACGAAGCGAAAACGTGTGCTGCTAGTGAGAAAACAAAATATGAGAGCTTATGAAACGTTAATCTCGACTTGCCATTTCAGTCAGTTTTCACTTCAGTGTGAATGTGATTTACTTTCTTATCCTGTTTTCCTGTTATCACTGAAGACAAAATGGGACAATTAATGATATAATTTTGGCTAAAATCTGGACAATATCCTCAAAGATGAATAAGAGACTTGAAGCAACAGGAATGCAGTTCTACAGAAGGATGCAAAGAATACTATGGACTGAACATGTAATCAACGACGAAGTTTTAGAGAAAGTGGAAATAATAACATTTATGATTAACACTAGAAAGAAACAGGCTACATTTCTAGGGCAGAAAATTAAGAAAGAAGTCTAGGAAAATCTGATACTCACAGGGCAGATTGAAGGCAAAAGAAGCAGAGAAAAACAACGCATAACCTAGCGAGCTTGAGTAAATGAATGGCGGAACAAGATTGCAGAGAGAGAAAAATAATGTTTTTAAGTGCTACAAATAACAGGAAGTTATGGAGATATGATTTGCGGCAGACATCTTGAACCAGAAACAGAGTTGAATGGCAGCAAAAATGGTGAACAGGACTGGCCTTACCTTTACAACTTCTAACTTCGTCTATTACAAAAAGCAAAAAAATCATTTGCATGACCCACTGGACTCTATTAAACTGCTCTACTGTATGACATTGCCCTTTTTTAAGCAGAAAATGTAACACAGTAAAAGATTCTACAGGTATGATAGAATGCTCTTTCACATTCAGTGTATTTCCCATGCGCGTATGCTTTCGACTATCATTGGTTTCGTGCTAAACAACACTTGTCTGAAGTTTTTCTCTATTAAAATTCATTCGATAAAAGTCTCGACAGCCACTTAAGGCAAAGGGGTTACTATTAAAATTGACATGATAACTAAGGTCTGAATGAGTGAAAGAGAATGTTTAAGAAGTGAAAATTATAAGGACAGATTTTATTGATGAGGTTAAAATTATAGCGTTCAGGGAAGCAATCACATGGGAGTCTGTCTCACAAATATAAAGTATTTTGGCGATTCGACTGCGTGATAGTAGTATGGCATGTCCTAATTGTAAAGGTCTGAACTGGTAGAACTAAAGAATGGAACATTTCCTATGAAAATAGCACTATGCTTGCGATGCTGTTTGTGGGAAAGACTATGCAATGAGAAGACAATTATTCCGTCAGAAAGCCTAAATAATTTTAAACTCTATCAAGGCTAGAAAATGATAAATTGATCAGATTCCTTGCAGGTATTGTATTTTGGCTCTAATGTGATTCTTTTAAACATGGAAAATAAGATTATGAAAGCGATAACATTGAAGATAGGAAATTATAGCAATAAAATGTTTTCTCAAATGTTCAAGAAAAAAACATGGCTACTGCAACCAACTGAAAAGGTTTACCAATTGGTACATCCGCGGGTAGCTATGGAGCATTTAAAATAATATTTGGAATTGTACTGTCAGTAAATCCGAAATTATGCAGTCATATGAGAATAAGTTCGTAATATCAACGTTTAATACGCTAGTATCTAAGCTTGAAAGAACCTACAATCGCATGCTGAGAGCTAAACATCTTTTGGAAAAAACATCCACTGCTCTATAGACCCATCCCTGATATTTCTACAAGATTACGCGAACATAGAATGGACTTTACATGACACTGTTGGCGAGCAAGACAAAACCTCGCGAGTGATCTACTGCTCTGGACACCTAGCCAGGGAATAAGGCGGGTTGGTCACCCAGAAACCACCTATATTGACCTACTATGTTATGACAAAGAATGCCTAACTAATGACCTTCCGACCTTGATGCAGGACCATAATGGTTGGCGTGATGGATTCATGAATGTCCAAGCTAGCTCGACCGAATAAATATTAGAAGTGTTACTTTATAGCCTCTTCTTCATCAATACTAAGATATTGTAAATATCTTTTCTTTCTTTTTAATCATTTTGCCCCAAGCATGCAATAAAGAACCTAGGACACAAGTTACTGTGTGTTTAGAGAATGTGAGAAAAAACTGCTATTAAGGGGGAGAGGACAATAAAGGAATATGAATTAAGAAGACAGAAGATAACGACTGATAATGCATTTAAACTTTTGAGGATCAAAGTTGAAGTAATAAGACGGAAGAGTGTTCCATGAGCGATAGAAGAAACTGTTAGCATAGAACGTATCTAGCTATTTCAACTTTAAATTGATGAGACCTTACCGCCAATCTAGTACTGCGCGTAAATTCATAACGTCTAGGTACCATAGAAGAAAGTTTATCAGAACAATTACCATGAAATAATTTACAGAAAAGACACAGAGAAACTACTATGATGAGCTTAGTCTGGAACAATGACGCAAGAATGGGTATATAGTAATTATAGAACTCGTTAGAGTAGTAACGTTATCCTAATGTATGTTTGCTAAACATTTAACTATTTTAGGTTGTGTAATATTGATATTGCATAAAAATGTATTTATAACATATTTTCAAAATAATTTTATTTTAAAAATGTTCATAATATTTTTAGAAATATTTTCCCGATATTCTTTCAAACGCAGATTTTGACCAAATCGAAGAATTTGAATAAAGTTGTTCAGCTATGCTCATCCAATTAACTGTGGTTGTTTACCATTTGAAGTAGAGAAGCTAAGAATTAACACACACACATGTTTATATATTCTGAGAAATTCTAACACTTGTAGTATTTTTCAAAGGAATGCCCTTGTTAGTTTTTCATACTTCAAAAAGTTGTAGAATGGCGATGCCTGAATATGCCTACATTACTTAAATTAATATACATGCACATTGTAAAAAGTATAAAGTCTTTGTACAAGTCCAAAGAAATGGAAACTTTCTGTCGATTGGTTTTAACCAAATATGACGATGAAAATGAAAACAGCGCGCAGAAAAATTGCCTGAACTAACGACATTCATCAGTAATTATAAAGAAATCAATAATCGCGCTAGATATGGATCGTTTGAATTCTCCGCTACGCATCTTGTCTTTTCATCCAGTGATGTTTATACTTTCGGTTTGCATATTAAATTTACGTAGTATATGTTTAGTTATATTTTTGCAAATATCATTTTTTGTTATCGCTTCAGGTTGTAATGATCTTGGCTCTTCAGAACTTTCTCTCTTTTGTAATTTTAATCCCTCCATGTCCATGGTCCGCCATCAGTTTACACAAGCTTGTTAGTTAATTTTACTCTATGTCGCTCTTCCTTACAGTATGCCTTGTTAGTGTCACATTTTCCAATCCTCCTCTCCTCATTATGTCCTAGAAATGTCAGCTTCTGCTTTCTGATTCTACGAATAGGTATACTTTTTCCCTATATTCTTTCAAAATTTTTCGTCCCTTACCTGTTCCATCCATGGTATTCTCAACATTCTTCTGTAGAAACTGTTATCCCGGGTCTCTTCTTCATCTGATAGGAAAATGTCCAGCATTCACTACTGTATATATGTAGAATAATATTACATAGCAGTTCAGCAAACTTTTCAGTGTTTTTTAACGAAATTTTCACGTTTCTTCATACTTTGTTTATCTTTTGGAAGGCATCATTCACTGTTTCAGTTCGCTTTTGGATTTCTGCCTTACATTTTTTCGTTTTCTGTTTAAACACTTCCCAAATAGTTAAATTTCTGTACTTCATTAATTTTGACCTCTTCAATTCGTACCTCACTTCATGAGCTGTCATTTCTGCTGTTTTCCTTATCTGTCTGCCATCAAAACGGCATCCTTTGCTTATCGTATGTTGTCATTGTTGTGTCTGAAAATAATAAATCCTGGTAGGACATTTAGTTCTCTTAGGATTGCCTTCCCATATGGGTTAAATAAATCTTACGTCCCATTCTATTGTCAGTGAATGAAAACTGGTCCTGGCTCATCTCGTTTGAAATCCGAGATAACTACTAAATTCTCTACAAGAAGAGTGGGGAAACAACTAGTGTATGTTGGAATCATTATACTAACAATGATCTACAAGATAAGCTTGTTAACTATCGCTTACGGGTAGAATCCTTTGATCATCATATATATATATATATACATACATGTACACATATATAATAGTTGGCCACTCGTATTCGAGGATACCCGTCTACTAGGGCGGCTAGACAATCCTTATTGCAGACGCTCGCTCAGGCACATTTGTGTTTTCTCAACACCCACAAAGCCCACCTAAATCTTAGTTACACTTTCAGGGAAAGATCTAGCCTGATCAACAACTTGAACAAACGCAGTATGCTCAAGACCTCGGACACGATGACATGTGACTTCATGCTAGCACAGCTATCGACGGCGCACAAGAGTTCCCTCTACCCAATTTCATTCACAAGGCTTTGGTCAACCCATGGTATGGTTTTCAGGCATTTTCCAACGGCGCCGTACGCTGGAATTAACCTCGATCTAGTCCGATAACATCAGGAAATCGCCTTCCTGACAAATCGACCATGGTCAGATTCGAACCCGATTCTCATGGTCAGAAAGTGAACGTTTTAACCACACACACACACACACACACACACTTATATATATATATATATATATATATATATATATATATAAAAGTGAACACTGAAGTCAACACTCAGAGGCGACAGACTAGGCGCAATCGCCGGGCCTGACGATTGCGTTTAGCATGGAACAGCCTGTCAGTGCACCTGTTATTTGGTTTCTAATTAAGATAAAAAAAATAAAGTTTGCAAATTACATCAAGAAAGAATATTTGAATTCATCTGATCAAAGTATTAATTTAAAGCCAAGCGGTGCTGGTTTGAAGCCATTTAACTCTCAAATAAATACGAGAAATGTTTTTGCTTTTAAATCTCAATTCTTTTATTTACTTGTTGAATGCAGAATAAAGTAAACTTTTAATTTAGCTTTGACCATTAATCTCAGCAGAAGAGACAATCTAAGGCGTGAGCTGTATATTGGGGACTGCAAAATCAATCTGATTCAGACATTTAACTATCTGCGTCATTTAGTAACAGATGACAGAGCGAAACGGAAATGCGAACAGGCAGATATATAGTGAATGTCATACAGAAATTAAACAAAGTATTAAGAGATAGGAAAATGGGTTAAAAACAAGCACGTATGCTGAACTAATATATAATGTCTAATCCCCTATATGGCTGAGAATTCTGGACACTGTCTTGTAGAGGAAGAAATATTTGATTCATTCGTTTTTTACAGCTTATCAACTTATTTAAAGCCAGAAAATATTTTTAGATTGTAAGAATCTTTTAGATAACAATGGTTTAGCGATACAAGTCTTACTAATTATTCCATATCCGGGGAAAAGAAAAGATAGATTTATAGCTTTCCCAAGGTTATTGTGCGTATCCCGACAGTAGAACTCCTTTCCTCTTAAGTGCTTCCCTGATAGCTATAATCTTCAAATGTAATATCAATCGACATCTTCTGATATCTTGATCCCCGTGCTTCTCCTTATCCTTTCCTCAAGTGCCCCCTCTTTACTCTTACTTTCACTCTCTGTAATTCCTTGCCTGCTAGTGGCACTCCCGCTTCGCTTGGGGGTGAAATGCTTAAAATGAAAGCGTATAGAACGATCCCAACTGGAACAATTAACAATTTTAGGTACTGAGCAGGCTCGACCTTGCTTAACTTCGTACGGCAACCGGTCTTTAAACGTGATATCGTCGAAAGCCATGAAAAAAATTGAAACTACAGAAATATGTTTCTTCTGTCGAATGCTAAGAAAACCATGGAGAGATCATGCGAGTAACGAGAAAGTTTTAAGGAAAATATGAATGATTTTTACAGTCAGAAAGAGACATAAATGAAATACATAAAGAGAAAAGGAGAACTGGAGAATTTAACACGCAAAGGACATACTGAAGCCAGTAAGAGAAGGTGGGCAACAGTGAGTAACCTGCTTAAATAGTCTTAATGGATTGAAAAACAAGAACGAAGACGGAGGGTAAAGTTGAAAAATTACTTACAGCAACAAAAAATAGGAAGTTTTGGAGAGCTATGTTCGTCTCCGTTTATAGAACATTGCACATGAAAAATAAAACTGATCATTATATTTTGAAAATTCATTCTGTAAGCGGTTGTGCTAACAACTGGCATACTTACGAATGTCCTTCAGAAAAGAAAATAGTTTCTGACAAGGGCCAAAAACTGAATAGCTGTTTCCAGCAAAGAATGGATTATAAAAAAAAAGGCATTTTTTTTTTTTAAAACTATGTGAAATATTATACCTCTAAACAGCAGATTCACAAAACGATAATAACATGTAACATGCAACTCGTTGCTTTTTCATTTCTAAAGATCGGTCGAATGAGTTTACTTTTGTACTCGAAAGTCGAATTTCCCACGTCTCTCCACATCTGACGAACCAAAACCAGGCACTAATCGCACAACGCTGGCTGAACCGAGACGAATATTTAAAGAGCGTGAAGCGAAAGATAACTATTATGTTTTATTACTAACAAAAATATCCATTCAAGCAAGAAGCGGAATTTTAAAAGCAAGATTGTAACTGAACTAAGCTATACAACATGAAGCAGTTTAAAATGACTTTATCATCCCATAGATCGCATTATCATCAGAAATGAAGGGGTAGAAACAAAGATAAAATGAAAAGCATTTTTATGCGAAAGGGATTTATTCATGTATTTTTATTTTTTTAATTTCCGATGCAATAATCTTATTTTTTGCTGCGTGCTAAATAGCAATAAATAGTGAATGGGAAAATATAATTTTGAGAAAATTTGCGAAATATTTCATTTTTGTGGTTTATGTATGTAAAATTTGATATGTCAATGGTTTGTTGAATTTATCTTTTCTTTCGGTTGTGTCTGGCCGAAGCGTTGAAAAAAGTGTCAATTCATGTATAAAATAAACTTGACACGAGACTGAAATGAAAGTTTCGTATTAAAAGCCATGTAAATTAATTCGTAGCAATGAACTTAACCATTTTATTGCTTGTGAAAGAATCTTATATTTTTCACGTGCTGTTCCAGTCAATTACCCATAAATACATTTAAAAGATCATATAAATTGCACCAGACTTTACTCAAAATATGCAGTTTTATTTTCTGGAATGGTTTTCAAAGAAAATACTCGTTTGTTTTTTTCTGATAATTCGCAATATGGAAACAATATCTATCTATCGATCTTAGTAGATTCTTATCTATCTATCGATCTTTGAGAGTTCTTATCTATCTATCTGTGTTATCTATCTATCTATCTATCTGTGTTATCTATCTATCTATCTATCTGTGTTATCTATCTATCTATCTATCTGTGTTATCTATCTATCTATCTATCTGTGTTATCTATCTATCTATCTATCTTTGTGTGTTATCTATCTATCTATCTATCTTTGTGTGTTATCTATCTATCTATCTATCTTTGTGTGTTATCTATCTATCTATCTATCTTTGTGTCTTATCTATTATCTATCTTTGTCTATCTATCTTTGTTATCTATCTGTCTATCTGTCTATCTGTGTTATCTATCTATCTGTGCTATCTATCTATCTTTGTGGGTTATCTATCTATCTTTATCGTTATCTATCCTTTTCTATCTATTGATCTATCTTTGAAGGTTCTTATCTGTCAATCTTCGTAGGTTATAATCTATCTATCTGTGTGTGTTATCTATCTATCTATCTGTGTGTGTGTGCTATCTATCTATCTGTGTGTGTGTGCTATCTATCTATCTATCTATCTATCTATTCTATATCTATATTCTATCTGTGGTCCTTTTCTATCTGTGTGTGCTATTGATCTATCTTTGAAGTGTTCTTCTATCTGTCAATGTGCTTCTATCTATCTGTTATAATCTATCTATCTATCTTGTGGGTTCTTATCTATTTATCGTTATAGGTTCTTATCTATGTTTGTAGGTCCTTTTCTATCTATTGATCTATCTTTCTGTCTTATCTGTCAATGTCGTAGGTTATAATCTATCTATCTATCTATCTATCTATCTATCTGTGTGTGCTATCTATCTATCTATCTTTGTGGGTTCTTATCTATCTATCGATTTATCGTTATAGGTTCTTATCTATATTTGTAGGTCCTTTTCTATCTATTGATCTATCTTTAAAGGTTCTTATCTGTCAATCTTCGTAGGTTATAATCTATCTATCTATCTATCTTTTTAGGTTCTTATCTATCTTTGTAGGTCCTAATATATATATTTTGTATTTTCTATCTATCTATCTCCTGTATAGATAGATTGATAAGGTAGATTTTCTCATTCCGTTGTTCACTTCTACCATTGTAGATTAAATGCGTCAATTCGAAATTCCCTGAAAGGGGGGTGCGGATCGACAGATTCCTGAAGAATCCCGAATGGTGCAATGATAGCAACATCATAATATAATGATAATAACAACAAAGATGGCAACCTCAATTTGACTGTAAATAATTTAAATAGTTACTTTCATATTCCAAATATTTTTTATATTTCCCTCGCAAGGTCCAGGTACCACTTCTCCCCTCAACTACGGGTTAATTAGCCTGACTTGTACCACTAAATCATTATTATTTTTAAATTCTTACAATCTAAATATTTTCTGGCTTTATTATTTTTTCGGTCGGGTTAACTCGGATATTCATGAAACTATCACGCCAACCATCGCAGTTCTGCATCAAGTTCGAAAATTTACAAAGGGACACGTTCCACTGTTGCCTCAACCCCTGGCTTTAAATAACCTGAATCACTGAATTGTATGGTATAGATATTTTTTTTTACAGGTAATACCTCTTTTTCGTTTTCACCCTATTCCACTGCAAAGGTCAAACCTGACAGATTGCCTTTGTTTACGTTGACTGCATCTGGTTCATTGTCCTAGATTTGGGGATTTAATATGAATTCGAAACTCTGAATGTTTATTTTTCTATTCTTTACGACAGCTTCTGGTTTGTGCTAATTTTGAACTGTATTGTTAGATCAATGTAGATCCATGTAGATTAATTTAAACTGTATTGTTAGATCAATGTAGATCCATGTAGATTAATTTAAACTGTATTGTTAGATCAATGTAGATTAATTTAAACTGTATTGTTAGATCAATGTAGATCCATGTAGATTAATTTAAACTGTATATTGTTAGATCAATGTAGATCCATGTAGATTAATTTAAACTGTATTGTTAGATCAATGTAGATCCATGTAGATTAATTTAAACTGTATATTGATCAATAGATTAATTTAAACTGTATTTGTTAGATCAATGTAGATCCATGTAGATTAATTTAAACTGTATATTGTTAGATCAATTCCATGTAAAATTTAAACTGTATATTGTTAGATCAATTAGATCCATGTAGATTAATTTAAACAATTGTTAGATCAATGTAGATCCATGTAGATTAATTTAATTTAAATCAATGTATTGATCCATGAGATTAATGTAAACTGTATTGTTAGATCATGTAGATTAATTTAAACTTAAACTGTATTGTTAGATCAATGTAGATCCATGTAGTTAATTTAAACTGTATTTAAACTGTATGTAGATTAATTTAAACTAGATCAATGTAGATCTGTATATTGTTAGATCAATGATCCATGTAGATTAATTTAAACTGTATATTGTTAGATCAATGTAGATCCATGTAGATTAATTTAAACTGTATATTGTTAGATCAATGTAGATCCATGTAGATTAATTTAAACTGTATATTGTTAGATCAATGTAGATCCATGTAGATTAATTTAAACTGTATATTGTTAGATCAATGTAGATCCATGTAGATTAATTTAAACTGTAAACTGTATATTGTTGTTAGATCCATGTAGATCCAATAGATTAATTTAATCCATCAATGTAGATTATGTTTAAACTGTATATTGTTAGATCAATGTAGATCCATGTAGATTAATTTAAACTGTATATTGTTAGATCAATGTAGATCCATGTAGATTAATTTAAACTGTATATTGTTATATTGTTAGATTAATTTAAACTGTATTGTTAGATCATGTCCATGTAGATTAATTTAAACTGTATATTGTTCCATGTAGATTAATTTAAACTGTATTGTTAGATCCCATGTAGATTAATTTAAACTGTATTAATTCCATAAAATTTAAACTATATTGTTAGATCAATGTAGATCCATGTAGATTAATTTAAACTGTATTGTTAGATCATTTAAACTGTATTGTTAGATCTGTATTGTTAGATCAATGTAGATCCATGTAGATTAATTTAAACTGTATTGTTAGATCAATGTAGATCCATGTAGATTAATTTAAACTCAATGTATCCATGTAGATTAATTTAAACTGTATATTGTTAGATCAATGTAGATCCATGTAGATTAATTTAAACTGTATATTGTTAGATCAATGTAGATCCATGTAGATTAATTTAAACTGTATTGTTAGATCAATGTAGATCCATGTAGATTAATTTAAACATGTTAATTTAAACTTTTGTTATGTTCCTTCATGTAATTATTTATACTGTATATTGTTAATCAATTTCCATAATTAATTTAAACTTTTATTGATCAATGTTCCATTGAATTAATTTAAACAAGAGATCCATGTAGATCCATCCAATTCATTTTTCCCAATGGATAACTGTTCTCCTGAATATTCTATTATTATCTTCAAAGACTAATTAATCTTTCATAAAATAATTTTATTGGTTCCCATTGAAACCAAGCAGTTAATTTTACAACACTCTCCTGAATATTCTATTATTATCGTAAAGACTAATTAACTTTTAAAATTTTTTCTTACCACGACGGGATACTACTAAAATTGGAATAAATTGTAATATCGACGTTTAAGAAGCTCTGTTTAATAGATTTCTCTTCGGTTGGTTGAAAACAAAAGTGTGGGTTTGTTCTGACAGCACTTTCATGGGAATAAGCATTCGTTGAAATGAATCTTTTCTTATCTTTTTTTTCTTTCCGCAGAAAAAAAAACATGCAGTAATGGAATGTTGTTTGTGACAGTCTAGCATAATTAATGCGTGTGTTGTATTGTCGCCTGTGTGCGCTAATACGCTGTGGTTAAAGAAAGTTATGTATCAATTTATTTAATCCGTTGGTAAAGTCAATGTACGTAAATGACCTAGTTAAATATCCGCATGATTAACTAATACATAAAAACTCGTTCATATAAACGTATCAAAAGTTTATTTTTTAAGTCATAATAATGATGCACACACTACAGAGTGGTAGCAAGTGTGCTGTACCTTTTCTTATATGAATTAAAACTTAAAAACAAAGTAAAATGATAACTGAATCAATGAGCGGAAATAGTCCTATAAATATCGAACTCATTCCCGAAATTGATTTTACACTTCCTGGCTTTGTAAGCAGATTTGAACTGTCTTTCATTCTCGCTTATAAAAAGGAGTTGATACTAGAATAAAACAAAATGACAAACGAAACTCTCTTGCTGTATATATAGCATTAGCTTAAAAGCCACATTCCGTGCGTACTTTTAAGATAGTTCCGGCAAAGGGTTAATTAGGCCTTTGGTCCAAAACTAAAGGAATCTCTAGTCAAGCTTAGATAATTTTGAATGATGGCTTTGAATTCCCCACTTCACTTTATAGAACTTCAAAACCTCACATTAAATCTGATTCGGGCTATAAGTTCAATTCTGGGCGAAAGTCCGACTTCGGTCGAAAATCCAATTCAGGCCGTAAATAGTTCTTCAAATCACAAACTCCATGAAACTCCAACTGAGTTGAGTTTTTCAAATTACAAACTCTGTGGAATTTCAAAACCTCATGTCACTTTAATTCTAATTCCTTGTCATTTTGAAGAAATAAAATTGTTTTCATCATCTCAAAAAAATTTGGAGATATTTTAAACTTAATTTAAAACAAAAACAAACCTTCAACATTTCCTTTTCTAACGTCCGTGGTATTCGAACCAAATTGTGCAGTCATTATTTACTGATAGAATGAAACAACGTATTGCATCTGACAAATTCGACTCCAAGAATTATTGGTGTTTCTGCAAGAGTGTACTTAACAACAGCAAACCTTCAATACCTCCTTTCTTCAACCAATTTGAGGTCCTGACCTCCTCCTGACAAGGCTGAATGTTTTGCCCGGAAATTCACTTCCAACTAAACGCTCGTCTCATCCGGTGTACCCAATCTATCCTAGGCCCTACTCTGTTCCTTATCTTCATTAACGATATCACCGATGTCATCAGTTCCCAAGTAGGCATCTATGCTGACGACAATACTATTTACTCCTGCCTCAATAGCAAGTCCAGTATCGCTGACAAAACTAACCTGGCCGTTAGTCTCGAAAATGACACCCACTCGGTTGTAGACTGGGGCAGGAATTGGCTGATTAACTTGCCTCTAAAACAAAACTACTCTCTATTACTCACCACAGGGAACCATCCCTGCCGCCCATTGGAATGTCTGATGCTCAACTCCACGAGAGCACCCCTTTACGACTGCTTGGTCTCACACTGTCCGCTGACCTGAGATGGAACAATTACATTGAATCAATAGCTTCGTCCACCACAAGGAAACTTGGTTCCCTGTGTCGCGCCAAAAAGTTTTTCTCGTCTGAGTCCCTCATTCAAATCTATAAATCAACCATTCGCCCTTGCATGGAATACTGCTGCCATATATGATCTGGTGCCTCCGCTGCTCGCCTTAAGGTCCTCGACAAGATCCAGAGACGGATAAGCAATGTGGTTTGTCCTGATCTGGCATCTCATCTTCAGTCGTTCTCTCAAAGATGTGCCGTCGTCTCCCAATGCCTTTTCTACAAATACTTTCACAGTAAGTGCTCCGACGAGCTACTCTCGCTAGTTCTCAGACTGCATGAATTTAAGCGTGCTACTGGGCTGGTGTCACGGTCCCGCCATTTCACTGTCGAAACGGTTAAATGTGGCCGTCTCTTCTACTCCAATAGCTTCATGTCTCGCACCTCTCGGCTGTGGAATTCCCTTCCTATTACTTGTTTCTCTGATAGCTATAATCTCTAACTATTTAAATGTAATGTCAATCGACATCTCCAGATGCCCTAAACTATCCCCTGCCCTTTTCTTCACCCTTTCCTCAATTACACCTCTTCATACTCGCTCCCACTCTGTAACCCCTGCGTACTAGTGGCATCCCGCCTTACTTGGGGTGAAATGCTTAAAAAAAAAAAAACTTAAATTCCCAAATTCTTTGTGATACTTTAAACTCAATATAAACTAAAAACTTTTAAAATCATTATTTTTTTCAGTTATTTTAAAATTTGAATATTTAACTGCACCCAGACACAAAAGCCAATTCTGGGAACTCAAGCACCAGATAAAGGACAGATTATCTATCCCGGGATCATCCCAATTTCAAAGAGATACAATATGTTTTTGTAGAGCAAGTGTGGTCTGAGGTAATTGGGTTTAAGGCGCACGAACGGATGCAAAGAATTTGTCGTTTATTTATTTAGAATATATATTTATATATTAATATTAATATACACTATATTAATCAAGCAACTGATATATAATTCAACTAAACCCGAGTTAATGCTGATTTTTGCGAATAAAGTGCTCAAGTTTACATATCACTGGGAGGTGAACGCTTCCACAGAGTAAGACTGCATTATTGAATCTCTTATATATATATATATATATATATATATATATATATATATATATATATATATTGTGTGTGTGGGGAAACAAATACTCGTACATATAAAATTTTTAATTTATTACATACATATATATATATATATAGCTTGCTATATGTTTTATATATATTGCATATAACAAAGGTATATATATATATATATATATATATATATATAAATATATAAATATATAAACATATATATATATATATATATATATATATATATATATATATATATATAAGCTCTCTTCTTTCTCTACTGTTCCCAATCCTCTCAAGAATGTTGTGTACTCTATATCATTACTGATTTATTGACAAATCCATCTCTCTACCTCAAACATATTCGTGTTCTCTGACATTAATGCACACCATACCATGCGGCTAAACACTTTGTAACTTATTTCGCTGGTATCCATGCCCTTAACTTTTCAATCCCTCATGAGCTTCTGAGGACTCGTCCTGTGTAAAAGCCGGAAAAAAGAGGCTTTGATCCTAGCAAGAAAATACCAAGTTAAATCGATGTCATCTCCTTGGTTCTCACCTGATGTGTCTGTCACTATAGCCCAGAGAAATCACTTTTTCAGTCTGTAGAGATGCAACAGATGTCTCTTTGTCTCGCAATGAGTGCAAGCTTGTCCTCAAAGAAGCAAATTAGACGAAGCTGACAGAATGAAACAACGTACTGCAGCTCGCAATTTTGGTTCTAAAGTTTATTGGCCGCTCTGCAAGAGTGTGCTGATCAACAGCAAATCCTCAATCCAACCTCTATTCAATCAATTCAAAGTTCTAAAATCCACAGCTGATAATACTGAATGCTTTGTTCGAAAATTCTCCTCCAACAACATCCCGAGTACCCACACCTTATTCCCCCCTAAAATCGAAGCTCTATTGAGAGAGATATGTATAACACCATTGATGGTATTGGACATCATCTCTAAATTAGACTTCCATAAAGATAGTACTGGCGACGGGATACCAGCAATAGTCCAGCCATAAATGTGCCACTGAGCAGGCGCCAGTTCTCTCCAAACTATACAACTGTTGCCTCGCTGATTCTTGATTTCCAAACTGTTGGAAGACCTGATCTGTTGTCCCTGTGATTAAGAACTCTACTAATCCACCTAACTATCGTTCTATCAGTCTTCAAGGCTGTAATCAATGCCGAATTGGTTAAGTATATATATATATATATATATATATATATATATATATTGAGCTATATAAATATAACATTAATATATATATATATATATATATATATATATATATATATATAACATATATAAGTAAGATATATATATATAAAATATACTAATACATATATAATATAGTAAGTTATATATAACATAGAAAGCCATATATAAATATATCATGTAATAAATTATATAATTATAACATATAGTATGCTAAATATATATAACATAATCAGATACACCTTACCATATTATATATATATATATATATATATATATATATATAATATATCATATATAAAATATATTAAGCTATATATATATATATATATAATGTATTATATCATATATATATATATATATAAAATATTTAAGTATATATATTATATCATATAGTAATATTAATCTATATACATATATAAAATATATTAAGCTATATATATATATATATATATATATTATATCATATAGTAATCTATATACATATATAAAATATATTAAGCTATATATATATATATCTATCATATAGAAAGCTATATATATAATTAATATATTAAGCTCTCTCTCTCTCTCTATATATATATATATATATATATATATATATATATATATATATATATATATATATATAAAAATTCCACAAACTGGAAGTGCGAGAGAAGAAGCTGAGGAATAGAGACGGTTACATTTAAGCGTTTCGACAGTGAATGGGTGGGACCGAGGTGCCAGCCTAGTATTTTCATGCAGTCTAGAAATCAGCGAAATTAGCTCGTTGGAACAATTGCCGTGAAAATACTTTCAGAAGCGCCAGAGGTAAGCTACAGCACGTCTGTGAGAAAGCGATTGTAGACGAGAAGCCAGATCAGGACGTATCGCATTGCATATTATATATACTATATTTTATATACATATAACTTACTATATATATATTTAATATATATAGTAATATATATATATATATATATATATAATATATATATATATATATATATATATATATATATATATATATATATATATATACTAAGCTATATATCGTGGTTGCCAACTCGTGTCCGAGTACGGCCATTACTACATAACTTTTTGAATAATATCTACTGATGTGCTGAGCGAATGTGGCTCTTTAGCCCATCAAGCGACTTACATACTCTGGCACAAACATGGCACTTAAGAGGTGCAACAGCGGGAGGTACATTATCATGTAATTTAAAATGTCGTATGAAACCGTTTCTGAACCCGCATGTCTTACTGAAAATATCCAAAAGATAGCCACAAGATCGCAGTCATAAGCATATAGCAAATCCCTGATCAACGACAAGCGAACCTTCGACATTGCATCAAACCTCTTGATGTTAAACAGCCTTCCTATTGAACAAAAATGAATGTAAATAATAAGATTGCAGTTCTTAAAAGCCTGTTCAATAACAGAAAAATAGAGAAGTACAGGGCAAGTAGGGTTGGAGTCGGAATGTCGCCCTGCTTAACTCCATTTTCAACTGTCACCGCCTCAGAAAGCTTTCTACTAAAATTAATCCATGCCTTCATATCATCATGAAACAAGCGAAAATGGAAACAAACTTTTCGGGACATCCCAGCTTCGCTAACATATTCCACAAATCCTTTCTGTTTACGGTGTCAAATTCATTTTGTCAAGACAACAAATACCTGGTAGATATCCATATTTTGTTCAACAGACTTTTCTTGCAGTTTTCTATATATTTTTACACACACACACATATATATGTAACATAGTAATCTATTTACATATTTTATAACGTATAGTAATCTCTCTCTCTCTCTCTCTCTCTATATATATATATATATATATATATATATATATATATATATAGGGACAAGAGGCAGAGGAGGAAGTACTGCAATGCTATGTCATCGAGCCCAGGCCGGACTTTCAGCTTCAACTGCTGCGACCATGTATGCCTGTTCCGCATTGGATTTATCAGTCACAAACGTGTGTTCAAGTGACAAGTACAGACTACCTCTTGATCTTCGATTTGCGAAATCAAGCCATGACACACACACACACACACACACACATATATATATATATATATATATATATATTTAATTTGAGTCTTCTTACCTGAAGTAGCTTATCTAAAAGTGAAACGCGTAGTCTATAAAAGTTTTCCATTTTGTCTAATTCCTTCAAAACCTTGTTCGTAATCTATATCCTTATAACACACACAAAACATAGGATATATATATATATATATATATGTGTGTGTGTGTGTATGTGTATTCTTTAAGTATTATGGAAAACTCACAATTTGTTTGACATCAGGATCAAGGCTGTATAAATATAGCCTGTATTGTAAATGTTTTTTACTTTTATATGTCGTTTTGTAGAATAGCCTATATTTGTTTTACTTAAAATATATTTATTTATATAACCACAGACCTGATGACAAACACCTTAAAATGTAAAAGTACCTAACAACTTTTAAGATAACCTATTTAAAAAGAACAATTTCTCCCTATATATATATATATATATATATATATAATATTATACTACTTTTCACTCAATACTTGGCTCAAGAGCTACTCGGTGCAGAGGGTTGTTGTGTATTGCTGTAGGAGTAATAAAAGGCAAGAAGTGGAGTTTAAATGGTCAAGATTGTAGTGATCGTTAAAATATCCTGCCGGAATTTTTCCCACAATGCACTTGGAAGAATCTGCCGAGTTGAACTTCTTCTTGGTGCAACACGAAGGGAAAGAGGATGATTCATTCATGTGTGGCATAGCGGGGTAATGCACCAAGTAATGTAGCTCGTCAGATCACTTGAAAATGTCGATAGAGTAGCGAGGGGATTGCGATATTTCTCCTTTTGAAAAGGGTTGTAGAGTGGAAAATAATGCATCGCCCACAAGGTTGAGTTGGCGCTTTTGAACTCAATCAATGCAGACAATGTATAGCAACAATACTCTATTTGTGGTGTGAGCTGTCTCTTGTAAAAATAGATTATATCAGGAGGTGTCAGATACTTACTGGAGAGATACAATGAACTAACCATTTTTCCGGCATCTTTAGCAATAGATCGTATGTATGTGTTCCACTTGAGATCTGAAATGAGCTTGTGTCTCAATAGACGGTCAAGCCTCCTTGAGAGAATATCTATACATGATGATAGCTGAAAATTCCGGGTTTGCTCGGTAATGGCGGAAGGTTACTAGTTTGGTTTTGGGCATTTTGAATTTTATAAACCATTCCTTCATTCCATTTACCCCCACCAGAATATACAAAAGATGAAATCGATAGTGACAGGACAAGGGCTAAAAGCAAATGTGTTTAGAATACAAAGCATGTCAGATAATTTTCTCTTTATAAAAATTTATTTTAAATTATTTTCCATTCTATAACAATGCATTGGTCATCTTTTCAGCGGTCAATAAAATAAACTTTTGCTAAGTCAGCGCATTATTTATTCGGTACTCTTGTACTTAGCTACTTTTTTTTTTCCTGCGGGAATCACATAATACTTTTTCTGTGATATGGCATATCTTTCAGGGTGTGGAAGATTATAGATCTCGACAACTTCCTGTCTTAAATACTTTTTCATCCTCTGCCATCTCTGATCATGTTTTGCCATTCATTCACAAAAATTTGTCAGGTAGTTTGCTCTCTATCTTTTTTATCATTTCATTCCAAATAAGGCGATAAAACCCCTAAGACGCAAAGGGATTACCGAGAGTGAAGGAAACTGAGATGACATCACTGAGAAGAATAGAAAATAAAAAGAATAGGATTCAAGAAAGCAGGAAATGATGATCGAGGTTACGTCTACAATTTTGAAGACCGTAGTTGACAAGAAAGCAAAAAACTGCGAAGGAGTTCAACAAGTGTGATGTACGAGAGAAGAAACCATGAGAATAAAATTTCAAACAAGATGGCAAACTAGTACTACGCTTAAATTCACGAGATCGAGGTATCAAAGAGGAAAACTCATTAGAACAATAGACGTGGATTTTTTTATATATAGAAAAGGGTAAAGGAAAGCTACCTTGTAGCGGTGGAAGGAAAAATGGTTGAAGCCAAGATGCCCGTTCAAAGCCGATAATATTGCAGATTATTTTTGCGATTTTCCCCGTTTCTCTTATTTTTAACATGGCCCGAATATTCTTATAATATTAAAGAAAAGGTGCACCCCAGAAACTTTCTAACCTGTGATCAGCTTTTGTAGAGAAAACTACCGTCTGATCTGGTGACCTTTAGAATGAGAGCTTCAAAACTTGACCTGGTTCAATTACCCTTTTAAAGAATGCAAATCTCATTCAGATAATCTCGAAAGTCTATATCCTCTCTCTCTCTCTCATATATATATATATATATATTACAGTAATGTGCATAAAGCTATATCCACACGTGTGTATATGGTTGAAATACATTGAAAATAAGTCATATACTTCACAATTGTTTAATAGCAAAATAACTTTTCAACTGAACCGAAAATTTAGATTTCACTTAAAACCTTTATTGACTCGTGTCCCAAATAATGGTTGACGGAAAAGTTAAATGTAGAAAGGCAATGTTTTTTTTACATATAACAGGAGTAAGACCCGAGAATATGTTTTACTGCATTTAATCAATGGAATTAAATATGGAACAGGAACTAATTGTGAAATATAATTGATTCTGAGAAATAAAATTGGTTGGAGTGTTCTTAAGAAATTGAACCAAAAGATTAACTTGTAGATAACTTAGTATAATTAGACACAGACTTGTAACAGCTACACTCGGCAAATTGGGCAATAAAAATACCAAATAATAAATATCAACAAAAACCTTGATTAATTTGCTTACATAAATTCATCGGATTGATGTGATTTTTTTAATAATCTCGGAGAAAGTTCTGCCAAAGCCAATGGGATGTGCGGTTTGTATTCATGAATTTATATTCGCCGATGACCTTATAGGAAGAATATTTTCTGGATGTAAGTTAACAGAATCCAGTGAAGTACCTAACTAGCCTTGTGCTTTTCGGAACAAAGGAAACTATTAAGAACGTAAATTAATGTCCAAATCATACCAAACATTACTGATGAGAAACCGGTGGGTTAAGTTTCGGTAGCTTAAGTTTTGTATATATAGGTGCGTAAGAACGTTAGAAAAGAGGGAGAACGAGTAAACAGATACATACGACCGTTGTCCTATTATCGTCATAGATGTGAACGAGCGATTGAAAGTTCAGATCACTGCGTATCGTCACCATGCTTTGGAATTGGGGAAAGGAAGACGCCATTTAGAATCTCCTCAAAGATGAAGAGGAGATTTTAAGCAGCTAAAATGTGATTCTGCAAATGCCGATGCCAAGGATACCGAGGACTGAATGTGAGCAACGACGAACTTGTGGAGAAAATGGAAACTAATACTTAACGCATAGAAAAGACAATTTAGGTTTCATAATGAGGAAAGTGAGCTTGGAAAATCTGATACTCATGTGATAGATAGAGGGCAAGAAGGATAGAGGAAAGCATCGGTAAACATACTTGATGAGCATGAGTAAATAAATGGCGGAACAAGGCATAGGAGACATAACAGAAAGACGAAGTTTATTAAGACTTATAATAGACAAGAAATTATAGAAAGTCATGATCGCCTACACCACGATGGGGACACGGAAGAAGACGAAATATCTATCTATATTAGAAGAAGACGACGAAATATCTATCTATATTAGAAGAAGACGACGAAATATCTATCTATATTAGAAGAAGAAGAAGAAATATCTATCTATATTAGGAGAAGGAGAAATATTTGTCTATATTAGAAGAAATATCTGTCTATATTAGAAGTTTTCGTCATTATTCCAAGACTCGGAAAATCAATCAATTTTAGTTTTGTGTGATACGCAGGTGGCTTGAGTTTAGAATTTCTTGAGATCTAAGTACAATGTGAATGGACAACTCTCCTGTCTACGAGTCGATGAATTTCTTCATTTAAAGCGTTAAATTTGGTTGTCGAGATCGGGAACGTTCTATCGGTAGCGTTATTTGTCTACTTAATAGACGAACATGATAAGATAGGGTTAATATAAATGTTTTCACTATATTCATATCTAAAAAGTAAATTTGTCATTTATGGAAGAGCATCCAGTCAATTAAGTGCCATACATAATACACGCTTGCGCGATTATGCCTGACTAAACAGAAGATTTACTCGCAGTTGGTTGCCATTTTTGTGACAAAATGTCAGTCTATTCATATCTATCTATCTATCTATCTATCTAATCGTTCTAAAATAAATACTTCTAACTACTTATTTCCCTCCATTTCTTCCATGCATAGTTCTATCCAGTTTATGGTTTCTGATTCTTGTTTCATCTATGAGTCGACTGATAAAGGCTCTTGCTGGTCTACCTCTTGATCTTTTCCCATAATTTGAATCTCATACTATTAATAGATGCACAACTTGTTTGATTACTTCTCGAAATTCACCACTTAAACGGACTCACCTTTCACAGTGTGTCCGTAAACCTTTGTTAGGATCCCATAAAGTCTCTCATCGGGCATATGTTGACATTTAGCGCTACTCTCAACTGTCGACTGTACGTACTATCTCTCTCGTTTTGTTTATTTTTTGATCTTTTTTTTTTTTAGCCAGTGATTTTGTTAATGTCCATCTGCTTGACCGGTATAAGAGTACTGTCCCTTCTCTTGACCATAAGAAGGATATTAGCATAAGTACTGGTCTATAGATATTTTTTTCTGAACATTTACAACGGACAGAGGAAATAAATAATATAAGTTATCTTCGAGCGTGTCAAATTCTAGACATTATCTTTTTCATTATGACAAGTATTTGACAAAGCGAAAATGTTTGATCCATGGATATCCTTAATGATCAAATAATCTTTTTGTTATAAACTCATTTTCTCCAGACTTGTTCGATCCGCTCCAGTAACTCGTTGCGCAGTTCTCTGAAGTCTTCATGGCTCAGTAATTTTTCAAGGGCAGAATTTCCAACGAATCCGCACTCATCTTTTCGCTAAGTTACAATTATTTAAACCACTTCGATATTAAGTCTTCTACAACTACAAACACGACACCAAGAAAACTGTTTCTTTTATGTTGATCGAGGTAGGAATTTCCCCTCTTCAAGGAAATGTCTGCTTCACTAATTTGCAGTTAATTGTTCAATCCCTGATAAATTAACCGACATTCTTTATTATGCCTTAACACTTTGTACAAAATTAATAATTTTGAGCACAAACAATATTTTATTTTTATGTGAATATAGGATACGGAGTTTTAGCAGTTCGTGGTGTATATTCAGTTACCCAAAAGAAATGAGAGAAATGATGATGTGTTCAACTGCTTCTTCTATATTCCGTTTCCGTTCAGGAGGTTAGCGATCATGGCTCTCCACAATTTCCTGTCCTTTGTAACTCTTAATAAATTATGTCTTTTTGTTACCTCGCCTAAAACCTGCTCTACCATCCATGTACTGAAGATAGCTAGGTAGTTTATGCGTTGTTTTCATCTGTCCCTCTGGTCTTCAGTATGTCCTGTGACTATCAAGATTTCCAAATCCTCTCTGCTGTATCAGCCCTAGAAACTTCAATTGTCCCTTTCTGAAGTTAAGTATGAATGTCCTCTTTGTTTTCATTTTATATAAAACTTCGTCGTTGCTCACATGTTTGGCTCATGGTATTCTCAGTATCCTTTCTGTAGAAACACATTTCTGTTGCTTCAAGTATCTTCATGTGTAAGGAGATTGTCCAGCATTCACTGTCTTATAGGAGGAATGGTATTATATAAAATATCAGTAATTTTTCTTGGTTTCTAAGAATCTTTTCCCGTTTCTTAATACTTTGCTTTTTGAAGGCAGCTTTCGCTATCCCAATGGCCATTCGGATTTCAGTATTGCACCTTCCATCCGCTGTTGAAACACATCCTATTATTTAAATTTTTGTACTTGTTTGATTTTGGATCCCCAGTTTGTAATTTTCATGCTGGGCTGGGTTTTTTTTTTGTCAGCAGCCATGAATTATGTCTTCTTGCAATTGATGTTTAATGCTTTCTTCTCGTTTTCCGTTACTGTTTTCTGTAGAAGTTATTGTAGTTTTCTTTTTATGTTTCCTATCAACACTGTGTCATTTGCTAAGACGCTGCAATAATTACGTTAATCGATCGGTGTCAGAGGAGGATGTGTAAATATAAGTAAAAGGTAAATATTCCAAATGACTGCTTTCAAGGCATGAAGACCCTCCCTGCAAGAAAGAATGATGCAACGAAATCTTCCTTGTTAATTTGGTTTAGTGCCATAATAACATAAGCTTAGTAAATACCAATAAGTGTTCTAATGTTGTTATATATCATTTATACATTGTTTATAGAGTCGGGAACTTGTACCATATAGATGAACCACTGGTTCACAAAAAAAAAGGAAATGGTGGGATCCTTTCTCGATATTCACTCAGTGATGGAATCGACACAAGGAAGTCAGCAAAAAACAGACACAAGACAAAGGGTTTCAAAATAAAACATTTATTCACAAATACAGAAACAAGTAAAGAAAAGAAAAAAATCGTCTAACCAAGGGGAAAGGGATCATAAAAGAACAGAAGGTACGAGCGAATACATATATCAGTCAGTTATGTGCCATGCGTGATACACGCTTAGGCGATCATGTATCTTTCGATACATGACTGACGAGGCAGATTTTCCCGCAGTAGGTTACCATTTCTTTCTGTGGTAGACCAATTGCAATCCAAGGCTATAGAACCCGGCCTGTCTTGCTATTTACCAAAGCTGAGGCGGGAGAAGAAGATTCATACCTTTTCCAAGGGTATTTGCACATAAGTGAATGTAATGGATCCGAATGGAATTCGAACTCGGTTCTTCGATTCCTCAATCCGAGAAGCTACTATCCTCCGCATATATATATATATATATATATATATATATATATATAGTAATCCGTTTGTATAATCCAAGCGAGTCCTATTAACTCATCATAGAATTTGAAATATGTTAAAATTTACTCACAAAAGAGTAAGTGTTTATTTTCATTAAACAGAACTAATTTTCTTTACAATTGGAATTAAAGATCAAGTTAAGAAATCAAATTATCTATCTGGATGGGGTTAGTCGAGTTCTTATGTGAAAACAATATTTTGCCAGCCGGCAATTTTCTTGGAATCCTTTTCTTTCGGAAATAGTCGGGGATCCACGGCATTACCTACAGGTGTTCATTGGTCGATTCGTTTTATTAGTAATTCTTTCATTCTGTAGTGGACAGACTTTGCTGTCTTCTTTATTCCGATGGGCAGTCCAGTTAAAATCGGAACGATTCGCACGGCGATGTTCTGTTGGCCAGGCGGGAAACTGCCTTCATGTGGGTTGTCTTCCGTCCTTGACCGGATACGCAGGAGGATGGGCTGCAAATCATGATGTGTTTGCGTGATGTCCAAAGATCCAAGCAGCCCTCAATAGGGTCTGATCACGTAATCGCAGCAGGAGAGCATGATGGTGCCTGGAGTTAACTTATGATCAATCGCCCGTCTTAATGAACGTCTTACTCCTCAAATCGCTTTAGTTTATCATTCTAAGTATATTTTCCCCATTAAAATCACTTTTGGTCTATAATTTTGCCATTCGTTCATGTATATTCTCTAAGTAAATTATTCCATATTTCCTCAAGCTACTTTTTTCTTCGCCTTGTCCCATAAATGCTGAATTCTCTAAGCCCTTTTTACTCATTTGCGAAAATTCAGATAGTGGATGAATTAAAACTAAATCACAGGATCAAGACAGAATTTTCTTCATGTATTTACATTGTACATAGCAACAAGAACAAAAAAAGATTATAATTCATCACTAGTATTCAGCCTCAAAAATCATAGTGGATTGTTCGCTTGTAAACAGGAGGTGGGGGCAATCAAATCTATTATACGGGGCCCCAACTCTACTAAGTCTCAATTTTCATAAGGAAGTATTCATATAAAATACAAAATCCTAATGATATACAATAATTGCTCATAAACATTATGAGTTATCAATTCAAATAGAAAAATTTTAAATAAATACAATGTATCTAAACGCAAATGTCATAAATCATCAATGTTTTACGGCAAGTTTTAACGTCAACTTAAAAAATTGAATAATTTTAACCCGTTCAACATTATGAATAAAAAATAGTGGTTTTAATATAGTGTTTTTTTCGAGACTTAGCATGAAGAAAACAAATTCACCCCAGAATGATGTCAAAATCTGCGAAAAATTTTCATCTTCTAATAGGCAGCTGTGCTTAGTTTAATTTTTAAAGTATATAAATGTAGGTAAAAAAAAGCAAATGTTGATATGATAGCTAGGATCCCAAAACACCACCGAGGGCTCCTAATCGGGCTTGCACCAGCTTCACCTATAAATATATTTATTTGATATCTACTCCCAATAAAATCACATTAATCATAGTTTATTGGTTAATTTACTAATCTTGTAAGTCACATCAAGTTTTGTAATTCACTGTCTGTTCGAAAAATAGGTAAAAAGAACTAAGTTTTTGATAGACAGAAGTCCTTTTAATTACACTCAACAATAAAGTGCACTATAAACAAAAAATTGTTTTATTACAAAATTATTTATTCACATTTTTAGACGTTTCCAGAAAATGAATTATATTTTTATTTAAAACATGATACATTCATAGCGTTTCATAAAACTCGCGAGATTATTCCGCGTGGATAGAGTAAAATTCTAAGTCTACAAAATGTAAAACATTTTGTTTAGAATCTTTACTTATAAGAACGCGAAAAATTCAATAAAGTGTTTTTTCTTTGTTTTTTTATTGATTGGGTATATTTCTTTGACTTTTTATGACCTCAATGAAGCATATTCCCTGTATGTTGAAAACTGTTTTTTTTATAAGGCTAACAACTCGTGTAAGGCTCGTGTAAATGATTTTGTGCTCTACTCTTTTAATCTTGTGTCTGACTAAGCTAGATTAAGCAAATAAATATAAAGAACAAATAGAAGATTTTCAAACAAAAAGTTGACTTATAAAATGAATAGTATGCAAACATATAATTTTTTATTTATTATTTTTAGGTACAAGAGTCACATTAGGCCCAAAATGTAGAACTGCTGTCATATTTGGGCGGAATTTTTTCTCAACTCCTAGAACTTTTCTGATAACTTGAAAATACACAGGCGAGAACACGAGGGCAAAGGCATATGTCAAGTAGAAGCGAACAACAGTCATTGTTTCCCCAATCACTACAATCTTAACCTATTCAAGTCTAGGGTTAACCGTTATCTTCCTCATAAATTCTGTCTATTACTCTGTAACCCTCTACATCGAGAGCCTCGCGCCCGGCTTTTACAGGGTGAACCTCACCGTAAAAAAAAAAAAAAAAAAATAGTGAATTCGAATTCACTGTCTTCATGTAAGAAGAAATATATATTAATCACATGACAGGATAGATTGCTATTGCGATAATTCCGTTGACTATTCTTGGAGCCTCAATGCGTTTTTCATACTGACTTCTAATACAAATCCTGTTATATATATATATATATATATATATATATAAATTAATTCGATTAAGTTTTCTTTGCAATCCTCTCACCGGCAAAACAAATCGAATCCTTTAAACCGTTATCCTATACCATAACCTCTTGTACATACATTATACAAGTTACTGTTTTTCTAAAAACAGCTACCAACTACTTGTCAACAATCTTTCAAACCATAAAACCTTCATAGTTGTTTATACTATTAATTATTGTTTTTGTAAACACGAACGAAAAAAAATGCCCAATTTATGCTATTCTTTTTTTATCTTGAAGTTTTTTTTCTATTGTTTCAGAAGCCAAAAAAATCTGTCAAATTCGCGCGAGAACAGGGTGATTATATCCGTCACTTTCCGACATTTGGTCACAGGTTAACGGAGTACATTACAATGTTAGGTTGCTATCTAGAATACGATAGATTACAGTCATTAAATATTTCTGCTCATCGGTCATTAATGCTGACATGAAAATTGTTCTAAATCACGATCGTTTAGAAATAGCTATGAGGTGTCCTATCTCCACAACCGAATGAATGGATAATAGTTGCATATGTGCGTGAATGGGTTTTGTATACATAAATAGAAAACTACTGAGGGTTTTTTATCAGGCTACCTTAAATATGACATGCCTTACTCTTTAGCCAGGTATTGAACTCACACTCTTTGAGTTCTGTCACTGGATCTAACTAACGCCTTTATCCACTGTGCCATGTGTCCTTGGTTAAGGCGGTTGAGAACTTGGAGAGGGGAATTAACAGGAGATAACTGATAACTGACATCCATTAGACATGGTACATGAAACGAGAACAGTCTACCCCAGTGAGCGAAATAAAGGGTTCAGTTCGACATTCCAACCACCCGAAGAAGGCCGGAGCATACAACGGCCGAAACGTTGTAATAAATATGGTGACAAAGATGAGGACAATAGTCCGAATAATGTAAATGGAGTCCTAATCTCTGTTGCTTACGAAACAATAGCCTATAGGATTAAAGCATTGGCTGTGTTTTTGAGATCATTAATAGTGACTTCAATCTCTGGGCCGGTTAAAATTAAGACTCAACTCAGTGGGGAAAAGGCAAGCAATGGCTGAACAGTGCGAAATAAAAGACGATATATCCTTAGATACAGGGTCGGTGCGTACTACCCCACAAATCTCCCAAAATGGGAGCCCCACAGAATGCTTTGTGACCCTCGCAGTCTTGTCAATATTTGTTATTTTCGACCAACATTTATATACGTTACAAATTAAAGTACAACTGACTACGAAAGCATAAAAATGGTCGCTGCTTTTGACGTCATTCTGGTTTTCTTTGCCTAAATCCTCATGATAAATACCGAAAAAAAAAACACTATATAAAATTCATTATTTTTTTTTTTGTTGAATGTGTTCAAATGATTCACCTTTTTGACAAGAAAAATCAATTTTGATGTTAAAAATTGCCGCAAAACATTGTTGATTTACTTAAGATGAAATGATCTCTTACGAGATGTCTCTGATTTGTATTTAGATACATTGTGTTTATTTTCTATTTTTCAACTTGAATTGTTCAACTATATTGCATATGATCTATTATTGTACATAAATAGGTTACAATAAAATTTGTGTTTTATATGAATACTAACTTATGAAAAATGAGATGTAGTAGAGTAAGTGGTCCCCTACCATAAATTCTGGGGGCGTAACATAGATTCGGGGTGTAGACACGAGACGCTTATACTGACACTGTCTAGACAGAGAATGCAAAACTAGAAATCTACTCTCGTAGATTAAATAAAGTGTTCAATTCGAAATTAACTGGTTACTCGGATCGAGATGTAGTCACTTGAAGAATGCGGCAAAATATAACGGCCAAAATAATGTGATAACAAAGATAACATTTGTCCGACCGTAAATAAATGCTAACTCCTCATTCCATAAATTGTTTTAATTTATTTTCTTCACTTTTGTTTCTTGCGTGATTTATTTAGTGGTAATGGCGGGATTGTTTGTGGTCGCCGACAGATATCGGGAACTAACAAACTGTTTCGTTCGATGGAGTTGGAACAATATCAGTTGCTGGCACCAACGTAAATGTCTTGATAGACGAAGCCGTTTCGATAAATGGAACTGGTAACCAGAAAAAATAATTATATATTTGAAATTCAGAGACCAAATATCGAATAGATTAGTTTCAATATCTGTCTATATCTCCGAGATGAGGTAAAATCATTATTTACATTATTTCAACTGTTATCCTCATCTATATTGTCATATTCACAACGTTTAGGCCATTTTACCCTCCGGTCTTCTTCAAGTGATTAGAATTTCGAACCGAACCCTTTCTTTCGTCCACCTGGGTAGATTGTCCTAGTTTCACGTGCCATGCCTCTCCGGATGTCTCAGTTTTCCCTTTAAATCAACTCTCCAAGTTTTTTTAGTTCAAGATTTTTGTGGCATGGTATTGAAGTCAGAACTCTTTGGGTCTAGCGACTGGATCTAAGCAACATCTTTATACACTGGGCCATGTGTCCTTGAGGACGTTGGTTAGATTCAGTAACTAGACCCGGAGAGTTGCGAGTTCAATACCAGGCTGCAGCAGTGGTGAACCAAAAACCTTGGAGAGTTGAGTTAAAGGGAAATAACTGAGACAGGTGTACGAAATAAACGTTTCGATTTGAAATTACAATCATCTGAAGTAGGCCGGAGGATACAACGGCCGAAACGTTGTGAATATGGCAATGAAGATGAGGATAACAGTCCGGATAATGTAAATAATGTAAATAGATTAGTTTCGTACAAAACAACATTTGTGATACATCTGTGACGATAGGACACACTAAATACTGAAGAGATATGCTCGATAAGCTTTAAGTTGTTAACCACGTTTTTAGATGTCTAGTAACCAGAATGATAAGTTACCCATTATTATGGAACTCACTGCACGACTTAAAGATCTAGTTCAGCAGTTAGTAACTAGGAACGAATTACTTAGATGGTATAAAATCAAACTTTCCGGGGGTAATGAGAGAGTAACCGGATTTTGCCTGAACAAATCAAATCTAAATTTTGCGTCTGCCGCACAAACATTCCGAAAGATTTTTTGTTTTGTAGTTATTGTATTGTGAGTGTCTTTCTTATTGTCCTATGGCAAACAATTTGTTTCTGTAGAAGCTATACGTTCCTGTTCATAATTTCAAGCTTATATAAATTACAATCTATTTCAGGTAATGTTATACAAGTTCGCCAATAGGAATAGACAGATTCGCCAATTGTCTGGCTCACATTCTTGGTCTTTTAAACAGTAGTCAAGGTTTATGCCTTGTTTCCTGTTTATGGTTGGGTTTCCGGTTCCGTCTAAAGTCTATTTCAACACTATACTTCTAACGTCTCCACCTAAACTCTGAAATTGCATTTACTATTTATTTTTTATTTATCTTTTCCTTAAATAGTAGATATATTTTACCTGCCATTTCATACTCCTCGGTGTTTTGAACAGGATTAGATGTTTATATTTTTTTTCCTCTTTATGATTAGGTTTCTGGTTACATCTAATGTTTTCTCATTCTATTTCACTCTTAGTAGCCTTTTGTGTTTTAGAGACATAATCGATTCTCTTTTGGGTTGATTTAAAAAAAATGACTATATCAATATATGCACAAGTTTTTTAGATAATGGTATTCAGGGAAATAGGGTTGTGTCAAAATGATTTGTCTACGGTTAACCTAGCTAGTGTAACTGGCTAACCACTACTCCAAGAAGTAAAACCACATATATACATACATGTAGGGTGTGATTGATAAATTGTCGTCTAAATTGCGCAAAAATGAAAATAACACTGGTATCTCATTTTAACAGATATATTTACCAAAAGTACACAAAAATATCCTGAATTACTAAAGAGTAAATTTATTCAATAAAATCGCCATTCTCTTCAATCACGGTTCCCCAGACAACTTCGGAATCTCCTGTAATTCTTCTGGGTGATCTCCTTGTTTATTTTGATGAATGCTGATATAATTCTTGCTTTTAGTTCATCTTTGGTGTCATAAGCACTTTTGTTGGTCTCTCACACAACTGCGCCCCACACATATTCAAAGAGGTTACAGCATGGGGAGTTAGGTAGCCAAATGCAAGGGGTGATGTGCTCGCAGAAATTGTCTGACAGTCATGACTTGCTTCTCCTGCTTGTGTGGCATGGTGCAAAGTCATGTTGTTAGACATCGGATCTTCCAGCAGCCACCCTCTTAAAACAGGGGAGCATTACCTCCCTTGCTATGGACCTGATTGACTTGGAGGTATTATTTTCAATTATGGCCTGAGTCTCACCAACAAATTCTGGAGTTCTTCTCTTATCAGAACAATCAGTGTGTTCTCCGAGCTGCCGTCCATTCGTAATCTGAATTGGTCGTATTGGAGCTTGCACCGTGGATTCCAAGCAGTACCGCATGCCGTTTCAAAATTTCTGGCAGAGTGAATTGCGTCATGGTGCTCTGTTTTTCAAAATTTCCAAATGCAGTGCAGTCGACAAAATCAAAAACAATCACTATGCGTGGAAATGAAAAATCTTTAGTCGCACACTGTATATACAAGAAGGACTTCGATTGCAGTGAATGTAATATTTTTTCAAAATATACGACTAATAAATTGACCCAATATGGAAATGAACTTAGTGGCATATGTTATAATATATAAACGGGAATCGAAGCAAAACTGTAATTGTCCCATGTCTCGTTTGATGGCAGATAGGAGTCAAATTCACATGGAGACCATCAAACGATTAAGAACCAGGCATAAAATACTGCATTTTGCTCTGAAAATGATACACAAACTTTTTCTTCTTCAAGACGTGGATCATAGCTCTCAGCAACTTCCTACTCTTTGTAGCTCTTTGTAAGGTTTAACATTTCGCTACCCACCAATCTGTGTTCTGCCACTCACTTATACAATCTCGTTAAGCAGGTTACACGGCGCTTTTCTTTGTTACTCTTGCCTTCAATATGTCCTGTTAGTGTCAATTTCTCCAAACCCTCATCCTCATTATCTCTCCTAGAAATTTCAAATGTCCCTTTCTGATTTTATAGAAAAGTGTCCTTTTTGTTTTTCATTTTCATTAAACCTTCCGCGTTACTAACATATTTACTTCAATGTATTTTAAACCTCTCTCTGTAGAAACACATTTTTGTTGCCTCAAGTTTCGTCTTCATCTGCGCGGAGGAATTTGTAAAAGTGCATCGGACGATTTACAATACAATTAGAAACGAACTGAAATTTTTTAACCTGAGTTTGAAAGCTTTGCGACGCATGCGCACACGCAGACACGTCTGTTAATTGCAATGTTGTTTTACTCAGTGTCAAATTTGACAAAATTTGTGTGGGTCTGATCTAAGTCTGCATCTGGTGTTTGCAAAAAAGATGTTTCAACGAAGTAATTAGAAATTCAATATCTTGTAATGTATTATTTATTTTTGCATGTTTAAACATAACTTAAAAATTGGATTTTTTTTAAATACGAACTTTAAAAATGTTACTCGACGAGATATTTGGCTTCACAATCAGGAGGGAAAATTTCTGTCAGATTAAAGTAGAATCACTTGTCTTGATTTTAATATTACGTCAGTCATTACTAAGCCTGTTTCTTATTTAAAGAAGAAAGATGCGATGCCTTAACCTAAGTAGAATACACGATAATAACATTTCACGTATTTAAAATACTACGCATTAAAAAATTAAGACAGCCTGAAGAATTCCACAGTGAAGCAGCAACGCCATAAAACTAGAAATCACTTTAGTTTCTAGATTTTTTTTTTCTGAAGCCAACGAGAAATAAGTTAAAAATCAATTTTTTCGCCATAAAAATACTATTCACTAGCCGATTTTATAAACATTTTTTTGTGAAATTATTGGATTGCATAAACAAATCGGGCACAGTTTAATTCGCAAAATGTCAAAATAAAAAGAATTTTATATATGAGAAACCACCGTGAAAGAACTTGTCTTTTATTTTGTGAGCCCCACCGGCCACAGGCAAATCTGTAACAGGCATAGAATCCCTTCCTAAAGTATCGTCCGTAAATTCAAGCCATTGTTTTACGTGTGTATGTGTGTGTGTGTTTATTTATTAAGTACTTCATGATGTGGAACCCTGTGGTAATAGACAATAGACTACACTATCCACATCGTTACAAACAAGCAATGCAACATGAATGCTGAATAAGCGACATATGGGGTTAAAAACATCTGATGATTGCCAGGGACTACTTCAGTAATACAGACGTTTTCCATTCTTTTTTGACTCAGTATATGACTCAGTTAAATTTTTTCATGGAGAATTAAACAAACATATGGGCGTTCACGGTTGTGTTTTCTAGGCTTCAATCTACCATTATTAGTATTACATCTCCCGACTTAGATTCATTAAACAATCTGATGTCAGAATAACGACCCGACGACAGAAAAGTCTACATTTAGAGCACTGATAATAAAGAAGTAAAAAAAAATCTTATCTCACTAGAAACCATTGTCTGGTGTAACTCGTAAGCCATTTGTACTGCTGTGAGGTTGATTCTTTGTTTCTCGTTTGTGGCCTTGTACCAGACTAAAATAAGTTTAATAAATAACTTGTCTACTTAGTGGGTTAAATAGGTCATTATTACCCACTGAAAACAGTACTCGATGAATTCCGGGTGCTTATTTTCCCATTTAGAATATTGTTGTGGCAAGAACCAATTACCACCCTTACTATCATGGATGGACTGTTCCAGTCATAAGTAGTCCTGGGTAATTTTCTAGAAAAGGAAGAAAATAATACTATTGCAGTAGCCTGTCTAGCTGATGATGATGAGGAGGAAGAGTTGTTGTTATTTTTCTTCTTCATCATCTTAATAATAATAATACTATCGAGTTAAGCGCCGTGTCTTGCCAGACCACACAACGTATATGGACGTGGGATGCGGCAACGGCGTGCCGAGTTCAAATTTCGGTCTCGTCTGCTGCATTCGCTTTTTTTGTACTAATGCCATTTTAAAATATATGAATCCATCTCTTCCTCCTGCCAGCTAATAGCAAGGCAGACTGAACTTGAAGAGACTTGGGTGGCAACCAGTCTATGAGAAGGAAAATTAGATTTCTTCAAACAATCTAGTGTCAGAATAATGGACTGATTATGGAGAATTTTAAATAGAAAATTCGGAAAGAGAAATCAGAGTTCGAATTCCGCCTGAGCTCGTTATGCTCACTTTCACACAAATACGTTTCGGAAATGTATGAATGCATCTCTCGGTAAAATAGCAAGTCTGACTGGGTCTTTTTGCCTTTGAGTGACATCCAGTCTTAGAGAAGAAAAACTGAGTTTAAAATCAGCCTCAATAATAATGAACTCCTGTCAGATTATCTTGCCCTAGACACACATTTGCTGTAATAGTTGCAGTACTTGTGTTGCCATAATGACCTTAATGGGTTACAGGACTCGATATAGAATTAAATATATCAATAACGACATTAACACATTTATTTTAAGCGAATAATATTTATATTTCAACGTTATCTTCTTGTCAAGGCCCTCAGCACTTCACCATTGTTTTCACTAAATTTAGCAGTTAATATTAATCATATAGAGTGAACATTATACAACGACAATTTCAGCTAAAACTATATATTTATTGATCTCACAACGTGTGTGTTTATCACCATATTTGTACATGAACGCACAACTGTAAAAAATTTAAAATCAAACTCAGCGTTGCTACCGCACGCTCCAAAAACAATAACTCATTTCCAATAGCATTTTCGAATACAACAATACATATATTTTCGTTGTCCTCTTATTACTAAGAGAAAAAACAAGAACAACATCTATTCCATACCTGAAGATGTCTGTAGGAACAGACGAAAGCTTGTAGTAAAAATAAGAACTAATGCGGCAGAAATTTATAGAAACAAGGATCTTTTCATTCATAACGGATTCGGAGGTTTTTGTATATCATTTGAATTGTTTGCGACGATGGATTTCTCGCCAATTAAATCATTAACCTTTGCATTTGTTTTTTGTGTGAATAATTCATGAATATATATATATATATATATATATATATATATATATATATATATATATATCAAAGAGCGACACCTTTGGAAAGTGCCTGAAATCCATACTGCGGGTTGACTCAAGCTTATGAGGAAAATTGGATAGACGGATGATTAATAGTCATGATATATTCGTCATTCGCCTTTCACTTTGACGGGTGTCGATGGCCTAGTGGTTAAAATCTCCGACTGATATCAAATCGGTCAAGTTTCGATCCTGAATTGAGGGGATGTCTAGACACAATGATGAGCTGTGATACAGTGAAACAGTCTGAGGATAACGATATTAGCTCCCGATAAAACAAATTTAATCGATCAAGCACTGTAGGGAGTAATTCGAATTTGTAAATTTGTCATTACTACTGCTGATAATGCAAGATTCTCCAAGCCGATTAAGTTCTTTAAGTGACTGGTGTGTTTATGAAAAATAAATACGCAAAAATTCGATTTTCTCTCTGTCGGACGTCGTTGGCCAAATCGGTCGGGTTTCGGTCCCAGCCTGAAGCGATCAGATGTCTAGGCACACTGATGAGCTGTGATACAGCGAAAACCGTCGGTCTGTGGATGAGAGAGATATGTTTCTGATACCACAGAACGTATAAATTTATTTAAAAAGAAAAAACCGCATATATTTCCCGAAAAGGAAACCATTTGAGGACCAAGATAAGAATCTTTGACGACTAATAAAATGTATATTTTTCCGTTATTCCGCGATTCTTGTCAACATGTTACTAGTCGTCAACGATTCTTGATGAAGTGTTGGCCGAGAAATGTTTACATTTCGGGAAAAACCTGCTCTTTTATATATATATATATATATATATATATATACACACAGTGTTGAAAGGTGAATTTGAAATGTGGTGCATGCAATTGTTAATGGCTACGAGAGAAACATAAGAAAATTATAGTACCAACAAATAACGTTGTATTTAAAACTCATTTATTTATAAATAAATTCAATTTTTCGTTTCGTTTTGGCAATTTCGTCGATCACTTTGTTGTATCAGTAGCCCGTTCTACCCTTTTCATCTTCAAAAATTCTTTATTCGTATAAACGAAATACAAATTCTATCTTCATGTTCAGAACAAAAAGCAGCAGCTAACCGCATTTTCTTTTAACTTTTCTCTCTCACTCAGCCTTAATACCTCAGTCTTCTTTCACTCAGTTCTTCAGCCTCCCCGCCTGTGCATACAATTAGCGCTGGTCTGGTATACTGAAGCAGGGATCCTCTCTGCTTACACTGCTCTATTAATATCACTTGCTCACAATTTATCCTAAGAAATGAACGAATGGGATATTTTAAAAAATGATCACGTGTTTTTAAAATGTGTTTTTGATCTAGCTTCTCTCGCTTTTATAAATTTGACCTCCGTGTCTATCAGGGCATAAAAAGCAAAGCACCTCAAATTTACAGAATCCATTTCCTTTTGTTTGTTTTATAGAAACAATAATAAGCGATAATCTCTATGTTGATGTTTTATCATTTTCCATTTGTAGATGATCAAGGTGAATCTAGAATTTAAGCTACGCCCCACATATGTATGTTATGAACGTGTGCAATGCCGGTGCATATTACTCTCAAACTTCCCGACTGAGGAGCTAAACCCAATTGGGAGCCCCGGGCAGTGCTTTGTGACCCTCGCTATCTTATCAACATTTACTTACATTTATATGTTACAAATTAAACTAAGTGCAACTATTAAAGTATGAAAAATTTTCGCAGATTTTGACGTCATTCTAGATAATTTTTCCGTTCAAATTCCCGAATTTGTTTTCTGCATGCTAAGTGGTGAGAAACGTTATCCAAAATTCACTATTTTTTTTTATCCATAAAGTTGAATGGGTTAAAATTATTCAACTTTTTAACAAGAAAAAATTCAAGTTGATATATTAAAGATGAAATGATATACTATGTCATGTTTCTAATTTGTATTTAAATGACACATGTCACAGTAGATAAAGGCGTTGGTTAGATCCAGTGACAGGACCCAAAAGAGTGTGAGTTCAATACCCGGTTAACGCAGTGGAGAACTTGGAGAGGGGAATTAACAAGAGGTAACTGATAACTGACATCCATTAGACTTGGCACGTGAAACTAGAACAGTCTACCCCAGTGAGCGAAATAAAGGGTTCAGTTCGACATTCCAAACATCTGAAGAAGGCCAGAGCGTACAACGGCCTAAACGTTGTAATAAATATGGCTGAATATAGTCCGAATCATGTAAATTTTATACATTGTATTTATTTTCTAGTTGAATTGTTCGTCTATACTGAATGATCCGTTATTCTATTTTACAATAAAATTTGTATTTTATATGAAAACTGAGATAATGTAGATTGGTGGGGAGTGGAAAGAGATCCTTGCACCGTCCCTGGATGTGTGGCCAATTGGTTAGAATGTTCATTTTCCTATCATGAGAACCGAGTTAAAATTGTCAAGAAGCTAATTTTGATGCTATCAGCCTGGCGAGGCGAATCCAGCATTCGAAACTTTTCGAAAGTGACCGAAATACATAACACAAGTTTACCCTAGCTTTGTAGGGAAAATTTGGTAGACAGTACTGTCCAGAGTCCATCGATGGTTGTCACATGTCATCGTGATCGAGGATCTGAGCGTACTGACTTTGTTCAAACAGATGATACCGCTAAATAATGTACAAGGTGCACTGAAAGTCTAGTCATCCCTACCAAAAATAATGAGAACAATAGAACAAGTAATACCAAGCGCATGTACTCGATTCACTTTATTCTCTTTCATTGACGATGTCACACATTCAGAAGGTCTGTATGAACACCATTTTCGTGTCACAAAATGATGCGATGTCATGTCCTATGTGATATTTTATGAAGCTTTGTTTTGTCGATTGCTGCAGAGGCTCTCCGAACGCCGCCCTTCAATTGAGAGCCATTCTGGTATCGTTCATGTGAAACTCTCTCCTTGATATTAACCCACAAAACCTTAAAACATAAAATTGTATTATGTAGGTGGGTGCAAGACTTTCAGACGACCCTGTACAATCTGCAAGATCTGCTTAGCATAGTTGCAGTATAAACAACAGGTAGACTGTGAATGTTGCCTGAGCAGGTATCTGTAACATTTAGAAGCTAACTGCGTTTAGCAGACAGAACAACTTGGAAACCGTTACCCGGACATTATGTATATTTGGGAAGAAACTCTACTTTTAAACACGTATTATTTAAAAGCAATAATTATATTATATCTATTACACTTACTGATCTTTTTTTTTTCTAATGTACGAATGCCTGTACGCAAATGTGATTTTTGCGTGTAGATAAATTGTCCAAAATTCATGTTGTGTAGTCCCAAACTTTCAACTCATGTGAGTCATCATCAGTGAGTGTGAGTAAGAACAGAACATTAATTATCTTACTTATTATAAAACGCAGATTGTGTGTGTGTGTGTGTGTGTTTCAACCGATTTCAACAAAACTTCACAGGACTACGTAAAATTACCTTGCGGTGGTTCTGACAGCGCCAAAAATTGGAAAAACACAATTGTTTTTGCACCTAATCAATTTGAAAACACGATTAAGAGGCATCACGAGAATAAAAGGGGGACAACTCATATCGAGTTATACTTATTATAAAAAACAGGTTGTTTGTTTGTGTGTGTGTGTTCATTTATATATGAGATCAGATTTCCTACATTTTTCGACCGATTTCAACAAAACTTCACTTTTTTTTTGGCAGGTAGTGTTTCTGATTGTCTTGCCCCCCATTTTTTTTACTTTTACATACAGAATGCTTTAAAAATTTAATTTACAAGATAATTGTTTATAATAAAATTCTATTCAATCGCTAGATCCATAACGATTGAAAACAATGTTTTTGTTTGAGTTTGGGTTTGACCAATTCGTAAAAAAAAAAAAAAAACTAATTAAGACATGCGTGTCCGTCAACCTTAAACAATAATCTTTGTCAATTTTATTTTTCAGTTTTTATGATGGTCGATACTTGATCTATCTCTTACTGTTACATCTCCGGACAACGCCGGGTTCTACTGCTAGTGTCTGATAAAGAAAACCGCATCATCATTTTCACGTTATTATCCTTTGAAGACTTTAATTAAATGCTCCTTCACTCAACACGTCATATGATAACAATAATATATATATTTTTATACGCATTCAAAAAAAATATTAAAGTGATTTTGTGGGTGATTCCCTAATTATTTGATAACAATGTGAAACAAAAATTCATGGGACGTTTTGATTGATTTTTTTTTTTTTACGAGTGAATATTTCATTAACAATATTTGGGGAATAAAAACGATTTTTCCAGACACACGTCCAACTGTTTAACCCTTATCAGTGGTCTCACCTTTCCAAAGGGTATTTGCGCGTACGTGAATATAACGAATTTGACTAAAATTCGAACTCGGCTCTTCGATTTCCCATTTGGAGCCGTAATCCATTGCACCGCCAGAATACGCAAAATAAATCACCTTGAAATTAGAAATGCCAGTCTTCAATAAAAACAATTGGATGCTGAAACATGTTGAGATTTGAAAATAGTCTTCTTGAATATAGCTTTTTATAAATGGATTAAAAACGATTAATTCGAACAAGTATTGCTCCCAGTTAAAAGTTTTTCAAGTTCGTACTTGATGAAAAGCGTCCGTTCGGAATGACTTCAAAGAATAGTCATAAGATTCCATCATCAAAATAAAATTTTATCTTGACTCTGGCATTATCCTTTATCAATCGCGATCAGTCATCATTTACTCTGCTCTCTATAGAATTCTATTAAGTTATTAATGACCATAGTCCTCAAAATGGATTATTCGTAGAAACCTATAATTAATACTGGATTTTTATAAACCTACAATTACAATTTTTTTTCATAAACCTATAATAAATAATGGATATTTTAAAAGCCTATAATTAATACTATATTTTTATTTAAAAAATAAATACCGGATTTTACGTTGTGTATTAATGAATTATTTTAAAAAGGTTCAATTCTTTGGAAGACTACAAAAGCAACTTAGAGCAGTTATTTATCGAGAAAAGGTTGGTAAGATACTTAAAATCCGAAATAGACATTTTAAATTTCTCACAAACCCAAAAAGTTACTTTGTAGAAGAGACAGCCTAGAGGATGCTTTCTCAATCACTGCAACATTAACCTCTTCATGTCTAGGATCAACTGTTATCTATCGTACATATCCTCATAATCTGCATTTACTTCCTCCTCTTGCGTCCATGCAATAGAACAATTCAGTAATCTTTTACCTTGTGTGGCTCTTGGGCCTTGTATTAAGTATTGTTTAGTTAACGATGAAAGACTCCTGTTCAATAAGTGGAAGAGGAGTATGAACCCGGCGATAGGCTAACCGGTCTACACTCCTTCCCCATCTATTGAATTCTCAATCTGTATATGTGAATGAATCGTAGAACAAGGCGAAAGAGGTATGGTAAAGAGTAAAAAAAATGACCAAGAGCAACAAGAGACAGGAAGCTGTGGAGAGCCATGAAAGAACACTGAATTAAAAAAAAAAGGAATTAGGAATATAGTCATGAAGTAGCCTGAACGATGGCAGACGATTGCAGGACAAAACCTAAAATATATTGTTTGATAAAGTTATCGCCGAAAGTAAAAATGACTATTTTTTACTTAAAATCGAATGAAGCCTGTAGGTTTTAGCGAGGACTATCCTCCTTCGAACCGCGTGAATTGGCGCTACGGAACCACAAACAAGGAACTGTGCCAGATACAAGATAACTACATCATTTGAGGACCTTCGACAACGACAAAAACGGATAGCATATAAGAAAATAAAATAAAGACATAATCAAGATGTTAACATTCTACACAACTTTCAACAAAGGGTTAAGAAGCAAATCCACGTCAATAATGGAAAGAGATATAACAGTTAATGAACTTGAGAAACCTATATTCTTGAAAATTGTTTTAACAGATTTTTTTATGTCACCCTACAGTAGCACTGGCTGCTCGGTCAATGAATGTCAAATGTTCCCTCATACGGAAACAGCTAATATAAATAAAACATTATTATTAAGAAAGCGAACGAACGTTTTGGCCATATGTAAGCACATATTTATAGACCAGTCAAAAGGAAAAGAAAGTGTGCCATTGAACTTCAACAAAAAGCATGTTTGCCTGTGTAAATAAGTATTCAAGTTCATCAGATGAGTAACTCATGTACATGTATAAATTTGTATTAAATGACATGGGTTTGGAACAATGTAAAAAGTATCAACATTTTTCTGTATAAAATTATTCAGAAGGCGAAAAATAGAGAGAAAAAACGTGTCTGCTAATAATGTCTGCGTGAAATGATAATTCCCGTGTCTCCAAGAACAGATAATAATTTTGAGCCAATCCAAAGAATTGGAATGCTAGGTTAAAAAAATCTTACATCCAAATATCAAAAGTACTCGACAACAAATACCAGATATCCGTCATGTTAAAGCTTAAAAAATACACTAAGGAAAAAGGGTTCCTACACACATCCCAGTTTGATTCAAAGAAAAAGAAAGAAAAACATTTTGGTTTATTAACCAATCGAAAATTAAAAAAAACAAAAAACTAATTCACTTGTCCTATACATATTTATAAATAAACGAGCTTACCCGACTCGATACCCCTAATTAGTTACCGGTTAACATAGAGTTAAATATTCGACCAACAAAGAAAAGTTTTCATATCCACATTAAAGATGACGCCACTGTGTCTCAACTGAATTTCACCCAAACCTCTTAGAACAAAGACTCTTAAATTACTTCCACTGCTTGAAATAATTTTCTCTGGAAAATTTAACTAAGACTTTTTATTCTGCAGAACATTAAAGGAACGAAGATTTTTTTTTAATTATTAATATATTTTTGTTGAAGTCATATAATGGTTTCTTTTCCCACTTTATAATGACTTGTGCTCGTCACTATCTTAAGTTCGTTCACTATACTGCTGTTTCTATTTCTTTACCTTAACTCATATTTCGAAATAAAAGTCTGAGATAAGCACGAATACTGGAGAGGTGCTACTTTTAACAGATACGATTGTTTAAGAATTGAACCGGGAAGAGGGTAAAAATTTTCAAAAGAAACAGGTTACAGCACATGGAAGATCTTTATTCATATATTTATATATAAAATAAAACATAGCTCAAAAGGAGAGTTAAATTATATTCATCTGTGCATATCGACAGATCTCCGAAAAAGGCTGAATACACTTATGGGATTAGAACGGTACTATGCGAGTAAGTGCGCCACGTAGTTTGGTGAAATTAAGTAATCGTCTAGTTCGGCCGCAGTCCTCCTCTGAGGGTGAGAATGGGCAGCGTCTTATACCAGCCGCACCCTAAAGAGGAGTACTTTAGTTTCGTGCGACTGATTGAAACGCCATCTAGCAGATGTTGAGTGATGTCCATTGAGAGACAATATGGGTTGGTCCCATTTATCATTCGTGCAACAAATGTCTCTATATCTTCTTAGCTAAATGAAGAAGGGTGTGAAGAGCGAGATCTGCGGTTATACATTTTTCAATGTAAACATTTACACAACGAAGTTTATATATATATATATAATCAAAAACGAATATGGGTAGCACATGTAATTAGAAAGGAATATAATGCTATAATCAAGATTACTTACCATACTGCCTTAACAAAATATGAGGAAAGAAATTCCCATCAATACGAGAGAAAAACATGATAACAGTGGACTTGACAAATCTATTTTCCTGAAGAAAAATTATATAAATTTCAAACGGCAATAATGCTAACTGTTCGGTCAATGAAGTGATTTTCCAAGCGTAGCTGAGATGTGGCACAAGGCCGAAAGTATGGGGCACCCAGTGATGATCGAACTCACTACTCAGTCATAATTGTGCTAGCAAGACAAGCTTGCTAACCATTACACCACCTCGAGGTGCCCAACTGTTCGGCCAAGGAATGCCGAATATTTGCTGTATGGAAGCGGATATTTACACTATGACCGAACATTACTGCCTACTGGCAAAAAGAGAGGAGGAAGCAAGAGTTAGGGTTCTATTGCTTCTTGAATAAATCTTGAAAACTGAGACCTCTGAATTTTATTTGAATATCGGATGTTTCTGTTAATTCACGCCAAATAATTTAAAGTTACTTATCGCGAATATTAATTCACACCCAAGAAATTTTAAATCAAAGTTTTATTTATTATTATTATTATTATTATTCAATTTTTGGCACTCTGGAAATTATAAATTTTAAAGTAAAATTTGTTTAACTTTCCTCGCAAAAACTCCAACCCTCAGAGTTATTCATATTTCGTAAGTGTGGATGATAGTCGAGGGACTTACAAGGATTTTTTTGTAATTAAAAAAAAATTGTTTTTGGTTTGTTTGTCGGGGTGAGCGTGAACGTAGACCCCACAGTTAGAAATAGCGCACCGAGTCGCCCACATCTGGAGCAATCGCAGAGGTCAACCCAACTGGAGCGCAATGGAAGGGCCCCGTTCTGGAAGAATTTAGTGTAAATTCTTTTTTATTTTGGGATGAATTAGCAGAAAAGATCCGAGCGGAGACGCAGTCTCTCACCGTGTGCGACTTCTGTCGAACTCTCTGCTTTGGCAGAGAGGAACCCAGACGAAGCTATGCCGAAGGGCAGAGTTTCGTCCGGGGAGATAGACAGACCCTGAATCCGTTTATACGGGTTCTAATGGAATATTTTTGGCCGAGCCTACGGACTCGGAGAACCCACGGTAAACTCGGCTTTGTGCCACATACAACCCTCGTGGTGGGGCTGTAAAATATAGCAGAAAAGATCCTGATTATCTACTATGATAGATTTGTGGCGTAAGACTAGGCATTTTGAATGTAACTTGCGTACAAATGTACGCTTATGTTTATATTTGATGCTATTGCCCACGCTTGATTCATGTTATATTTACTCTTAATTTAGGAGAAAGTGAAAAAATCGCTCTTATTTGATACCACCCGTTGATTCGAGAGCCAACAGTGTGATATTATAGTGATTTTCTAAGTGCAGATTAAATGTGGCACAAGGCCGAAAGTGTGGCGCACATAGTGAGGATCGAGCGTGATATATGTCACCTCCTCCTTTATATTGAATATAATGCTTACTTAAAGACTAAGACCGTTTCAAAAACCAATGCATGGCGTCGTCTTCATTGCACGGTGCTTAGCAACCTGAACGTAGCCAACTGGATTAGGAGACTATCTCATTGAGAATAATGTTTGTCTTGGCTTCTTTTAACAAACCGAGAATTGATTTGTTATGCCAAACAAGAGATTATAGGGAGATAGGTTTAACCACTGGGCTCTACACATTTCAACCCGACCCATTTCTTTGCATTCTATCGTATCACTCAAGTATGGCGTTTGTATCCGAACAGTAAATCCACTGTCTAGAGTTCTTGATAAGATAAAGCTTGTAGGCTTAACTAAGCTAACAGAGGTGGTTTGATAGTCAACAGTTTTGTGATTGTAGTCAAAATTCTTTTAGATCTGACACGTTGGCACAAGACCAGTAGAATAACGACCATTTATTTGAATGATGTTATGGATCATTACTGTTTTCGACTAGTTTAGTCGGTCTGATCTTTGTGTTCAGGATTTTTTGTGCGTATTTTTTTTTTTTTGTTCATAAAGTTTATTACTATAAAAGTTTAAAATAGCTAGACTGATTAAAAAGCATTAAATATAAAATACAATATGAATCATCAGTATTTAAGCTTACATACAAGCAAAGTCAACTACGCAAGATTCATTCTCTCATATATTCCCAATTAAATGTAAAATAGTCGTATTTTATAAGGAACTGAAATACGATAAATTATTACCTTTCTATTTTTAATTTATTTTACTGGAAAATATTATGATTAAACACTAATTAAAAAAAAATGACATTTTGATTTAATTAAAGTAAAAAATATTGGTAATTTTTTCAAAATTAGACCTGTCAATCAGTCAGTTATGTGGCATGCGTGATACACACGTAGGCCATGATGTATCTTTCAATACATGACTGACGCAGTAGGTTGCCATTTCTTTCTGCGGTAGACCAGTTCAAGGCTATAGAACCCGGTATATCCTGCTATTTGTCCATAAGCTTGGTGGGGGGAGAAGAAAGGGATTCATACCTTTCCCACTGGTATTAGCAAGTAAGTGAATGTAATGGATTCGATTGGAATTCGAACTTGGCTCACCGATTCCTCAATCTGAGCTGCTATCCATTACTCCACCGTCTGTGAATAGTTATACTTTATACAGAAGGATGCCGAGAATACCATGGACTGAACATGAGAGCGACGATGCTGTTTTAGAGAAAATGGAAACAAAAAGGACGCATACTTATCAGAAACAAAAAGCTGAAATTTCTTGGGAACATAATGAGGAAAAGGGCTTGAAAATTTGACACTTACAGGACATATTGAAGGCAGAGTTTCACAAGAATCATCACATAACCTTCCTAACGAATTTGTGCAAATGGATGCAGAACAGTGTTTAGGGATATAGAAAAAAAGACAAAATTTCCTAAGAGCGACAAAAGATAGGCAATTGTGGAAAGTCAATGTCCTGACAGGACAAGGCACATAGAATCGTAATACTTTTAATGTATTTTCCTTATATCGCTTGACAGGTCTATCAAGTTTCTGAATTCCTCCAAGAGGGAAATTCCGTCATTTGTGATGCCATTTGCTAGCATCACGCTTTCTAATAAGGGGAAAACTTTCAATTTTAATCCGACCAGATCGCTCAAACCAGCCATTCCTGCAAATTTTTTACTAAAATATTGAAGATTAATGAAAAAAAAAATCCCCTATGCTGATTTGGGACAAACGATAACAAGAACGCGTGATACAATTATAGACAATTATTCTTTATCACTTGATTCTGCTACGGCACACGCTGAAGTTAACCATTTAAATTTCTAACCTTATAAATAAAAATATATGAATTTGTTCAATGTATAATAAAATGTAACAATCATCACTTTTCGTTTCTTACACTTTTATACTTTTCTGTGTTTTGTTTTATACTGTATTTTATGGAAGACAAATACCTCTGGGTATTATACAAAGTTAATGTTTATTAGTAATGGAGGTTGTTACATGCTATCGAATACAATATATAACTTTTTTAATAAGAATTTTACTGTCGATACAGTGAATTGCAAGGAGGTCTTTTCGTGCTTTTTAAAGCATATCAACAAACAAGCCTACATTTTTTATATTTCTTAAAGCATGACGACGTAATAAATACGTACGTCTCGTTTCCTGTACAATGCTATCTGAGAAACTACGTTCGATTCAATCTACAGATAAAATTACATCAAGTACTAATACACACTTCTCTAAAATGTATTAGGTTCATTGATAAGTTTTTTTGTTTTTTTTTTAGACATACAAAAATCCTACCCAGATATAACGAACGTTACCGTTTTCAAAATCCTTCAACACCGGGTGTGGTCGTTGGGTCGTTGCGCTGCTTAGCACCTGACCAGTTCCCTACGTACGTCTCGGTTGGAAGCACATCTTGAACAAGTATACCTGGCGGAGCCTATCCCTTCCCAGATCAAACCACAGCCGATAACCAACTTATCGCTGGCCTTGGTTACGGACACGTGGCCTTTGGTTCTATCGGGGGGTAACTGTCTGACCTTCAGTTTAGGAAATTCTCCGCCTAGCAATGCCGGGTCATCAGCCCACTAGCTGCACATAGGTATAGAGCAGAATCTATTCAATCGTTGACCCGACGACATAAATGATTATATTCTTGATAAATTTAATATTGGTTATATTTTCAAGGACGTTTATTCTTTCTACAAAATATCTATCATTGTTTAAAATGTTCTAGCACAAGGTCCAAGAGCCACTCAATGTAGATGGTTACTGGATGCGGTTGCTGTAAAGAGAAGCAGTAAAGAGTACATACTATGAGGATATGTAGGATAGAAAACAGGTGACTCGAGACTTGAGGAGGTTAATATCGTAGTGATTGGGGAAGAATCTTCTCAGATTAACAGTATTTGGAAAGAAGCTGAGTGGAATTTCCTTAGAAATGGAATACGAAGTGAATGGGAATGAATCGAATGTGTATCTGGCACGGTGGATCTTAAGTATGGTCTGATCAAGTGGAATTAAGGAATGTGGGACTTCTGAATATTTGTCATGGAAATTGAGTGTAGTGAAAGGCTAGCAACGTATCGTCAATTGGAAAAGGGTTGTAGGATGGGAAATGGTTCATTACACAGAAGGCATTGGGGGAAACTCATGCCTTGTTAGCGGGTATTTATCCGTACGCCCACGAGAACAGAAAGTTAAACTGAGAATCACATGCGTACGTGGAACAGCGTCAAATAATTATTCAAGTGCGTCAAAATCCATTTTACACATTTATTAGTTTATCATCTGTCCATGCATTGACCATTGCTGTCACATCTGGTCTGGTGCTTCTACTATGTAATTAGAGATTCTTGGTAACATCTAAAGAATAATCTGCAATGTTATCTGTCCTGACCTGCTTCAGTCACTAATGAATGACATTTTTATAAATATTTTCATGACAATTGTTCTGATGAGCTTTCTTCTTTGGTGCCTCAACATTACAGAAGGAGGTGTTAACGTTTTTGAACCCAGGTAATTTTAAAAATTTCCACTGTAGTTATTTACTGCAGATGATGAAGTTAGAAAAGGTTAGCAATTCAATAATTGTTGTATCGGTTGAGAAAGGCGTTATGATTTCTTCGCATTGTTATCTTTGCGATAAGCGTGAATTTATTCCTGTTTATGTTTTGTTCTTTCACTGAGCTGAGACCTTGCCAAGAAAACTCCAGTGATTGACAGATAAACGGTGAAGCAATGAGGCAAAACATTTCACCATATCATTATTGGACAGTAGCAATGAAGTCTCCTCGAACTTGACGTAACATAATTTTCCTCCTCCGGTTTTCCACCTGTCTAGAAAGTTTAACCTGTTCTGAGACTGATTTGTGAATGAAACCATTGCATATTTTCTACCAGTGTCAAAAACTGGGATGTGCAATGTAAGGATTAGAAGCTCGAAACGAAAAATCGGCGAGTTTAGATCATCTGACTCTAAATCTTGTGATTAAATTAATAGTTAATGATAAACTTTGAAAACACTCACTGGAAAATCATCCTTTGTTAAGACAGTAAGTTTTGTTTCTTCGTTTGTTTTTTGCTGGGAAGGGAATTCATTTTGTTAATTTCCAAAACACAAACTCGGTCTGTTCTAAACAGACATTTTAAACAAGTTTTTCGAACATGCTGCTTGCTTTTGTATATTCATCTTGTTTACCGTATTTTTTTATTTTTCAAAAATCTGGATCAAGCAACGAGTGGCATACATCTTATAGATATATGAATAATAAGTGAATTTACTATTCTTGTTTAGTGGTGAAGAAAAGACTTTTAGATGCAACCTGAGTAGAAATTTCATTTGTGTCATCGGTTTTTTTTTTTTGTGGGGGGTTCTGCCAAGTATCCCCATCTTGATTGTTATACTTACAACTTTCGGTCGTTGTATCCTTTAGCTGTTGTAAGGTGTCTGTCATAAGTGGTAACTACCAGGGAATTTTGAACTGAAACTTTGACTTGTTCTTATCTTCCTGAACATCCTTTAGAAATTCTTGTAACAGTTAAATTCCCTTTAGTTTATTTGAGATTGTCTATTCTGCTGAAGAGTATGATTTGTCTTTTTTTCACACTACCAGAGGAAGAGATTGATCTCGGAACCAGTACTTTAATCCAACAGATACATTTGTCCTGTAAATATATCAAACTTTATTAAATCCTGGGAGATAGATCGTTCTCATCCTACTGGTCGCTTTTGTTATGATCCTTGTCAAGCTTTCCATATTGTTTTTTGTACCCTTATTTAACTTGGCTAGATCGGGCTTTAATATTTTCCTACTGCGTAATTTATTTGCCCGCCCCTCCCTTGTCTTTAGCGCAAGCGAACTTGATTCTTGTTGCAGAATACGACGACCACTCTTATTTTTTTATTTTGTTGTGATCATTCCCTTCGCCTCATTTAATGGTCGATATACATTTTTATGTCATGGGGTTTATTTTTGTAGGTTCCCTGTGAACATGTGGTATTGTGGTATATGTTGGATTGAATTGTGATGGATGAGTTCTTGTGGGGAATGAACAAATTGTAATCAGTGAATGTATCGTGAATCTGATTATCTCGGTCTAGGATAGTAAATTTTGACCAGTCTCTCCTTACTTCCTCTTTGACCTTGTGCTAAAATTGTTGTATATACAGCAATAAATACACATTTCTTGATCTATATTTTAATATTTTTGTAGAAAAAAAGGAAATTTTAAAAAAAGGGGGAATTTTTACATTTTTTTTTCATTGGTGTTTTTATTAGAATCCCTATGAATATGTGGTATTGTGGTATTCATTGGTCTGGATGGGGATGAATGAGTCCTTGTGGTAATTGAGTCAATTGTAAGAATGAATGGGTCGTGAATCAGATTAGCTAAATGTAGGATAGTCACTGACGACCAGACTTTCATCACACACCTTTCGGCCTTGTACCAAAAGAAATGAACATATTTAATTTCTAAATATATCTTTCTCATTCTGCTGGTCATTCTTCGGGATGGAGGGATATTTCATATTCAGTTAATCATATCGAGTTAATTCGTCCTTGTGATGTGTTTTCTCGATTCCACTGAAACAGCGGATATAAACCTTCTACCACAGATAAATCCAAGGATTAATCTCACGACCATCAGACAACGTATATAATTCGACAGGAAATGCAGTAGTTTAAGTTTTAATTCAGCTGACCTAATTATCTGGTGATCGTGAGTTTAAGCACGGGGTTAAATCATTGTATCAGAGCAATAATTCTTGAACCGAAAAAATCCGCTGAGTGGTGTCTTAGTCACTGAAGGCGTCGAATCTCTCGTATATTACAAAGAATGAAAGTTGAAATCGAATTCTGAAAGTATAAATTTATTAAAAGAAATGTTACACAATAATATTCAAATGAAAAACTTAAGGTTACTTTTTGGGACCAGGATATTTTTGGGTGACCTCATTTCGGCAAAATATGTCACTAGTTTCTATTGATAAATCCTTGATTTTACTGCCTTCATCAACATCTTCGAATTGTTTTGTCTCCCTCTCTGATTCATCACCGCAGTAAGTAGACCTTGGCAGACCTTCCTGACGATATATCTCGTCAACCGCTCCTTAGATATATTCTTTCCCCTAGTTTAGCTTACGGAAACGAAAATAAGGGGATTGAAATTGTTGCGTTGCTGTGAGAACAATATTTATTTAATTCCCTTCCTATGATGGTAAGTTTGTCACAACCTACACGAGGGTGGTGCAGGAACTATCCAATTCCTTCGATATTTCCCTTTTTGAGACGCTTCGGGCATCAATAATTAGCCATACCAAAGGCATGTTTTTAACTAGGTTATTCCTAGTAAGCATTGATTTGGGCACGAAAAAAAAGATTATTTGTTTGAGGAAATGGCTTTCACGTAATTCAAAATGAAAGTTTTTTCTTCTCGGATTTAAGGGAAATGTGCAAGGACCTAAATGTCTGGATAAGATCGGCATCTGGGACTTGGTTTTGGTTAATTAGCATTTCCGGTTTTGTAAATGGATGGCCTAACAAATTATTATTGCTGTACCGAGTTAGATCCTCACTGGGTGCTAAGTAAATACCGTTGTAGAGCCTAATGCGTTTCGAATGCGAATTCTTCATTCGACAGCAAGAGTGAAATAAAATAAAATCTGTGCTGCACAAAGCCGGTGAGATTACGTTGCCAAACTGTCGACTCTAAGAAAACCCAATTTTGTTTTTTACATCAATGCAGATAACTTAGTTTCTTTTAAAATTTACGATACATATATGAAAGAGAAATAATGAGATTGTTTTCTGATGTTGAAAATTGCTACTTAGCGATGTAAGACTTAATCAGAAACTGTAATTTGGCATATACGATATTCCAGAGGAAAAAACTTTCATTTTGACTTTAGTAAAAGCCATTCTCTTAAGTAACTAATCTAATGTATTTCTCGTTCCTAAAATCAGGTTGACTATAAAAAACCTCGTTAAAAGATGCCTTTGGCAAGCCAAAAGAAAATTAAAAGTATTAATTGTGAGTAAATATGTGCAAAAGTGGTTTGTCAAATGACAGCAACTTAAATTTACAATTTTTTTTGTGATTCAACCGAGACTTTTTTCATTTTATTACAACCCTTGTCTATCGCTTTCACTTCCTGTTTAGCTTTAATTTAAATTCACTTAAAATATTTTTGTGTTCCCAATGATAATCTTATACCCCTGAATAGATTAGCTTCAGTATGGCTCATCTACGATAAATTTTATTAAATCCACTTTGTTGTTTGAGAAATGGTCGTAAAGTTACGACTTCATTTACTCATTTCAGTCGCTTTCAAGAAGCAAAATAGCCTTTTTTTATATTAATTTCCTCATTCAGTTAAAGGATATAATTTCACAGTTGTTCGGTATAAAAGTTCATTCATTCTGCTTTTTAAGCAAAAATTGTTTGGTATGAGATCGTTAGAATAATTTTTCTTCTGTATCACTCTAATACTCTCTCATTTTCATACTCTCTCATCCTATCTCTCTCTCTCAGTATTTCTAATGACCAAATCGGAAACTAAATTCATATAGATTTTCGCAGCAGTCAGCGTTTGGGGACAATTACTACTATAATAATATTTATTAGGCACGTTTTTTGTTTTCAACAGGATATCTTGTATTATGAGTGTTGTTAATATCGTACTACGTCAGATAGCACCTTTCGCAGACTTCTAAAGCGATGGGATATTCGGCTTAATTCACATTTACTTAATATAGATTTCTAGGTTCGACGGTACAGACCCCAATGGTAATGACAACATCAATCCGGAGTTTTTGGGGGTTTATTTTGTGGGGGAGGTTAAGCTTTTCATTTTCTTTTAAATTGTTATGATCTCCAGGAACAGCCACATTAATGTAATAATTTCTTGTTTCTTATCCAACTATTGTGCTGTTTGGATTAGTGTCCTCAGGTATGCGGTTTGTTTGGATATTGGAATCCAACAAGGTGATTTTTATCACCTTCTCTGGTTTGTAGAGGTATCTTTTCTATTCAACTTCAAGTCCATACTTCCTACTTAAGCACCAAGGCAGATGGGAGACCAATTTAGCATGGCGGCACTTGTATTCTATCTGGGTAAGCATTCTACAAGCTCTCTTGTTGCGACAATTTCCTCCTTCATGCCACGCAGCCTGCACTTGTCCGAATCCACTTGTAATAGATGTTCTCCCGGAGAGAATTAGTATTCAGAGTTTGAACTTGGACTGCTATCAGTATTATGATGATGATGATGTTCTTCTATGAGCCCATGGATGAAAAATGCTGAAACTTCCAGCTTGTTAAGAGAATGCACAGCGTAATGGGCTAACCCATGCCATCTCTTTTAATGAGATTGAACACTGATTGGGTGGACGTTTCCCTAGAGATGGCCATAATCATAGTAAAAGCACTTAAACAATACGGGTTTTTATTTATCTGCCCACAAATGGGAGCAACTTTAATAAACTTTTGCAAAATTTCTCTCAGCACGTCTTTTTTTAGACGCTTAACTAGTCAAGGATCAACATTGGCAATCTCATTTTGGATTGGAGTAGCGATGCCAGGCCATCAGCCCACTGGCTGCACATAGGTATAAAGCAGAGTCTATTCAATCGTTAACCGGACGACATAAATAATTATATTCTTGATAAATTTAATATTGGTTATATTCGCAAGGACGTTTATTCTTTCTATAAAATATCTATCATTGTTTAAAATGTTCTAGCACAAGGTCCAAGAGCCACTCAATGTAGATGGTTACTGGATGCGGTTGCTGTAAAGAGAAGCCGTAAAGAGTACATACTATGAGGATATGTAGGATAGAAAACAGGTGACTCGAGACTTGAGGAGGTTAATATCGTAGTGATTGGGGAAGAATCTTCTCAGGAGTATGTTCCTCAAATTAACAGTATTTGGAAAGAAGCTGAGTGGAATTTCCTTAGAAATGGAATACCAAGTGAATGGGAATGAATCGAATGTGTATCTGGCACGGTGGATCTTAAGTATGGTCTGATCAAGTGGAATTAAGGAATGTGGGACTTTGAATATTTGTCATGGAAATTGAGGTAGTGAAAGGCTAGCAACGTATCGTCAATTGAAAAGGGTTGTAGGATGGGAAATGGTTCATTACACAGAAGGCATTGGGGAAACTCATGCCTTGTTAGCGGGTATTTATCCGTACGCCCACGAGAACAGAAAGTTAAACTGAGAATCACATGCGTACGTGGAACAGCGTCAAATAATTATTCAAGTGCGTCAAAAATCCATTTTTTATTTATTAGTTTATCATCTGTCCATGCATTGACCATTGCTGTCACATCTGGTCTGGTGCTTCTACTATGTAATTAGAGATTCTTGGTAACATCTAAAGAATAATCTGCCATGTCATCTGTCATAACCTGCTTCAGTCACTAATGAATGACATTCTTATAAATATTTTCATGACAATTGTTCTGATGAGCTTTCTTCTTTGGTGCCTCAACTTTACGAATTTAAGTTCAGTATTATGTTGGCAGTTAGGTCTCATAATTTTATAGTTAACATTGCTAGATGTATCTGTAAGTTCTATGCTATCATGTTCTTCTCTCGAACTTCTCGCTTGTGGAATTCTCTTTCGGCTTTTTGTTTTCCAGTCAACTTTGATCTTCAAAAACTTTAAATGCAATATCAATCGTTATCTTCTGTTTCATTAATTCATCTTCAGGGAAACACCCACACACTCATTGGCTGAGCATTTCGCCATGTGCGGGCGAGTCTCTCTGAGGAATCTGGGTGCAGAAGTCGTGTTTTCTGTTTAAATTTTTGCATCCCTTTGTTGTCTTTGCGTTGTTTGACTCTTATATTCAAAACTGAGACAAAGACAATCCACCGCCGTTTGATTTCCAAGCCCACAGTGTTTTCTAATCTGTAGTTTGTCATCCCAATCCGACTTTCGCATTCTGTAATGGTAAATATGCATATGTCTTATATCTTGCCCAACTGAGTGGTTTTTCGCTTCATGGCGGTAACTAATTTGAATATGTGGTTTTAAATAGAATTTTAATATCTGTCTTTTGCGATTCATTTCCAATCTTCTCGTGAATACGTATTTTTTTTTATTGATCGATTTTATAATTAATTACTTATTCAAAGAGAACAGTTCTGTGCTCTGATTGTGGTAACTACATTAGCATTCCGATCCCAACTTGGTAGTAAATGGAATTAAGCAATATGTAAAGGGAAGAAGGCAATGTGTCTATATTTCTGAGATGAGGTATTATGTACATCATTTACATTATTCGGACTATTGTCCTCATCTTTGTCGCCATATTTATTACAACGTTTCGGCCATTGTATGCTCCGGCCTTCTTCAGGTGGTTGAAATGTCGAACTGAACCCTTTATTTCGCTCACTGGGGTAGACTGTTCTAGTTCCACCTGCCATGTTTGATGGATGTCAGTTATCAGTTATCTCCTCAAGGGCACATGGCACAGTGGATAAAGGTGTTGGCTAGATCCGGTGACAGGACCCAAAGAGTGTGAGTTCAATACTCGGTTAAGGCAGTGGAGAACTTTCAGCGGAAAATTAACAGGAGATAACTGATAATTGACATCCATTAAACATGGCACGTCGAACTAGAACGGTTTACCCCAATGAGCGAAATAAAGGGTTCAGTTCGACTTTCCAACCAGCTGAAGAAGACCGGAGTGTACAACGGCCGAAACGTTGTAACAAATATGGCGTCAAAGATGAGGGTAATAGTCCGAATAATGTAAATAATGAAGTAGGCAATGTTGACATTTTACTAGTAGGTTTTGAAAATCTAACAGATCTTATAAGTTATAATAGATAAACGACTACTGATATCTTTAAAGATATGCAGTGTTTTTAATTACAATTTCGCTAATACTGTTTTACAGCAGATGTAAATCTCGTAAAGAAATGACTACTGAACTGCGTGATACAAAGGAAAGTCACTTGGTTTGCGCAATGCCGGTTATTATTACTAGTATATAATAAATGAATAATTAAAGTCGAAAAAATATTATCATTTATTTATTTTGGTTTGGTTTGTTTTGTTTTACAAACCTTTGTTTTGTTTTATCAACCTCAATGGGTTATTTAATGCCCACAAGATTTTTATTGCTGGTAATATTTTTTTCAAATGTATTGTTGGTAATTTCTTTTTCTTCAAAAATCTATTTCTGCTAATAATTTTTCTTCAAAAATGAATCGCTTGTAATTTTTTTTTTCAAAAATATAGCTGGTAATAATTTTTTTCTTCAACAACTTATTGGTGGTAATAACTTTTTCTTTTCTTTTTTTTTTACAAATTATTTCTGGTGTTAAAACCTATTTTTACACTTTCATAGTGTTTTGACCCCAGTTTGGGGGTTAACTATTTGCCCATAGCTGGGAACCTAACAGGTGCTACCACCCAGGGTCAGGGTGGACTTGGGAACAACAGCAATTAAGAGGTAGTTCTACGCTTCTCAAAACCTCCTAATCAGAGGCCTTGCTGCCGGACGTAGTTTATCGTCTTACCGAGGACGCGGATGTAGTTTATCGTCAATACCCAGGACGGTTTATTTATTTTGGATATATTCAGATATGAATTAGATATTTCTGCGCTGGTGTGTATAAATTCCGTTAGGGTAGTCAGCAAATAACAAGGACTTGTTATACAAGTGTATCACTGATTTTCCGGTCCGGTACCTACTTTAATCCGGGCAAAATTACAAGGACACATTTGAATTTTTCACGCAATAGCTAGACTAATTCACCGGACGGCCATAGGTTTGTGTTGTATTTAATGATAGCTTAATATAATTTTCTAAGAGTCACTGATGCTGTAGAGATACGAGAAGTATATAATTAATGGGTGTGTAGTGTATTATTCGATTGTTATGACGCAATTTCTGTCGGTCCGGCAAAACGGATAAGCCGTCAGGCTCTTGAATAGATATGCGGGATAATCAGTAGTTTATATTATTATTTATATACCACTACGTCAACTGATAGTGCTAATCGTGAACGAAATTAGGAAATAAAACCTCAAGAAGTGCGATGTATGTTTGATAATTTTAAAGACGTATCAACAATGGTTTTACCTATGATATTTTATAGTGACTCAAAAACATTTGCTTTAATAGTAATTAGCACTATAATAACAATTTTCTGTGACTATCTCTTAACAGAATTTCCACTAACTTCTGAAAAGACCTTCATTTTTAAGTTAAATGCATTAGTTTTATCCTTAATATCAGCAGTATTTAATTAGATAATGCGTGAAAAGGCTAACGCTTGATGAAGGTTGTAGTGAAATATCTATTAAGTTACTCTAGTGTGAGAAGAAAAATCAAAATACTACCTAAACGTACTAAGTTTAAATGTAGTCAAACAATGGCTATTGTTTTTTTTTTCCCTTTCGGTCACGTTTTGTTTTGCCACACTATGATGAGAGTGACTGAAAGTTTCGATGCATTCGTTTAATAAAAGGTACATGCCGCAGCCACTCGAATCCGAAGATGCCAGTCTACCAGAGCGGCTAGCTAATCCTCATTACAGACGCCTTGTTCAACACCTACAGAGCCCACCTGTGATTTATAACTTAGTTACAGTTTCCGTAGCGTGAACAACCTTGTTTATACCTTAGTTACAGTTTATCTAGCGTGATCAACTGTCTGAACAAGGCTAATTGGTTTCGGTGAAAAATGAAAGCAAGAAGGAAGGAGAATATAGAAGTGGGGAAAGAGAGAATTCGATTAAACTGATAAAAACAAATACTACACTTTGATCTCAGCCGAAAGGCCGAGAAGATATGACAAAGGCGATGCAGGTGGCATTTTTCGGATTCACAGTATCCAACGATGGAAACCGAGAAAGGCAAAAAAAAAAAAAACATAAAATGACATCGTCTGTGGGAATATTTTAAAATTATTATTCAGAGATATGTTCACAAGACGGGGATTTGGCTAGAAAGAAAGGGAAGAAAGAAGTGTTTAACTCCTGTCAATAACTTATAAATAATGAACTATTCCGTTTTGATTGTGGAGAAAAACAGGACATAAGAATGGAAGATAGAAGTGTATAATGAATTGACATTTTCAAGAGTATTTCTAGTTTGTTTTTTTTTTTGGTGGGGGGTTAGCATTACGCCCCGAGCAAGGCGTGAAGCCACTAGGATGCAGGGGGTTGCGGAAGATTTGGAGCGAGAGCGGATAGGAGTGATAGAAGAAAGGATGAGGAGAAGGATAGTGGGTAGATCAAGATAACTGGAGATGTCGATTGACATTACATTTGAATAGTTGGAGATTATAGCTCTCAGGGAAACAGTAATTGGGAAGGGTGTTCCACTGGCGAGAGGTGCGAGGTATGAAGCTATTGGAGTAGAAGAGACGGCTATATTTAAAAGTTTCTACAGTGTAAGGGTGGGAGCGCGATGCCAGCCTCGTAGGGCGCTTGAATTCATGGAGTCTGGGAACCAGTGAAAGCAACTCATCGGAGCAATTACCATGAAAGTATTTGTAGAAAAGACAGAGAGAGGCGACGTCGCGTCTGTGAGAGAGTGACTGCAGACGAGACGCCAGATCAGGGCCAATTAGATTACATATCCATCTCTGGATCTTGTCATGAACTCCGAGGTAAGCAGAAGGTGATCCAGCCCATATATGGCAGCAATACTCCATGCAAGGGCGAATGGTTGTTTTGTATATTTGGAGTATCGATTCAGGGGAGAAAAATTTCCTGGCGCGGCACAGAGAGCCAACTTTCCTCGCGGTGGAAGAAGCAATTGACTCAATGTATCTGTTCCATCTCAGGTCAGCAGTCAGCGTGAGACCGAGCAGACGCAGGGAGTTGCTCTTAGTTATGATAATAATTTAAAAAAAAAAGATTGAACTGAAAGAAACTGTATAAAACAAAAGCTACCGAAACTTTTGAACGAGGAAAGAAAATGACATCTGCTTCAGCCGACGAAGAATTTCAAGAACATTTATAATTAAGACTATAATTAAATATTTTTTCCTGCAAATGCTGTTAGTGATTATGTTGTACAATTTGATTCATAAAAATGATTGTTAATTTCTGGAACGACCATAATAGACATTTTGATTGCTGCACTAGGCAATTCAATTCACATTTCCCAGAATCTCTTTTAATAAAGTACATACTGTAGTGAACGGAATACAGTACTTGATATAATATTAGCCAATTAATTAAATAAATTAATATTTATTTTTACTGAGTCTAGAGAATCTTTTTGAAAAGAGATTATTAATGGATGCTATTATCAAATCTATGGAAGGTTTTCTTCTTTCTTTTGAGATTCAAAGCAATAGACTTTTATGTGCCGTGTTCTTTTTACCATCACTCCCAGTTTCTGTCCTGAAATTCATTTATATAATCTCGTTTCTTATTACACTACGTTCAGTCTAGGGTATTCTCAGTATGCTGCTGTAGAACTACATTTCTGTTGACTTACCTTCAAACCTGTTGTTGTTCAATTGCAATATAGAATGATTTATATTACATAGCAGTCTTTCCTTTGTTTTTAATTAAATTTTCCTGTTTCTTGATACTTTGCGTAGCGTTTGGAAAGCATCTTTTGCTACTGCAATGCGCCTTCAGTATTCTGTGTCACATTTTCCGTCTTCTGTTAAAACACCAGATATTTAAATTTTTGTACTTGTTTAATTTTGGTATCTTCAATTTGTAATTACCATGCCTAATTTATTTTTAAGATTTCGTGAAGCAAATAGGTTTTTGATCATACATTGAAATCTGAATTCCATTCTCAGCAAATACTCTTTAAATACAGATTAATGTCAAGCACTAAGTATTTCTTTTAACAAAAGTAGGTCTCACTTATTGTTGGCCTTATTTTCATTGGATATGGATATTAGAGCAGGTTGATGTTTCACCTTCTTTTAGAAAATATTGCACTCGATGAAAAAGCTGGGATTTGAAGTGATAAGTACTGACATAAATAATTAGATTGATAGCTTTACCAATTTTTGATCGTTTACTTTTAAAATTGTCGGAAAAATGTACAGAAATATCTAATTTACACAAAGTTTTTGCTTACAAACTGACTTCAAAATTTTACCATTTCCATAATAAATCCAAATAAATTTGATATATTTTATATTAAATAGATTAAATACAAAATATATTAAAACCAGAATTGTAATTATGAATCAGCCCAAGCAAAATATGCATTTTGTTTTACTGTATTCGATAATTAAAAACTGTAAAAAGTTTAAAAGATTACAAAATGGCTCATCAATGTATAAGATTTGTGGTGATCATTTAATAGATCATGATAATAAAAAGAAAAAAATACATAAATTGTATATAACACCTGTAATAACAAAAGAACGCAGGTGTAGACTTTAAGAAAGCTTTATTCAACTGAGAATAAAAGGTTCGTGTATATTGTCCTTTTATAGTCTCAGTAAATAGAAATAGCTCTCTCAAAGAGGAGAGTAACGAAACAAGGTGATACCCTTCTTGATTATTCATAACAACACCATAATATTGTTGGGCACAAATTATAAGACAAAATGTTTTAAATGTGCATTGTTTGTTGAAAGTCACACTAAAACTACTGCACTCTATAACATATTTAAATCATAATATAGCTAAATTGTTCAGTATAATTTCCCTTTGAAATAAATAAAGTAAATCTTATTTATATGGCACAATGATTTAGTAATAATGTGCTTGTCCCATGCATCTTGTCCATATACAATTTTAAAACTTCAGTAAGTTATAAATTTTGTAAGGTTGTGCCATAAGGGTTTAACTAATCACTGGAATTAAAATTCAACGCTACGATTTTGAACCTAATTTAATCTTTTAAACTTGTTTTCTCAAAAAAAAGTAAGGAGTTGCAAAATATCTTTTGTGCCAATATTTATCATGTCAAACACCAACTTTCAAGTTGAGTGCAATACCACGGTTCTAAAATCAATCTGCCCTAATGGCTATTCCAGAAAAGCAAATTGTTAAATTTGAACAAAAAAATATTTATTTCACTGGCTCGTGGAAGAACAATTTAATGTTCGTTATCGTTTAAACATTTATAAGTTCAATAGTCATGTGTTTAACATTTGGCTCAAGTGAATTCTAATTCTTCAATTAGGCAGTTGATTTTTCTTTCAAATGATGTCAAGTGTCTTTACATCGTAGTGTTGTTGAATAAAACACGTCACAGGCTCCACTACATAATTATCACTTTCAGGAATTAAAACAAAGCAATTATTTTGAAATAAATGCCCAGGGGAAAATATCGTACACTAAAAAGAAAGAAAGCTTGACATGATTGAAGAATGATTTTTTACATTGCGCTCAACTGTCCATTTGTTCTGATAGAAAGTACATTTGAACTTTAATTGACTAACCTAGACACAAAGTCATCTTAAGGTATTTTCTCAATCACCAACATTAACAACGATGTATACTACAATTATCTTTTCTCTTTCTCGATCAGGCGGACTATATAAAGTTGTCTCTGTGTAACGTTTACTTTAAGTTACTTTTAAAAAAGTAGAAAGAAAAAAAACACAGATTGATAAACAAGCAATAGACTGACTGGGTTTAGATAATGTTTGTCATTGCTGTCATAATAAATCAGAAGACATACTGGCATATATATTTGAAGAGAATATGTTGACTGACTTCAGACTTAAGGATAAGATCTAAATCTAGGGCCCTCTTACTCTTGTTGTCTGTAGGGGTGTAGTTGTACTCACCACGCTTGGACAATTACAGGTTGATGAGGTTTGGAATTCTCCAACACAGGCTACCACGCTGTCCTGATTTTTACTCATAGCTGTGGGGAAAATAGATACATTCACAAGAGTATTTGCACGTAAATGGATCTAACTAACTCTACTAGAATTTGAACTTGGCTCTTCGTTTCCTCAATCAGATCCGCTAGCCATTACTCCACCGGAGAGAATCTATTATAAAAGAAATTAACATAACTTAATATATCGTCTCTGAGTTTTAAATTGATATTCAAAGACAAGACGATACTTTCTTTCCACGAACCACTGCCTTGCTGAACCGACTCCCAAGAGGTTGCTTCCCCGATCAATACAATCTTCACCTGTTCAATCTAAGTTTAACAGTTACCTTACGTACATTTTGCATAAACTGTGTCTCGTATTCTGTATCACTTTACCTCAAAAATCCCTCGTGCCTTGTACAGAGTGAACTTCATTGTAAAAAAAAGTTAGGGAATTTGTGTGATGCCGATAAATATTCCGAGGGAACACAAACGATGCATTAAGGAAAAGTCATCACCACATGACTTTGCACTGGCAAAATATTCCGTCAGGAGTTTATGAGTAATGACTATTTTCACCAATACCATTGCCTTTATTTCATTTTATTTTTAATTATTTTCTGATTTGCTAACAGAGTACAGAGGTTCAGAAATTGCAAAAGGCATCAGCTTTCCTCAAAATTTATTTTCATTAATTACATACGGACTGATGTCTTCATTTTTGTTGTAATAATCACAAGAATTCGGCTATTGCGACTTCCAGCCTTTAACAGGTGCCTATCGATTTAAGCAACCTTCGCGGAATCCATCACTCAGTTCTTATTTCCATTTGAGTTTAATTAAACACTCTCTGGGCCAGGGATTGAACTCTTTCTTTCTTTCTTTTTATTTGCCATGTCCTTTCAGGGCGTAGGGATCATGGTTCTCCATCTCCCTCTATCCGTTGCAACTCTCAACAAGTTCCTTTCCTCTGCTACCTCCCCCAGACCACGTTCTGTCATCCACTTGCTTAAGCCCGCCAGGTATGTCATACGTTGTTTTCCCTTGTCTCTTGTTTCACTCTATTCGACTTGTGAGTATCAAATTCTCCAGGAACCTCTTTCCTCATTATGTCTACAAGAAACTTCAGCTTCCTTATCCTAATGTTAAGTATAAGCCTCCTCCTTGTGTGCATCCTCTCTGAGACTTCGTCGTTGCTAACAGACTCGGGCTATGATATCCATAGCATCTTTCTTCGTCTAACATTCACTTCCGTAAAAAAGATACAGATGTCACGTATCAGCTCACTATGTTTTTCTTTGTTACCAAGAAATTCTTCTGTCCAGCTTTTGGAATGCGTCATCGGCCGTCCCAATACGTCTACGGATCTCAGTGTCGCACTTAGCTTCCACTGTCAAAGCGCTTCCCAGATATTTAAACTTCCGCATCTGTTTGGTTCTAGTGTTCCCGACCTGCAAATCGCATTCTGGGCTCATCCTTTTACTGATGACCATGCATTCTGTTTTTTTTTGTTTTTGTTTTTTTTGTAGTTTATTCTTAGTTCCTTCTTCTCATTCTCCGCCGCTACCTTCTGTGGGAAATTTTGTAATTTCTTTTTCTAGTCTGCTATCAGTACTGTATCATTTGCATATCTTATGTTATTAAGATTGTGGCTACTAATGCTGAGTTTCGGTTCTCTCAGAATTGCCTCTCAGTATAGGTTGAATAGGTCGGGTGAGAAGACGCATCCTTGCCTTACGCCCCTTTCTATTTTTGTATATTCGTAGAACTCGTTCCCTATGCGTATGCATACTATTTTCTGCCAGTATAGATTCTTGATTAATCTGATATCTTCCCCGAATATATCAAGTTTGCTGAGCAGTTTCAGCAGATCCTTGTGGTGTACTTTGTTGAAGGCCTTTGCGTAGTTTATGAAACATGAATTGACGAACCATAGCTTTAATCCACTAGGCTATCATCCTCTAAAGTATTATTACAGTGTTTTTTTTTTCCAGTGAGCGTTGCCATTTTTAAATGTCAGGTTGTTATTTACGAAGCGCTGTCGTAATCCCATTTCCAAGCGATAGACAGAAATATCGGCACATTTTGAAAAAGTATATATATTAAAGAGGGGGGCTAGCCCTTGTTTCCTGTTTAGGATTGGGTCTCCTGTTCCTTCGAAAGTCTGCTTCAGCTCTGTACTCCTAACGTCTGTGCTTGAAATTTTATTCACTATGTTATTCTTTTATCTCTCCTTTACCAACAAGAAAAGATAGGTTCATCTATCGTCCGGTTCAAACTCCTCCTCGCTCTTTCGAACATTAGTAAATGTTTATCCCTTTTTTTCTGTTTAGGATTGGGTTCATTCTAAAGTCTGCTTCAGCTCCAATAGTCCTAAAACTTGTTCTTTCCTACGCTGATGTAAGACCAAACAGTAACCCTCTACCATGAGTAATGTAATGTGTGAAAATTAGTAAATAAATATAGATCTAGATCACGTTGCCAGGGTGAGAAAATTAAATTACCTTATTCTCAGTAGACTATAAGTAGTTACAATATTTTTGAGGAATGAAGCGAATCAAGAATAAAATTGGTCAATTTTCTTTGTAGACTCACAAGCATGTTCAAATCCCATGGCGCTAACAGAATATAATAAATACACAGATTGATTAAATCGTAACTCCCTATTTTATATATGATGGACTCTACCGTTTTGTAAATATTATAGTTCGATGTGAGTCCATCATACATAAAATAGAGAGTTACTTTTCAATCACTATACATATATATATATATATATATATATATCATTCGCATACAGGTCTGTTTCGGTGTATCACAGCTCATCAGTGTGACTAGACAACCAAATGCTTCAAGCCAGGATGGAAAATCCGACCGATTTGGTGTCAGTCGGATTTTCTACCCCTAAGCCGATGGAAGAGTAGAAACTCAGACTGACATAGGGCGAGAAAGACTAATTCTAGCGTATTGTTTTTAAGAATGTAAACAGACGCCAAAGTGCTCTATTCATTAATGAAGAGTGAAGCGTCAGCGCTGACAGCTGCTGTTTATAAAATTCACCCATCTCTCAACAGAGCTCAACCGAAAGATTTTCGAGAGCGTTAAAATGCCATTCGCATATATATATATATATATATATATATATATATATATATATATATATATACACGATGTATGTTTTTATGCCAGATTTATTTCAAAGGCTCAACATCCCAAATTCTCTGGGTTGAACTGGTCAGTAACGCAGTGTATCGAATTCAAACAAACAGTAATAAAGGACAAATAATAAAGGAAAACCAATTATTTCCCGAAAGGCAGTGGAGTTGGAATAAGGCAAGCTCGTTAACACATACAGAGATTTTTCAACTGTTTTCAAACCAGAGGAAAACTCAAAGCCGATGAATCAAAAATTGGAAGCAACCAAATTCTCACTGTGAGCACATATAATATGATAGTTCACATAATTTCAAACCATAAAAATTTATTCATCTTTTTGTGCTTGCAATATCCGCGCTTTCTCTCGTGATAAAGTAGGAAGAGTGTAGACGAAAACGGAGAAAAATAAGAGGTGGAGGAGGAAGTCTGTATGGAATATCACCAAAAGTCTAGCGTACAACGTGCGGGTATTTAAATGGAGAAATATACTGTAAAAGAAAAAATCCTGTATATCCGCCTTTTCCAGGTTAGGAATTTTTACAATAATCTTCAGCTTGTACAAGGCCTGAGAGCCATCCAAAGGTAGAGGATTACAGAGTAAGAGGTATAGCTTATTTGGGAAGATAAGGATTAACAGATTAAGACTGTAGTCGGGGAAAGCGTCTGGGAGACGGTTCACCAAGGCAATGCTTCGTGAGAAGAAGCTGCTCGAGTAGAACTCACATCTCACCAAACGAATACGAAGGGAATGATGGTGGTTTGCTACAATATGCGTAGTATGGAGGGTTCTAGCGGTGAAACTCAGGACTAGTGGAACTAAGGAGTGTAGTTCATCTGAACATTTTCCATCGAAATAGCGATAAAGCAGTGAAAGGCTTGCGAAGTCTCGTCTGTGTAATTCGTCACCCACAAGGTCGAGGAGACGCTTTCGTATTCTATCGGGTGTGGGAAGCGAAAAGTGGACAGCACTTACCCACATAAAGCCTGGTCTGTCTCTTGTAATGGTAGAGGATAGCAGGAAGAGTGAGTTCCTTGCTGCAGTGGTACAGGGAACCGGCCGTTTTTCCATCATCTTTAACGATGGCTTTCTAAGCATTACACCACGTTGAAGTGCCCCTACTTTCTAAGCGTAGCTTAGATGTGGCCCAAGGCCGCAAGTATGGAACAGAGAGAATCGAACTCAGTACTCAGTCGTAAATGATCTAGCGAGACAACCTTGCTAAGCATTACACCACGTCGAAGTGCCCCTATTTTCTAAGCATAGCTTAGATGAGGCACAAGGCCGCAAATATGGAACCGTCAGAAAGAATCGAACTCGGTACTCAGTCGTAATTGATCTAGTGAAACAAGCTTGCTAAGCATTACACTAGGTAGAATTGTGAATGGTAGCCATTTTACATTAAAATAATTCCTTATTTCGATTGTATATATATTTGGTAGAGAAAATCTTGTGAAAAGAACACTATGTTCCTGCCTTGCTTCGTGAAGAACGAGAAAACAGATATTTGTCACGAGAAAAAGTCTGTTAGTTCAATCCGAGTGGAGGACGATGAATAATTTTGTGGAACAATTTATTGATATTTTGTTTAAAACAACAAAAGAAGTAACAATGTCAGCTTAATTCAAACGAATTCATGAGAGTTACGTTTCAGAAAAGTAATCCGATGGATTAAATATAATACGGATGTATTGCTTTCTTATGAAGGTATAATGCATTGGCTAGGTGTAGATAATCAAATGGATATCATGTCTAATTTCAATGTTATTTCTGTGGAAGATTATCTCTAAGGGCTTCTAGGCCGCCTCTTTCTAGCTAAAGTGTGGTTCAAACAACTTAGAGATTCGATCCCCTAGGAGGGAAATTAAGATGAAAGAATCTGTGAAACTAAATCCTTTTTCTAGCCTACAATAAGTAAATATTTCGAGTGGAATGATTAAATATGAGGAACACTGAAACAAAATTCGAAGATTTTAAACCAAATTTTATATTGGTAAAAGAAAGAATACTGAAATGTTATGTAATATCAGTCCTTCTATGTGTCAGTGCATGCTGGGTAATGTTCCCACAGATAAAGAAGAGACTTGAAGCAACAGAAATGTGCTTTTACGGAAGGATGCAAAGAATAACATGGAACGGACATGTGAGCAACGATGAAGTTAACATACTTATACTTAACCCCAGGAGGAGACGGTTGAATCTTATAGGGCACATAATGAGGAAAGAAGGTTTGGAAAATTTGTTACTCACAGGACAGACTGAAAGCAAGAAAGACAGAAAAAACCTACCTAGCTATCTTTCGATGTCAGGGCAAAGATTAGGGGATTAAAAAAGACCAAATTTATTAAGAGCTACATAGGATATGAAACTGTAGAAAGCCATGCTCGCTAACGTCCTAAATGAACACGGCAAATAGAAGAAGGCAAAATAGAATGACGTCACGGAGAAGAGCAATTAAAAAAATATTCTGAATTCTAATTTGTGGTAGAAAAAGGTGAGTTCTCGAAGATCAAAAATCCTAGGCTTATAAAATTTGCAACATACATTATAACCAATTATTAGAAAGGTGACTAGGTTCTTTTTAGAGATTATTGACAAACTATTTATCAGGCTTGACTTTACAGCTGTCAATAGATAAAAAAAAGCGCGATAACTGTCACTCATTCACAGTGACAATGATTGTTTGCCAAATGTTCATGACCTTTTCAGTTTGTAATCACAGGGTCATGAATATTATTGCTAATGGATGAAATATACAGGTTTCACGGAATCTCAAGTCCGACAACGGGAATGTTTAGAGTGACTGATTTTGAGGAAAAATACAGCTGACATCCCAGGCTTTATAGGAGGGTGGGGCTTTGAAGAGATTCAACCTTCTCACTTTGTACTGGAAGTGAAAACTGTACAGAAGACAAACTCTGTCATTTTGGCTTCAATCTATGACAATAATATTGAGCTGAAGTGTATCATTTGTCTAAAATCATTACTGCAAATAAGTTTCACAAAAAAATCTTCATATTTAAAAAGAACAAAAAAAAACAACAGTTAAGCAGCAATAATAATAATTAAGCAGAAATAAAATTGCCCCTGAGAAAATTGAAGACGTATACTGTAGCTTTGTGGGCCTGCTTGACAATAACATCACATTACTCATTTGGCTACAGAAACTAATCCGTTCAGGTGAATCCAATCATATAGCTTTTTTTCATTCAAATCTCCACGCCATGTTTGTTTGTTTTTTTTTCTTTTTTTTTCTTACTCTCCAGTAGACATTTAACACGATTTATTAAAGACCACCGATAAATTGATTATATTTTAATAATCTCATTTATTTTCTTACAGGATAACATATACCATATATATATATATATATATATATATATATATATATATATATATATATATATATAACATATATTTCGCTTCCGTATCCATTAAAAATTAAATCAAATATATATTTTCCTTGCAGGGAAATGAGATACAAATCACTAAAACAATATCAAAATATATTCTGTTTATGGTCTTCAATGGTAGTATTAACCGTTACCTTACAATTAAACATTTGGTATTATTCCTTGACAGGACGTCGGTTTAAATTTATAAAATCTTTCTCGTAGAACATTTTTTTTTACGAAAAAAAAGATTTCTTAAGTACAGTACTTGTTATCACACTTTCCAGTATTGATGGGGTTTCCTTCTGAACCAACCATTTGAAGTGGTGTGGAATGTTAGTCTTTATTACGTCATTATTTACTCTTCGATTTACATGTGCTATCCACTTTAGTTGATGCTGCTGTTGGTAGTCTTCATTTAATGTGCTTGAACTGTCTTAAATAAAAAAAAAAAATTAGTGCTAAAATATACATTATAAAGTAATAATTATGGTAAGCACAAACATGGAAGAAGAAATTGAACAGTATTTTTGTACGCTAGACTCAAAACTCAATGTGAATCACGGGCAATTACAATTGTCTTGGGAGAACTGAATGCCAAAGTAGAGAAGGAGAGAGAGATGGTGAAATAGTTGGCAATTTCTGACTAGGAACTCGTAATGAACGCGGAGAAAAATGGTTTTCAATTGTGCACAGCGAACGATCAAGTAATAAATATTTGGTTTTAACACACAAGTTGTATATCGAAGTGGAGGGAAAAAGAAGAACCAAATCGATTACATAATGATCAATAAGAGATTCAGGAATGATAGTGTTAAAAGTAGATAAAATTAACTAAATGAGAATGGAAATTTGAAGTTGGACGCATTAGTATAATCTTTAGTAAGATCAGAGAACGAGATAATCACAATGGAAACTAGACAAAGAAAAAAATGAATGAATCACAGATGAAATTCTCGGCATGTTGAATAGACGACAAACAATGCGAAGATATGGCATATAAGATATTGTACAAAGAAATTAAAAACAAATGCAAGCAGGTGGAATAGGCATGACTCAACGAAAAGGGTGCAGAAACAGAAAGAATGAGCATTATAGATAAAGCAGATATGCATAAAAGAGCAAGATAATATGACAACAGACATGCTCATTAATAGGATGCATCAGATCCAAGGACAAAACATAGATAACAGAAAAAGAAAAAGTACTTCAAAGATGGATAGTGTACATCGGAGAACACTGCCACGACGAAAGAGGACAATCCTCAATACGCAAAAATAACAAAAGACCAGTAATATTAAAATCTGAAGTGAAATCATCACGGGGCAAATTGGACAAGAACAAAGGAACAGGTTTAGTTGGAATTGCAATAAAGATGCTGACAACTTTAGGTGATTTCGGCATTGACAAAATCAGACAAGATAAATGAATTATACGACACTGTTGGAACCTAAGTAAATTTATTTTTATAGGACCTAGAGACAGATATGCCGCTAAACAAAACCAATCAAATTAAACAATTTCCATAACACTGCCAAAGAATCCAGGTGCAAACGAATGCAACCTCAATCCGGCACTCAACCTAATGAACCACATAACAAAGCTTATTCTGCAGCAGCAATAGGACAAGAACAATGGTTCCTGGCACTGCAAGAAAGAATGTAATATTTACACTCAGAATGATATCATAAAGATGAATAAAAATACAGAAGGATATATATCTATATTTTGTAGGTTATGCAAAACCGGTTGATAATATGTCATAAAGAACTGTATGAACTACTAGGTAAGCATTATTTGGGGAGGATATTAGAATAATCCAGAGCTTATACTCTTAATATATACTGCATACGGATAGAAAATGATTACTTGTATTATTTACATTATTCAAACTGTTATCCTCTTCGCCATATTCAAAGTTCCGGCCTTCTTCAGCTGATTGGAATTTCGAATTTGGTCCACCAGGGTTCCACGTGACATGCCTTTTCCGGATGTCTCAGTTATTTCCCTTTAACTCAACTTTCCAAGTTTTGGTTCACCACTGCTGTGGCCACGTATTGAACTCTCAAATCTTTGGGTCTAGTCACTGGATCTAACCAGCGTCTTTATGCACTGAGCCATGTGTCCTTGAGGACATGTGTGTATGAATTTCTAGGACTTTTAGGATTTCTGAACCTAATGTCTCAACAAACATTTTTGCAATTTTTTGTTATTATTGCATTTTTTACCAGAGCTTATACGAAGAAGGCCGGAGCGTACAACGGCCTAAATGTTGTCAATATGGCAATGAACATGAGGTTAACAGATGAAATTTGTAGACAAATACTGGGTAGAAAATGAATTCAGTAAATCAAGGGCGTAAAATATGGATGTGCTTTCTTACCGGAATTAGTCATTGCAGTGAACGAATCCTGTGCGAATCCTGCCAATGTTAAATATGCAGATAACACAATGTTGATAGCACATACAAAAAGGAAACTAAAGGACCTCATAAAGGAGATAGTAAAAGAAAGTGAGAAGAAAGGATTAAACATCAATTGTAAGATTACGGAATATATTGTTGCTATCAAATACAAAAGAAATGGCTCAACATACAAATTGTAGACATCAAAATCAAGCATGTACAAAAATATAAATATCGAGGAAGTGTTCTAACAGAACATGGAAAAATGCGACATCGAAATCTGAAGATGCATTGGAATAGCGAAAGATGCTTTCAAAAAGCTAAGCAAAGTATTAATAAACAAGAAAATCTCGTTGGAAACAAAGCAAATTTATTCCATTGTTATTTAATATCGGTCCTTGTATATGGCAGTGAATGCTGGACAATCTCATCACAGATGAAGAAGAGACTTGAGACAACAGCAATGTTATTATACAAAAGGAGGCTAATAATGCCATCAAACGGCTATGGTAAACGTCGACGTTTTAGAGAAAATCGAAGCTAAAAAAAAAAAAAGACACATACTTAGCACCAGAAAAGAAAAGTTGAAATTTCTATGACTTTAATGAGGAAAGAGAGCTTGAAAGAGAGCTTAAAAAATTTGACTCTCATATGAGGAAAGCTGCGCATGACCAAATAAACCAGATTTTTTAAATGGTTGGCAATACTTGGATTTGGAGATCAAAATTACAAACTTTACTAAAAGCTACAACAGACAGAAAATTGTAGACAGCCATGATTGCCGACATCCCGAAGTGAAACAGTACACCTAAGACGTCATGTCCGCTAAGTAGTAGTTAAATTATCTGAATTTCTTAGCTGAAATATTTTTAAGCATTTTTTTCTTCAGTAACGTACTACCGTGTTAAATACTTTATGGTCGTAGAATAGGAAAAAACGACCTGAGCGTTGCCATGAAAAAGTAACAATATGATGGTAGATGAACAAGTTATATTTAATCATGAATATCAGTTACTTTTGAAAGGTACAAAGTGGAGCTATTAGAACTAGGAATTTCCCAACAATATGGAAAATACTAAAATGGATGAATCATTGAATATTTTTCTGTGGGTGGTGTAACTGATCGAGACTTCGAGAAGAAATATCGGAGAGCTGAGTTCGAATTCGAGTCTGGTTCGTTACATTCACCTAAGCTCAAATTACCTTGGGGAAAGGTATGAATGAATTTCCTCCCCTAGATATGGGTTAAATAGTAGGACTTGTTCTGGAAAAGTCACTCAAAAATTGTTCATGCAATATTAACAAGTAAAAAAAGAAATATTCTTATAATCCTAAATTCTTTGATTTTAAATAACACACAGTGTTAAGCCGTTAAAAAAACAAATTCCCAATCCGGGATTATTTCGAGAAATACTTGCAATAAATATTTTCCTATTTTCAATTTAGTAATACTTGGTTATAGTTTTGCACAACAAACAATCGACGAAAATTACCTGTGATTATAGTAATTTTAAGCTTCCTACTTGAGGGAAAATCCCTCAGTTTATAATGTCAATAGATTTTTTCACTTTGCAAGATAACGAGATAGTGAAACATTATTCATGATATCTTACACCATTTCACCCAACAATAAATGCTTAATCGAGAAATTTGTCGATGGTAGTTTATCAAAAAGATGTTGATTTTTAGGCCTGTGACAGACAATCAAAATGGTGACAGTATTTTGTTTTGGTATAAAAAGTTTTTAAAATATTTCTTATAACAAAACACATGGTTATACGTGTCATTACCTTGTTGGTATGAGGGCTTGGTTCTGAAAACCACCAGAGTGCATATTCACACTCTAAAAAGTAAATTATGCCTATGGATAGGGCGTTAATATCATTCATAAATGTGGTTAAATTTTTTAACCCAGTTCGTTTCTTCCTTATTTTATTTATTTATTTTTTTTTTTGCTTTAGGGAGTTCAGTTTCAACAAAGTCATACCGTTAACAATTTTGTCCAAATGAAATCTGTGGGAAAATCACTTACAATCGTTGACATTTTTTTAAAATTCCGTCTTAATCCCCGCTTCTAATGTAAAGGTCAATAGTTGGCGATTATTTTCCCTTCTCCATAGCAAGAAGACCTACAAGTGCATTTCTAATTTACAGCAGTTAGAATGGAATTATGTCGTGCAATTCTTACGTTTTGTTTTTTTAATTCGTTTTTAACTGGATTTTAACATAAAAATGTTTAAAAATTGAAAGGTAACTTAGCAAAACCTCCTTAGAAAATAATAACCCACAGAAGTATTTTGCTTTAAAATTCAAACTGGGTACAGACATTTGATCCTTAGAGTATGTGGTACAGAGAATTTAATGTCTTTATTTTAGACGACTAGGTCACACTCAGGACTTTAATTGTCTAATTCTGGAGCAACACCGGCTGAGGCTCCAATGCAAAAATTGGAGTAGGTTCCTTTTTATGAAAAAAAAAAAATGCCACTCCAGGTCATATTCTTTTAAAAAAGTTTTGTTCAATTTTTTTTTTTTTTTTTCCTGATACTTTAGCTCCGGTCACTTTCCCACCGCCGTAAGGTTGCCTCTCTTTAACTGTTCTATAAATACTTTCGAATGAACTCTTTGCGATGGTTCCTAAAGATATTTTTTAATGTACAAACGCTGGAACATTGTATCCTAAACTTTAATACAAATGTCATGATTGATTTGAAGCCAATGAGCGACGACGATATGGTGGTTTCAATCTGTTTTCATTTGATCTTATTATATACTAACGCCTAAAAATAATTTTAAAAATCCTGCTCACTCAAAGAAACACTTTCATACTCTGTACATAATTCATGTTTTCACTGCAAATACGTCAACTTACAAACTAAATTGCATAGAAATAAAAAGATGAATTTAAAAGTAACCGGTATATATTTTTCAACCCTGTCGGAACTAGATTACATCGATTGCATCACCTAGAGCGGAATAAGAACCCCCACAACCAAAAGAGACCACCTACTGAGTATATACATGCGACACAAGTATAAACCTGACGATTGTTTCCTTTTTGATAATACTACTCTGTAACCTAACAAGAAATAACTCAATAAGGGTTGATATATTGTAAAATCCACCAATCCAAACACATATATTTTTACCAAGATATTCGACAATGTCCTGTTCCATAATTAGATTATATAATTCTGGAGATAACAAAATTGTAAACAAGGAACCCATTACATAAAATCGTACAGCAGTATCATTATGGAATCTGAGTACTTAGAAAAATCCTCGCAAATAATTCTACAATGTTATATTATGTTGCTGCAATAACATTTGAAAAAATTGCCATTATGTAACAACAGACTGTTCAAAATTTCTTGGCCGTTATGAGTTGGAAAAATCGACCACAGTAGAGGCCTCAAGGACTCTGGTCACTTTTCACAGACTTCACTGTTTCTGTCATGTTACTACCTATGGCAACCCCCACTGGTTCTCGAAGGAATGACTAGTTACGAATGCTACCACACTAGCCGTAACATGTCCCCGATATATTGCAACTAGCTACACTTGTCATAAAGGATGCACCTCTGTTCGCTACTATATTGCAACTGGTGCTGTCTTAGCTGTCGAAGTTGATTCTGAACGGCCTATGTTAAACATTTTAGTTTAAAACTAATTCAAATCACAACTTCGTTCCCATAATAACAAACAAGTATTTAATATGGCAATTACTACAAAACTCTGTCTTCATTTTGTTTGTAGCTGGAGCGAATGCTCGTTTCTACACAAGGACTGCTCTCCTTTCAGGCACCTTTTTAATTTTGCAATAAGGTTTCACCAATCCTTAACCCTTTAAGCCCTAACTACCGCTTTACCGGTGGTGGAGAAAATGACGTAATGCCCAGTTACCGGTTGAACAGTGGTAGAGAAAATGATGTAATGCCCAGCCACCTGTTGAACAGTGGTAGAGAAAAAATGACTTAATGCTCTCCTATTGGTTGAATGGTGGGTAAACACTTGAAGATAAAGGGTGTTCTAATAACTTGGACCGATTTTAAATGCGAATTAAGTTTAACTGTCTATTTTTTTTCTTTTACTTTCAGATTTAACAACTTAAGTCTTTGACAATTTCATCCATGGAAAGAGTGACAATCAAAGAACCTATTAAAGTTTCACAGTGGAGAAATTGTTCGTAAATTCAAACAAACTGGGTCGGTAGCAGATGTGAAAACACCATTACGTGCTCGTTTACGCCGTCCAGCTGAAAATATTGCTGCAGTGAACGAGAATGTGGCCGAAAATCCAGACCCCTCTATTCGTCATCGCACGCAGAAATTTAACCTCTCCACAACAACGTTACATCGTTCCCAATTGCACTTTCGGTTGGTCGATTATGTTGACCAAAATATCGCGAAGTGCGTGAAATGCATTTCTGTTTGAACGTCCATTTTTGTAATAGGCTTCGATAACTTTAACACTTTGTTTGATTGTTAATCTTTCCATGGTTGAAATTGCCAAAGTCTTAAGTTGTTAAATCTGAAAGAAAAAGAAAAAAATCATTAGACGCTTAAAATTAATTCACATTTAAAATCGATCCAAGTTACTGGAACACCTATTATTTTTATATCTAACGTGAATTTATTACATACTAATTATTTGCGAATTTTGACTCTGGAGCTCAGACAGGGCCCAAAGTGTTAATCAAGCGTTTTATCTGCTTTCTAATTCGTTCACTAAAGTTATGAAATAGGAATGGAAGATTTTGGAGCGACTTCCTGTTGATTTCTCTTCAAACCCGTATTATCATCATCTCTATGAAAATATTATAGGGATTTTCAGAAAATAATGTCCGATTAGAATCATCTATTTTTTTTTCTTGAATGAATGTATTTAAACTCTGTTTAAATCAGTCAAAATAGGAGCTTTAAACTTTAATTACTTACTGCACATAGATTTCTGCTATTGAGTCACAAGGTTATTTATGTCTTTATAATAAAACTCTAAACGTTTGTGAGCCAAGAGATCTTCGAATCCATTTTCTGCATCTTTGCCGCAGAATGGCTTTTACAAAATTAAGATGCTTGAAAAAGTGATAGTGGACGAAAGATTAGAGGAATATGGTGGATGTTATAATATCTCGTATCCCAAGTCGGTGAGTTTCTACAGTGCCATCCTGGCAACATGTGGCCGAGTATTGTCATGAAGCAGAAATGGACCTCGTCGATTAACTTGTGCCGGTCCTGTTATACTAAATTGAATGTGCATTTCATCAAGATGCTGGAAGTAAACTTTCGCACTGATGCTCCTGTTAGATTCCACGAAGTGTTTAAGTTCTTCGTCATGATCAAGCCATTTTAGCTGATCGTCTACGATTGTCATAAAGGATCCATTTCTCCTCACACGTCACTATTCGATCAAAAAATGGAACATTCCAATTTTGCAGGTGTTGCATTGAACAAACTTCAAAACATCGACCTTTCCCTGTGTTCCTGTGGGACTTATTGAGTTTCTTCACCTTGCTAATTTTCTTGAGATGGTTCGATATTGTTAAAAAACTGACACCCATTATCTGAGACATTTCTCTGATACTTTGACGTGGGTTTTACTCGAAGTGTATTTACAGATGATGGTTGTCAATTGCAGATGGTCGTCCTCTACCACATTGAACTTCAAGACTCGTCTCCCCACTGCGGAAATTCAGAAGGCATTGGCGTATTGCCTGACCAGAATATTGATCCTTCCTATCCCATGTTAATGTTGGTAACCGTTTATGAAACATTATGAACTTGAACTCACGCAAAAAATTAAACGTATCTCTTATTTTTATGTTCGAAACGAGTGTTGTATAATGTTTTAAGTTTAATTCTGAAATATATTGATATAAAATTAAGAAAGAGGCCAATTTAATCATCAGGAATGAGTATTTTTGTGCAACTATTATAAATTAAAATGTTTAATCTAAAATCTGACATTATTTTCCGAACATCCTAATAAGATTCCGCCCTCGATGAAACGTTTCCGTCCTGGTTATGACGATAAACTACATCCGCGTCCTGGGTAAGACAATAAACTACGTCCGCGTCCTGGTTATGACGATAAACTACAACCGCGTCCTGGGTAAGATGATAAACTACGTCCATCCGCAGGGTCACTGATCAGGAGGTTTTGAGGAACGTGGAACTACTTCTTAATTGCTGGTGTTCTCAGGTACACCCTGACCCTGGGTGGTAGTACCTGTTAGGGTCTCAGCTATGGGCAAATAGTCAACTCCGAGACTGGAGTAAAAACGCTATGAAAGTGTAAAAATAGGTTTTAATACCAGAAATACTTTGTAAAAAAATTATTTCAACCAATAAATTTTTGAAGAAAATAAAACTATTACTAGCAATACTTTTTTGAAAAAAATCATCACCAGCAATACATTTTTTAAGGAAAAATATTACCAGAAATATACTTTTTGACAAAATATTAGCAGCAATAACAATTTTGTCGGCATTAAATAACCCATTGACGTTGATATGCCGTAAAACAAACCAAACGAAACCGATGAAATGTTTTCATAACTAATGCTCACTTTTTCTTTATCTCATATTTTTTGGCCAGTAAATTTTACGATGTAAAATAAATAAATCTAATTCCTTTTATATTTCGTGTGAGTTGTTGATAACTTTCGTTAACAGACAATTACTTCGAAGGACATGGCCATCTGAAAACTGTGTCAAATAGTCTGTTTGCTACTAGCCAACTTAGTGGCCGTAAAGTACCAATCCTTCACTGATAAAACTGTAAAATATAGGTTAGAATAAAAGCAGACTACAGCAGCTAAGAATTATACGGTTTCATCCTAGCTTTTGGAGCGAGTAGCCTTGATTTCACACACATACAAACTGAAATATTCGATGAAAAAACATGATAAATGTTCTTTATAGTAAGCCTATGATACTAACCACCATTAACAGTCACCAAACTTCAAACTGAAATGAAAAAAATAAATACCTTGTATACTTCCATCATGTTTCTCTCATATTCATTGTTAAAATTCTAAAAATTGGATATATTTAAAAAAATAAAAATATAAAAAACGTGACCAGGTAAGCAAAAGAAAATTATATGTTTAATGCTAAAATGAAGCACAAAAGCCTTTTTGTGTGAAATGACCAGACAGCTTTGTATCATTGCTAGTTGTGAACAAAAAAGAAAGGTCTTCGAATGACTTGTTTGGGAAGATAGCGAAACATATTCTTTGAAAGCTATGAGTATTTTATTCGCGCATGCGAATTACAGGTTATATATTAAACTAAGTAAAATATTATAGCAGCCTAGTTTATCCGTACCATCGAAATGTCGGCAGAATTTAAGTAATTTTCCATTTGATTGGTTATATTTCCCGAATGAGTAGTCTTTTATGTCTTGTTATCCTTTCAGAATATGGGCAATATGGCTTTCCGCAGCCTCCTATCTTTAGTAGCTCTAAGCAAGTTCTGTTCTTTTACTAATCATCCCGGCCCATGTTATGCTATCCACTAACACAATGTCGTTAGATAATTTTACTAGATGTTTCCCTCTTGCTTTCAATATGTAGTTTGGGTGTCAAATTCTCCAAGCCCTGTTTTTTCATATGTTCAAGAAATTTGAACTTTTTTCTTTTCTAAGCAGAAATACTATTTTCATCGGTACTCAATCACTAACGATCTTCATTAATAAATATAGACATCCATAATAGCGCTAGATATGTATCCGTATATGTCTATATGTTATAAATCTAGTGTGCCTTTTATCAAATGATATTTATGCTTTCGGGTCACGTGTTCTTCTTGTTCTTTTATGTGCCGTGTTGCTTGAGGCCGTAGGCGATCATAGCTCTTCTCTTGCCCTTATCGCTTGTAGTTCTCAATAAGTGTTGTCCTTTTGCTGCTACTTCCCTACCCTGTTCTGCTATTCACTTGATTAAACCAGCTAAGTATATCACGCGTTGCTTTCCCTTGTCTCCATTTCCCTCTAACCACACTATGAGTATCAGATTTTCCAAGCCTACCTTTGTCATTACGTGTCCAGAAATTTCAGCTTCCTCTTCCTGGTGTTAAATATAAGTTTCCTCCTTGTTTGCATCCTCTGCAATACCTCATCTTTGCTCAAATGTTCGGACCATGATATCCTTAGCATCCTTCTGTAGAACTATATCTCCGTTGCCTCGAGTTTCTTCATCTTTGAGGAGACCGCCCAGCATCCGCTGCTGTAAAGGAGGACAGATGTCACGTGACAGTTCAGTACTGTTTTCTTTATTACCAACGAAATCCTCCTGTCTAGTAATATTCTGCCTAGCTTTTGAAATGCGTCTTTGGCCATCCCAATACGTCTTAGAATCTCAGCGTCGCACTTACCGTCCTCTGTCAGAACACTTCCCAAATATTTAATTTTCTGTACTGGTTTCGTTTTATTATTTCCGATTTGTAATTTGCGTTTTGAATTCACCCTTTTGCTGATTACCATACATTCAGTCTTCTTGTAGTTTATACTTAGTCCCTTCTTCTCACTCTCCTTCGCTACCTTGTGTTACATTTTTCTAATACCGTCAGTTATATTCATTTGCACGCTTGCTCTTTTTCTTTTATGTGTCGTGTTCCATCAGGGCATGGGTGATCATGACTCCCTACGAGTTCCAATTCCAGTTGTGTTCGTTATATTCACCTACGCACAAATACCCTTGCAAAAAGGTATGAATCCACCTTTTCTCCTGCAGAGATAGTTCAATTAGTACCTTTGTAATCACCATTAGACTCATACAACTCTTTCTGAATCATCTGAATTGTCATCAGATTGACACCCAATCACTCTAAAATGTTCGTATTGGAGTTTCCGGCGTGAATACCAAGAAGTACAGCATGCCGTTTCCAAAATTCTGGTGGAGTGAATTGCGTCACGGTGCTCTTTTTCGCACAGACGGTGCCCAACTGACCCTACTATACTGTACAGTTGGCAAAATTAAAAGCAAACAACGGGCATGTGCGAAATAAAAATATAAAACAGCGACAATTTACCTATCGCTCCCTGTATATTCCCCAGTCAATCGACACTTCAATTTTTTTTATTACGCCATTTTTTAATATTTTTCTCTTTCCGCGTTCTTAATCCGTTTCTCTTCTTCTCAATGTTTCTTTTCTCTCTGTCTCTCTCCCTTCCCCCTCGAAATTTAAATGTCCTACTCCGAACATATATTTTCACCGATAGCAACCATAGCGACAAACAGAACTTACCATTAATTTACTTTTTTTACGCTATTTAGCATTTAATTACTTTTATAGCTATTCGAGTTTTCTTTCTCTGAAGCGATTTCGTGTGGTTTGCATCTGATAAATCCACTGAATACGAACATTTTCCCTTGAGTTCATGAACTATTCATTACATCAACAACACTAGATGTGACTAACACACAAGTGCAAACAACCGGTACACATGCACCATGAATATATAGAGATAGATTGTGTGTATTGTTTTGAATAGACACTCCTATTTCTCTTAAGCAGATACACTTGCACATACCACACGACTGCTGAAAAGTTTCGAGCTTAAAAATGTCGCAAATTCTAACAAAAGATTTTGTTTGGGAATCTTGCACCAAGAACTTTTGACAACAAGTAACACACACACACACTATACATATATATATATATAGAGAGAGAGAGAGAGAATTGTATTATAAATAATTTCCGTTTATTTATTTTTCGAAAAAAAATCACATTTTATTCATTTATATATATATATATATATATATATATATCATATAAAAGGCTCCAATGTAATAAATTATAATCATGTAATATTAGTGTTTGAGCCTTTTATATTATATTCTTACTCTGTCCTGGACATTGAGTTCTACCTGGATTCTATACTCTTGGGAATATTATTTTTATGTTTAGATGCATTTAAACTGATCAAATTTTATTTCAGAGAACAATAAAATTAAATTTTGTTTGATTAAAACCCTGCTAAAATGGAAGTACCCAAGAATCATTTGAGGCACATAATGCTTTATGAGTTCAAGAAAGGAAACTAGGCAGCCGAAGCGGCTAAAAACATTCACTCAGTTTATGGAGAGGAATGTGTGAATGAAAGAACTTGCAGAAGATGGTTTGCAAAATTCAGAGGTGGAGATTTCACCCTTGAATATGAAGATCGAACCGGACGTCCAGTTGAGTTTGATGAAAAGCTTCTTGAAGCAGCCCTTGAAGAAAATCCTGCTTTATCAGTTGAGGAATTGGCAGTGGTTCTCAGTTCAAACCATACAGCTGTTCATCGTCATCTTCAACAACTTGAAAAAGTTCCTAAACTTGGAAAATTGGTGCCTCATGAATTGTCTGAAAACAACCTCAAATCCCGAGTTGACATCTGCTCTTCTCTCCATTCTCGCCAACTTGTTTCACCTTTTTTGGATAGACTTGTGACTGGCGACGAAAAATGGATCCAACTGTATCGAAATGTTAAGCGTCGTAGACAGTAGCTTGATAAAGGGGAAGGACCCCAGCCA
>CAHIKZ030004174.1:522500-692500 GCA_903632075.3 Acanthosepion pharaonis | reverse complement strand
CATAAATACTCTCCTGTGTACTTGCAAGTGATCAGAACCCCCCCCCGTGGGGGGCAATAAAAGATTTTTTTCTGTGTTGTCTCTTCTTTCGGTGATCATGGTTCTCCACAAGTTCCTATATTTTCTAGCTCTAGGTAATATTTGTCCCTTTACAGTACTTCTACTCCCTATTCTGTTGTCCATTTCTAGCAGCTTATTAAATAGATTATCCGCTCTTACGCTACATAACAGTTTTCTTCAATATATCCCGCGAGCGTCAAATTCTTCAAGTACACTTTTCTCATTATAGCGATTTTCCAAGCGTAGCTTGGATGTGGCACAAGGCCGAAAGTATGGGGCACCCACTGAGAATCGAACTCGCTATTTAATCGTAATTGTTCTAGCGAGACAAGTTTGCTAACCATTACACCGTCTCGAGGTGCCCCACTTTTTTCTGTTGCATTCTGATTTTAAGTACATGTGTCCTTTTTGTTCACATTTGTATTAAAATTTCCATGTTGCTCACATGTTCCGTCAATGCTTTTTGTTAGCATCCTTCTGTGGAACCACATCTCGGTTGTCTCATGGTTACTCTAGATTTGTGAGGAAAATGTCCAACATTCACTGGCATATAGGAGGATTGGTATTACATCAACACTGTTTTAACGAAATTTCCCTATCTTTTAATACTTTGTTTAACTTTGGGTATGGGGGGGGTCACGTTTCCCTATTCATTGCACCTTCGGATTTCTATCTGAGATGACTTACAAAAGATAGATCAACTTGCATTATATTTCGTATCCTGATCACCGGTGTTTTCTGTATTGTTATTTTGTCCGGAGAATTGATAGATTAATGCCTTAATGCGATGTTAATGCAACAGACTTGACCGGAATTTGAAAATGGTTTCAATTTCCGTGCCGATAACATTTATGCTACTAGTAAATCCATGTTATTTACTTATCGGTCATAAGATGACACACGGCACCTTAATGAGTTCAATCCCTGGGCCGGGTAGTAGAAACATAGATTCAATGGAAACAGGCCGAGCCATGACTGAACAATACAAAAAGGAACACTATAAGATATTGCAAGACAGTAGAACGAGAACAATCTATACCTTTAGATTAAATAAAGGGTTCAGTTTAAAATTGACTGACGGTATCTGGATGGACAAACACCTGAAAAACGCGGGGGTGGGGGGCAACGGCCGTAATGTGATAGTAATAACAACTAAGATGAGGATATTAGTCTGAATGTAAAAGAGAACTTCACATTCTAGAAATTCAAACATACTGAAGATGCGATATAAAGCAACAAAAATAAGGTGTTTGTTTTTTTAAATTAATATTTGCAAAATTTCACTTGCAGCAAGTCATTGTTTTTTTTTTTTTTGTTGTTGTTGTTTTTTTTTTGTTTTTGTTTTGTTTTTTTTCAGAAAACTTGCATGCAGTCATTTTAATTCTGTGTAAGGCGCCCTTAATGAACTTAATAAATAAAAAATCTTTCACCGAGTAAATTTAGAAAAGGGGAGAAACAAGAATACAAACCAGATTTTTTTTTATAAATATATATCATTTCAATGTGAACCTTATGTGCACTATAAATATTTCATCGAATATTTGCCTCCACCACCATTTTAAAGTACTTAAATACTCAAAGCAAGTCATTGGAAATATATGGTTGTGGAACATATTTTTAGCGTGTGAAATTCCATCTCCTAGAGTGTGTTCTATTCAACTCCACCCGATGTATTTTCTGAAATATTCGTGGTCAAAAAAAAAAAAAAATCAGGAATGTTGAGTTTAATTGAAATCGCAAAATGCAACCTGCAACACTGGAGGTGAAGAACTTCTAATTCGAAATCCTTTTGTGGTAGAATGGAAGTGTTTCTAAAAATGAAAAAAAAAAACATACAAGAGATTTCAGTTATGGGGTTGGGAACATTTTTCTCTCGCTCTGGGTTATGTAATGACAAACACCAAAAAAACTCTCAGGGACTCCGAGTTTCACGCTAAGACGATCTTCATAGAAAAAAAAGGAGCTATTGAGCGCTTTTTAGTGTTTGTTATTGCTACATCTGTCTTAGATTTATTTCGAGGAGTATCGAGCACTATATGCCTGCCTTCTTTTTTTGTCTTCGTTGGCAGGTTTGGTATTGTTAGTGTTACCTTTTTCCATTTCTTCTTTGCGATCACTTATGTATAATAGTTTGGGGGCGTGGAATGTCAAAGAACTAAATCAATGTGGCCAGCTAGAGAATTTAAAACAGGAAATAAAGAGGTTAAATATTAATATTTTAGGCTTATCCGGACAGCGAAGCACAGCGCATCACTTACATACGAGATTGTGTAAATGGTTTGCAAAACAAGGATTAAGAGATAAAGCAAAAGGACAAACTTTACTAAGGGCTACAAAAAAACAGGAAATTCTGGAAAAAAACATCATAGTCCACGTCCTAAAGGGACTTGGTGCATAGAAGAAGAATATAAATATATTGTCTGTGTGTGCGCGTGTGTAAAATGTTTCCTCATCTCTATAATAGACGATTCTGGTGATATTTGCTGTCTTCTGTGAATACTGGACTTTTCCGTTGATGACATTGAATCAGTATTTGATGCTATTTATAACTAGAATTTTATATTCTTAGTTTCGTATTAAGGAAATATTGAACTTAAAACGAAAAATCAAAAGCAACATCAATTTTTACTATCTCAGTGCAATTGCAAAATTACTTACTGTCATTTTTTAAGGTATGGGTTAATTAGTTTAATCGTATAATTTGCTACAGGACATAGCCGGCTAATTTCGCTTTCCATAACAAATGTTAAACTGACTTTGAACGTTAAGTTTCTAAGGCACAACACTTGAAAGACTAATTCCTGAATGGATTTTCCCATGTATAAATATAATCTAATTATAAAATAGTTAATTGAATTCGCTTGAATTTTCTCTCTTGTTATGTAATCATAAAATTACTGATACTGACTCAGACTGACTGCTTCATAAATTCATTTATTTTTTTCTAGATGAAAATATGACAACTTTTATAAAAAAAATAACACTATAGATTTGAAAATTTTATATTTTAACAATGATTGTCAATATTTTTTTTCATGAGAACCAAAGGTATTTCCATGTTGTAGAAATCCCGTGAAAAACTTATGCAAATAAAATGTTCATGAATTTTCAGTTTTTCTTTTTCTATATTAAAAATATTCTATTTTTCTATAAATGAATTGATTGAATGGCTTCTGAAATTATACGTAGAGCTAGCATCTCTCATTGAAAGGTAAACTAACAGGTACACTATAGTTCAAATGTTTGACGAGCACAACAGAGTTGTGCTGAACTTGACAGAAGAGTGAAAAATATGTAAAATAACTCTTAGAGTCATTAAAAAAAATTGGAATCAATATTATATATCAAACTTATACTTTGAGAAACATTTGCAACGAATGCCAAAAATATGGGCTGCTGTAAGCAAGGCTAAAGGAGGATATTTTGACAAAAGCAAAATTTAGTCATAAAATTCTTTTTCTTTTAGTCATAACATTTCTAATATAAAATCATGTCTAACTTATTTTAACAATGTACAATAATATTCTAATTAAAGTAAAAAAACAGCTACTTTCTGGGCTATTTCAAAAAATTACCAGGGTCACTTCAAACTTTTGGACTGTAGTGTAATTAAACATACTATACAATATGAATTCTTCAAAAATGTATTGCTGCTAATATTTTTTTTTCATCAAAAATGTATTGCTGGTAATAATTTTTTTCTTCAAAAATTCATTGCTAGTAATAATTTCTTGCAAAAATATATTGATGGTATTGAAATCTATTTTTACACTTTCATAGTGTTTTGAACCCTTTTTTTCGGCGCGGGTAACTATTTGCCCATAGCTGGAATACTTACAGCTGCTACCACCCCGTGTCAGGGTGGATCTGGCAACACCAGCGATTAAGAGGCGGTTTCACGCTCCTCAAAACCTCCTGATCAGAGACCTTCCTGTTGGATGTAGTCTATCGTCTTACCCAGGTTTTGTGCGGTTAGAAAAGTGCAGAGTAGTGAAACCAAACTATTTGATATTTAATAGACTGTACGGAATGTGATGATAGCATAAAGGTTACTAGCGTGGAAAGTGAAATCGGCGAATCTGGTTCAAATTCCCGCCTTGTCGGTTCCGTTAACTTTCGCACAAATAGCCTTGAAATATAGCTCTTTTCCCGTTTATAATAATAGGTTAAATAAGAATAGAATGAGCTGTCTAGTGTTCGTAGGCCACCTGATTCGGAAAGACGACTCTGAATGGAAAAACCGTACAGAATATGATGAGAAAATCTCTACTGTCTTTCCCTAACATCAATTGCAATTCACAGATAATTAAGTAAAGAAATATATGAAGACACATGATCGTCTACATCCTGAATTGAAAATGGCATTTAAGAAAAAATTTAAACATATTTGTTAGGCAGGAATGCTTCTTTGTCGACAAAGAATACATTCAACTTTTTTTTTCACAGGAAATATTAACATTGTAAAAGTTTGTTTTGTATTGACAACCGGCCACGTTTAATGTTAATGAATATTTCATTGTTTGAATTAAATAGGATATATAATTAATCGTTGTGTGAAAGCGAGTTTAACTACTATTCTGGTTTTCTTTCAAATTCTTTGGGTCAGAGCATGAAAATGGTATACATTTAAAAGATGGACTAAAAAAATATTACTATGATTTCTGACAATTACATGACGTCTGTTGTTAGAAAATATCTGAAGGTCAGTTCGCCTTTATATATAAACTCTTCTTCCTTCCTTATTTACTTTTTGCGTATTACATTCTTTCTTCTTGATCCTGATATGATGACGTAAGCGGAGCCGAACAGCCGTATATATTGATCTGGATTTCGTATTGATTTGACCTGACAGAGAAGTCAAAAATGACAATAAAATTTTAACTTTCTTTAATCAATTCACGCCAAGCAAGGTGATAATGTCGCTAAGGCGCTACTCGGAGTGAAAGAGAGTGAGGAGACTTTAGAAAAAAAGGGAAAACTCACCCTTATACAGGAAACAATGGATCTACGGCTGGATCTACAATGGGGAGTAGTGTGAACCGGACGATAGGAAACAATGGATCTACCGGGGAGTAGTGTGAACCGGACGATAGGCGAACCTATCTACTCCTATTGAGGAAAGGCATAAAAAATCAATAGTAAATATAATTTCAATGTAGGCGGAGACGTTAGGAGTGTAGATTTGAAGTAGATATTAGAAGAGCCCGGAATCGAAAGCAAGTGAATCAAATGTTTATCTATCTAGATAGAAGGATCATGTGATACATAAATCTGAAGTAGATAGATGCCTTCCAAAAACTACATGTATTAAAATATAAGAGATGTTTGTTAGAAAAGTGGACTGAACTACTGTTATATATATTCTCATATATGGGAGTGAATGGTGGACAATTCTTTTACTGATGTAGAACAGACGGCATCAGAGATGTGGCTTTGCAGTCGGGTGCCGAGAATAACATGGACTGAACTTGTAGCAACTAGGATTTTTTTCAATATCTGTCTATATCTCTCTGAGATGAAGTATTATGATTACTTGCATTATTTACATTTTTCGGACGGTTATCCTCATCTTCATTGCCATATTCACAGCGTTTCGGCGGTTGTTCGCTCCAGCCTTCTTCAGGTGATTGGAATTTCTAACCGAACCGTTTATTTCATCCTCAAGGACACATGGCCCAGTGGATAAAGACGTTGGTTAGATCCAGTGACTAGACCCAAAGAGTTGTGAGTTCAATACCAGGCCAAAAATTGCAGAGTTGAGTTAAAGGGAAATAACTGAGACATCTGGAAGAGACATGACATGTGGAACTAGAACACTCTACCCCGGTGGACGAAATAAATGGTTCGGTTCGAAATTCCAATCACCTGAAGAATACCGGAGCGTACAACGACCGAAACGTTGTGAATATGGCAATGAAGATGAGGAAAACAGTCCGAATAATGTAAATAATGCAAGGAGCATTCTTTTCTAAAGAAAATGAAATCTAAACGACACTTCTCTTTAAAATCAGATGTTTCTGCGACACATAAGGAGGAAAGGAGGTTTGAAAAACTCAAAAACATATGACATAGCGACAGTAGGAGACACAGGAGAAACAGCAAGTAATCTACGTAACGAATTTGTTTGAAAAGATGACAAAACAGGGATAAAGATGAGTGGTAGAATTAAACGTCGCTTCGAGCTTCAGGGAATAGGAAGTTGTGGGAAGCCGTGATCACCCAACTCCAGAAGTGACAATGAGTATGTGAACATGCACAGTTTGAGTTTAGTTAAATGCCCCTCAGCTGTGAAACTGATTAAAACAAAAAAAAAAACAAAAACAAATAAGCCAAAATGAATTATCAACAAAAGAGTAAGATTGTTTCATTGTTAACTCGAGTTTTATGATGTCTAAATTTAATGTAAAACTTTTAACGAAGAACTGCTAGATATTTCTCATTGATAAACGGTGTGTTTTACGCTCTTTTATTGTGAATGGATTTAGGAAACGACAAGAGCTGTCAGCGAAACCGGGACAATGGTTTGTTCAGCATTTCTTATTTCAGAGTTTACGTCAGATGTCCTCAATTATATACTCAGCGACTTAAATCACGCCACAGACACGAATGCGTACTCATGCAAATGTTCAATCAGAGATACCTATAATTACTTACGTAGATACAGAAATAAGTGTGAAATGTAATTTTCTTTATGGCAAAATATTGCATGACTGCATTTGATGGAATATACACACATTCTACGCTTAAATTTTATTTCTCGTTATTACGGAATTAAAATTCTTACAAATACTTGGAGAATACATCTAGATAAGCATAAGTCTGCTACAAACAGCCAATCCATATATAAGATTTTGCAGATATTTTGGGGTTAAAAGGAAATGCTAAGGAGAATATTAGCCGTTTTCCTATAAAGAAATATTTGGCATCCATTGTCCGAGCAGCTTTCGAGTGAAATTTATAAAATCTTTTGATTAAAACAATTATTCAGAAAAATAGGTTTCTCAAGTCCAGTAGCTGGTATCGCTCTCTCCAGTATTAATGGGGTTGTTTCCTAACATTTTATTTGAAGTACTGTGGAATATCAGAATCTAGATTATCTCATCATTTTCTGTTCGAGTTACATGTGTTATCCGTTTTAGTTGCTGCTGCTGTTGGAAGTCTTCACGTGATGAGAGAAGCCATCACTCACTTCAAAGCCAGTGATCTCAGAAAGTGGTTGTCTACAGCTAACAATTTAGATATTTATGAACAGGTTTAGCGTCATGTATGATATCCTTATAAAAGTTTCGATCTGACGAAATTATATAACATGACTCGAATTTACAGTTTAATGTTTTGTTTTTGTTGCAATTTGCTGTATTAGGCGAAACTACGTCTTCCGCATCTTCAAGTGGGTATTTTATATACCAAATATGCTATTTATGCTATGGTATTTTGTATAGAAAGGTACATAATTTAAAATTTCTCAATGTGTTTTCACTCACAAATTTCGTCATGGTAAAATGAGTTTTCTAACTATGTATCATGTTTATAGCTATTAAGATTTTTAAACGATATAAATCTAATTCTTAATATCTTTATATAACGAGTTCAAGATGGGAATACTAAACTTTAACTAGATATGTACATTTTTAGCTTTTGGGCTCAGGCCGGGGTTCATAAAACCTTGGAAGTGGATCGTCGATTAGAATAGAAAAAGAAACACTCTATTTAGAGATTGCTTGCTGCATCATGTAATACAGATTTGTTTTGGCGCATACTAAATGAAAAACTTATGTAGGTCTAATGACCCAGAGTTTAACACGCATTTCTTGTAATGTTCTTAGCAAAGGTACCAAAACAAAAATGTTCTGTTAAAACTAGATATACCTATATACACCTATTTCTGCTCTTTCTGAAATTCGGGTTAAACTACAAAAGAAAATAGAGGTATATTGTCTCGTTTTGATTCAAATATTTTCTCTTTATTTTAACGCCATAGATATTGTATTCAACGGAATACATATTGGAATATGGAAGAAGAAAATGTAGAAAAATTATGTCATAAAACAGTGAAGGCTGTATTTAAAAGTGAGTAACAAAGTCATCTTTCTTTTTAAAAAAACAAAAATCTGATGTAAATATTTTATTGTTTTTTAACCCTTAGTACTAAAAAACGCATAACAAATCCAACAGTTGGTTTACAGTTCCCTGTCGAACCGTTCATTTTTTTATTTAATTTATTTAACGTTGCCTCAATTTGTATGAGTAATTATTTTCCTAGTGCGTATTGTTCTGTCTTTTTTTTTTCAATCATATTTTTAAGTTTGAACATTCTCGTAATATTAAGGTTTCTGTTATATTTACAATTTACGTTTATTCAAATTAGAAAAATTCATAGAGGAAAAGATATGTATATTAGAAGAATTTAAAAATTCTCATTTCTTTCAAAAACTTTAGAATTTAATGCGGAACTACATTTTCAAACAAGAATTACCGGTTTGAAGTCAGTTAGTTATGTTCCATACGTGATACACGCTTACACGATCATGTATCTTTCGATACATGACAGACAAGGCAGATTTTCCCGCAGTAGGTTGCCATTTCTTTCTGCGGTAGAGCAGTTGCCATCCATGGCTATAGAATTCGGTCTGTTCTGCTATTTACCTATAGTTTAGGTTTGGAGAAGAGAATTCATAACTTTCCCAAGGGGATTAGCACGTAAGTAAATGTAATAGATTCGACTGGAATTCGAACTCGGCTCTCCAATTCCCCAATCCGAGCCTCTATCCATTACTCCACCGAGACTTCCCTTTGAAGTGTAGTATTTGCTGTCTGGATGTGTTCAACTTTCACAATCAATCCAGATACGTTTCATCATCAATATGTGATTACAGTGGATGCATCAGGACGTAATTTCACCTCCAAGAAGATGGACAATTTTTATGGGTCCGATACCAGCACAGATCAACACAATCCGGTATCTTCCCCCTTTTAGCACTTTTGTGATTACTCTTTTGGTAAACTTAAATCCATAAAGTACTTCTATCTATCACTGATCACATTCTTTCAGTCTATATAATTATCTTGGGTCTCTTAAAAGTTGAAGATATAATCTGTAGCGGTTGCATCCGCCCGGATACAGTGCTTATCCTCCGCCTTTGTTTAATTGAGAACAATTTTACTCATGTAGTTCCATTCCTGTCTAACCATAATTTTCAATAAGACATTTGTCCACAATATTTCTGATACTTGTAGATAGACTGTGTAAAAAGTGGTCAAGTTCAAATTCTGCATCGTTCGTTCTCTCTAAAAGCTTTCATAAACAGCACGCATTCAATCATCGATGCACTCTTTGCCGTCATTTTCTAGCACAATATTTATATATTGGGTTTTCACTATCTTATGCCTTTCTTAGTAATGGCCGACTCAGAAAGAAAACCACAGGACTTCCTAGACAGGATAGTAGAACAGAACAAGAAAAAAAAAGGACTAACCTTCAACTGCAAGAAAATATAGACATCAGCAAGAGAAAAAGTTCAAGACGTGTGTTAAAAATTGGAGATATAAACATTAAACATTTGCAAAAATTTAAATTTCTGTGGATTTTTTTTTAACAGAGGATGGAAAATTCGACACCGAGATACGAAAACACATTGATCGAGCGAAAGAATTTTTTTTAAGCATTTCACCCCAAGCAAGACGGGAGTACCTTTAGTACGCAAGGGAATGCAGAGTGAAAGTAAGAGAAAAGACTGGATATGGGGTGGGGGGTTGATGAAAGGATAAAAAGAAGAACGGGGATCAAGACATCAGAAGATGATAAATGACGTTACATTTCAATTTTTGAAGATTGTAGTTATCAGGGAAGCAAGTAAGAGGAAGGGAGTTTCACTGCCGGGAAGTGCGAGAGAAGACGATGTTCGAGTAGAAAAGGCGGTCAAATTTAATTGTTTCAACAGTAAAAGGGTGGGAGTCGAGTTACCAGAGAAAATAGCTCATCAGAGCAGTTGGCATTAAAATATTTGTAGAAAAGACAGAGGGAAGCCATATCACGTCTGTGAGAAAGTAACTGTAATCGAGATGTCAAGTCAGGACCGATCACATTACATATCCGTCTTTGGATTTTGCCGATAACCTCGAGATGAACATCATGTGCACCAGACTATATATGGAAACAGTATTCAATGCATGGACGAATGGTAGATTTGTATATGTGTAGGGTGGAATCAGAGAAGTATTCCAAAAACTAAGCAAGGTACTGAAAAATTGAAAAAAAATTGTTTGAAACAAAGAAAAGAGTGCAGGATTGCTATTATCCATCCTCTTATATGACAGTTAATGCTGAACAATCTTCCCACGGACGAGGATAAAACTAGAGGCAGCAAAAATGTGGTTCTACAGAAGGATACTGAGAATTCCATGCGAGTAAGCAAGAAGAGTGAGTCTTAAAGAAAATGGCAAAAGAAAGAACACTTCTACTCAAAATCAGGAAAAGACAGGAGAAGGAAGGAGAGCTTGGAAATTTTAACCCTCACGAAGCATATTGTGGGTAAGAGAAATAGGGAAAGGCAGAGAACCATTTAATTGACAAGCTTGTGTGAATGGGTGGGGAAATGTTATACCTGAACGTACCTATTCTATTATTAATAGACTCTCCCACACATACTAAGTAGTAGTAGTAGTCGCCAGTTGAGCTCAGTGGAGCTGAGTGAGTCAGTCGATGTCGGACATTAAAGTATCAACCACCACAACTAGATTGCTGCGTCATTAACTATTATTTCAAGTTCCTAACGTTTTGTACGTCGGACCCTTTTAGGACCGACTTAGCGAAATACAAGCCTCCACTGTGAAAACTGCTCTACAACAGGAAAAGAATTCATCAGAACAGTTACCATGATAGTATTTATAGAAAATAGAGAGATAAGCTACATTACGGCAGTGAGAAAGTGACTGAAGCCGAGACGCCAGACCAGGACCAATAATATTGCTGACTATTCTTTGGATTTTATCAAGAATCTCTTAATATACATCAGGAGCATCGAACCATATGTGGCAGGGTTAAAATCAAGACTTTGGTCAATGTGGATGTGCGTGATCATTTTTTTTTTAAATTTATTTATATGTTCGCTTTCTTTTATGTGTAGCTCCTAGCAATGCTGTTTACTTAAACTATCCCCCACCCATTTTCTGCCCTGCAACATAAATTACACAAGTTTTTATGTAGATTATTCGCTGTTCCTCTCTCGTCTTCAATATGCCCTGTGAGTGTTAAATTCTCCATGCCATCTATCCTCATTATGTGTCTAGAAACTTTAAACGGCTTCTTTCTTATTGTTAGTGTGAGTATTTTTTTTTTGTTTGTTTGTTTGTTGTTTTTTTTTCCTTAAAAAAATTCTTCGTTTCTCACTTTCTCTGGCGATGGGATTCTCAGAATTCTTCAGTCAAACCACATAGTTTTTTTTTTTTATTTTACAATAATGTTCACACTATGCAAGCCACCCGAGATAGATGGTTACAGAGTAGGATTATAGTGATCAGGGAAGCATCCTCTTGGGAGGTTTGTGAGAAGAAACTGCTTAAGTGTAATTAACATCTTACCAATGAAATACGAAAGGAATGGGGATGGTTAGCTACAATGGGTCGTGGCATGGCTGGTCTTAGCCCTGAAGGTTAGAAATGGTGGAATTAAAAAATGTAGTGCGTCTGAACAATTTTCCATGGGAATCGTGACAGAGTAGTGAGAGACTTGCTACATTTCGTCTGTGGAGAAAGGGTTCGAAGGGTTGGAATATTTCATCACAATGAACAACAGTAAGATACCAATGAAAATATGCCTACATACGTTCGTTTTATTTTTATTATGTCTATCAAATGTTTCAGTAATTGTTTTTCCATTCTTCTTTTACATTTATTTTCATTAACGCATTGCTCATCAACCGAATTGAAATGAGATCTCCGGGCCACTGGAGTATGTCGTATAGAAGAACGTTAAAAATGTCCCTAATGTCGACTAATATATATGTATATATATATATATATATATATAAATATATATATATATATAATTACGATAAACGTGCAATCAATTTACAAATTCATGAATTATTCACACAAAAACTAATGCAAAGGTTAATGATTTAATTGGCGAGAAATCCATCGTCGCAAACAATTCAAATAATATACAAAAACCTCCGAATCCGTTATGAATGAAAAGATCCTTGTTTCTATAAATTCCTGCCGCATTAGTTCTTATTTTTACACAAAGCTTTCGTCTGTTCCTACAGACATCTTTAGGTATAGAATAGATGTTGTTCTTCTTTTTTCTCTTAGTAATAACAGGACAACGAAAATATATGTATTGTTGTATCCGAAAATGCTATTGGAAATGAGTTATTGTTTTTGAGTGCGCAGTAGCAACGCTGAGTTTGATTTAAATTTTTAAAGTTGTGCGTTCATATACAAATATGGTGATGAACGAATTTTTACTGGTAAATTTTCTGTCAAAGTGGCATGAACTATATTGTTCAATAATTACAGTAATGTCGCACTTATTATCCAAAAAGTCGCACTTGGATCAGTTATTCAAATTACGATAAACGTGCAATCAATTTACAAATTCATGAATTATTCACACAAAAACTAATGCAAAGGTTAATAATTTAATTGGCGAGAAATCCATCGTCGCAAACAATTCATATTATATATATATATATATATATATATATATATATAATACTTTGGGAGCGGGTTGCTCACACCAAAACAAGGATAGACGTCCGTATAAACATACATCCGCAAATCCTTGTTTTTAAGTTAAGTTTAAATGAAGTTTACGGAAGATGGCAATGTGTTGCCATGTAGACTAGGTTACATTTTTCATTCGTGTACATTGATAGCAAGTCTCTCTTCACCGTTTGACGTGTTTAGTAGTGAGCTAACTGAAAAGTGTTCCGTTTAACAATGGCAGGATATTCATACTGTGAGCTGGCAGATATGATTTTTACATACGCCCGCGCAAATGGTAATGGACGCGAGGCTGCATGACTGTATCAGATTGCGTTTCCAGATCAAAGGCAGCCGAGTCATCCAACATTTTGCTGCTGTTTATCGTCGCGTTGCTGAGACAGGATGCGTAGTACAATCTATACATCAAAGAAGACCGAGATCCGCTCGTACGCCTCAACACGAACGCATTTTACAGGCTGTCGGAGACGATACAGGTATTAGCACACGTCAAGTGGCCCTACCATGTCGCATATCTTATAGTACCGCATAGAGGATATTTTAAGAGCAGTTCCTGTAACTGTATCATTTGCAACGTGTGCAATATCCTTCAACCTCTGATCACTCACAACGCGACAACTTTCGCCGGTGGTTTATTGCACAAACTGTCGATCCGTTGTTTGTCACTTCGATTTTGTTTACGGATCAAACATTTGCAAGAGATGAAATAACACATTTACGCAATCAACATTTGTGTTACAATGCAGGCTATGATGCGATTGATAATTTGTCGTCTAAATTACGTAAAAGTGAAAACAACACTGACATCTCATTTTAACAGATATATTTACCAAAATTATACAAAACTATCTTTAATATTAAAGAGTAGATTTATTCCAATAAATCGTCATTGACTTCAACCACGGCCTCCAGACGATTTCCATATGCCAGTGCTGCCATAATCCTTGCCTTCAGTTCATCTTTGGTGTTACAATGAATTTTTGATCTCTCGCTCAACTGCGCTTCACCATAATAATGAAGGGGGTGTAGTCTGAGGAGTTAAGTGACCAGATGTAAGAGGGGATGTGGTCGCAAAAATTGTCTGGGTACCATGACTGGGTTCTCCTGCGTGTGTGGAATTGTGTAGAGTCCTGTTGCCAGACATAGAATCTTCCAGCAGCCATCCATTTGACCCAGCACTACTTGCTCAAGGCACTTGCTGTAGGTCTCCGTGCTGAGTCCCCCTCTGGGAAGATGAATGAAGGCATGACGTCGCCATCACTAGGGATCACCTCAAACACCTTCGCAATCATCACCCAACTATTTCCTAATCCTTTTCACTGTTCTCAGATTGACACCCAAGAACTCTGAAATGTTTGTAATGGAACTTCCGGCGTGAATGCCAAGTAGTACAGCATGCCATTTCCCAATTTGTGGCGGAATGAATTGCCTCATGGAACTCTTTTTCTCAAAGATGGTACCCAAGCGACCCTATTGTACTGTACAGTAGTAATAATCGAAAACAAACAACGAGCATGCGCGAAATTAAAAATATAAAATGGCGAAAATTTACGCATCGCATCCTGTACATATATATATATATATATATATATATATATATATATATATATATATATATATATATATATATATATATATGATTTCTGTCTATATTTCTGAGATGAGGTATTGTAACTACTTATGCTATTTACATTGTTCGGACTATTCTCCTCATCTTTATTGTCATATTCACAACATTTCGACCGCTGTACGCTTTAGCCTTTTTTATACATAGCCCAGTGGATAAAAGCGTTGATTGAAGTAATCCATTGACAGAGTTTTGAGTTCAATACCTGATCACAGCAGAGGTGAACAAAAACTTGGAGAGTTACTAAATGGAAATAACTAAAGTATCCATAAAAGGCATGACACGTGGAACCGGTAGATGAAATAAAGAGTTCAGTTCGAAATTCTAACTGATATCACCTGAAAAGTGTCAGAGCGTACAACGGTCGAAATGTCGTGAATATGACAATAAGGATAAGGACAATCGTCCGATCAATGTAAATTGTGTAAATATATATGATTTCGTCTTTAACAATTTAAACGGCTAATATCATCAGTTGACGTTTCATAAGAGAGTATAAAATATCATCAATTGATAATTTAAACGTTTTAACGACCAGGACATCATTCATAAGTCGAGTCGAAATGACTAATTGACAGTTCTAAGTCTGATGAGCTTACCATTTACTAGGGTTCATTAGTCGCTTCGACGTGATGTAATGGCTACCCAGCTTGTCTCGCATGATCAATTACGAATGAATAGTGATTTCAATCCTCACTGGGTGCGCCACATCTAAGCTACGCTTAGAAAATTATTTCTGGGCACCTCTACGCGGTGTAATGGTTAGCCTTGTCTCGCTAGATCAATTACAATTGAGAGTGAGTTCATTCCTCACTGGATGCTCCATACTTTCGGCCTTGTGCCACATCTAAGCTACGCTTTGAAAATCAATCGGCACTTCGACGTGGTTTAATTGTTAGCAAGCTTGTCTCGCTGAGATCAATGACGATTGAATAGTGGATTTGTTCCTCGCTGGGTGCTCTATAATTTCGGCCTTGTGCCACATCTAAGCTACGTTTAGAAAATCACTATTTACTAGGATTCATGAGGTTATGTCATTTCCGAGAGTATTAACCTGCAAATAAATCTGATAGAACAAACCAAGGACACTTTTATATCTGCTTGCATATTTTGTGGAAAGTAAAAAGGTAAAAATGGTGACTATTTCTACAAAGAATGCATAACGCTATTTGTCATGTTTCAAGAAATATCAAACTGTTAGTAAAATTAGGAACCTAAAATTACTTTTATTTACCAGTTTTATTGTTTTTAGACTTAATGAAAGTGAAACCAAGTATAAAAACTACCCTTTAACAAACCCGTTCAGCGTGCAAGGTCGTGCAAAATTTCTCCACAGTTAACGACAAAAAAAAACCAGATATTTTCTGAATGACTAATAATAAAACATATGTACAATTAGAATTAGTAATGAATCATTTTGGAAATCTCACTTGATTAATTCTTTTCAAAGAATCGTTTCTGGCGTTAGTGTCCCTTAGAAATTGACGCAAAATCGTCGCCATACTTTTTATGTAGAGCAATTTATCGTTTGTACATTTTTTTTCCTAGTGATAATAAAATACTCACACGGCATAAAGATCTCCGAGGCTGTATACAGCAAAGCAAAAGGGCCTCATGGGATTCAAGCTGAAAATGATTCATTACACTTTCACACAGGAAAGTATATCCAAAATATAAGTTAAAAGTCTAGAGACGTAGTTTTATATGAAAAATATATCTGGAATAGATCTTTTTTTTTTCTTATTTTCTAAAAGTTACTCCAAATACTTTTACATTTATCAATGATTTCTTATTTCAAAGATCATTTACACAACATTTGAAAGAACTTGTCTTACAATTTACAAACGTTTTGAATAGAAGTCGTTGTTTCTGCATAGTAAGCGGTCGTACCGAAAGACATTTTTCATTTTTATTAGTGTACGAACACGTATAGATTCAGTGAAAGATGTGGCATTGGGAAAACATGACGTATTCATTTGATTTTTGTACATTAAAAAGAAACCACAAAACACTTATACTGAAGAACAACGGTTGATAAACACACACTCACATACATATATAGAGAGAGGGAGTGAGAGACAGACAGACAGACAGACAGACAGAGACTGAGAATGAGAGAGAGAGATTAGAACAGCTTTCTTTTTGACAACACGTTTGGAGTTTATTAGGTCGTTAAGTAAACGTCGTCAGGTCAGAATGAAAGCTTTCCCACTATTTTCATTCCTCCGTTTTTGTTCGAACTCTGTAGTCTGCTAACACGCATCTATCTATCTATCTATCTATCTATCTATCTATCTATCTATCTATCACACACTCTCTCTATCTCTCTCTCTCTCCCTCTCTATCTATCTATATATATATATATATAGAGAGAGAGAGAGAGAAAGAGAGAACGAACGAAAGAGAGAACGAACGAAAGAGAGATGTGGCTATTATAAAAACATACGTATACGCACGTATACTTGCACGTGCATATATTTTTTTCGTGTGTTATTGTTATAGTGGAACACACCTATTCTATAGTTAATAGACTCTCCCACCTATAATAAGTAGGAGTAGTAAGAGTAAGGAGTCGGTCAGTCAGTCGATGCCGGACGACCGTTAATCGGATACTAAAGTATCAGCGACCACAACTAGATTTACTCTGCGTCATTACCTATTATATCAAGTTCCTAACGTTTTGTACGTCGATCCTATTTTAGGACCGACTTAGTACGAATACAAGCCTCCACTGTGAAATCACTCTACAACAGTTATAAAAAGAGTGCTCAAGGTTATATAACAGAGCTATTAAGAATATATTAATGAATATATATATTATCCTACGTAGATAACACGAGTTTTATACGGATAAGCAATCTTCAGGTGCAATGTACTCACTGACTGTAAGGCGTTATGAAATTTGCGTTCTCGTTGTGTTGATTTGAGTGTTAAAAGAAATTGTCCCAGAAATTTCACTTGTTTCGTTCTTTGTAAGTAGAAGTATCATTGTATTTACAATTTTCCTTAAAAAACTTCCTCGTTGTTCGTATGTTCTGTTCATGTTATTCTCACATTGAGTAGGATCACGCTTCTGTAGTTTCAATTTTCTTCGTATTTAAAAAACTTTTACTGTTATATAGGAGATTATGCATAAAAAGAAGACAACTGGAAAGTATACTTCTTAGTCATTGCCGAGGCGTTTCGTCAATCTGATTTTATCAAGGCATAGAAAAAAAAAATTTCGCTTTTAAACTAAAAGCGAAATGTTTTTAGTTTTTAATTCAGAGTATTTAAAAGGGAACGCTCTTGTGTAAACCTCCTTCTGGATATTGATAACTTTTTTTTTTTACTAAGAATTTGTTTTAGTTTTCCATGTCGGCATATTGTTAAATTTCTCAGAATAATTCTGAAGAGAAGACAATTTGGATAAAAAAAGAAGACAATTGGAAAATATATTTCTTAGGCATTGCCGACGCGTTTCATTTCGCTTTTACACTTGCCTTGATAAAGTCGGATTGACGAAACGCGTCGGCAATGACTAAGAAATATATTTTCCAATTGTCTTCTTTTTTTATCCAAATTGCCTTCCCTTCAGAATCATCCTGAGAAATTTAACAATAGAAGATTATATATTAAAGTCCAACACAATTTTCTTTGTTTCGCACGATATCTTCCTAATTCTTACTTTCTGGAAGATACGTTTCTTTATTCTTCAAATTTTTTGTGTCTCGTTTTCTGTCGTCTGTTTCCACACAGATGAGGAAATTCCTCTACCAGCGTCATTTTTACTTTAGCCAAGGCCCTACATTGAGCTTTTCCGTTTACTTGCGATAAGAGAGTTCACGGCAGTGAAAATTCTGAGTGACAAAACAATTCAACTAATATATACAAAAGTAATTCATCAATTTTAAGTTAAGGAAAAACATAAGCACTCTTAACTTTTGGAAAAATTATTTCATTTGACAAAAAAAAGAAACACTGGAAGATTTTGATGTATAACTTCAGATCAACGTTGGGTAACTGAATGAGGAAATGCAAAAGAAATTCAGTGTAACCGGTTTCGACCTGTAAAAGTACTTCCTCAGACTAAAGTAATGTTCATATTGATGGGATTATATATATTTAGTGGGGAGAATATAAGGTAAACGTAAACTTCAGTTATAACTATGCACAAAGGGAAAACGCTGTAAATGAAGAATTTCTGGCGTCCGACGAGTCTAGATCAACGTTTCTCAAACTTTTTACCCTTGTGGAACCCTTGAAATAGTTTTTATGTCTCGAGGAATCCTGCATGAAAATTATTATATACCATTATTAATATCTATCTCTTTTATATTTTTATCGTAGTTCAGGTGGTAAAACATAGCATGCGTCACTCAATAATAGACAAATCGGCAACGTACAGGTTCTGTCCACTAATCAGTGAAGGCGGTTTCACACTGACGTCATATAGACATCGCTAAATACATTCCGTGATTATTAGAATATAAATAATATAAGAGACTGAAGCCTTTATTATAATAACCAAGGATTTTCCAACAATATGCCGTACGTTTATAGTAAAATTACGGATATAAAATTAAACACAAATTACTTAATAATGCATTAGCCTATTTATCACTTTCTCGCGGAACCTCTTGCGGAACCCTAGAGTTAGTGGGTGCACGCCGGTTGATAAACACTGGTCTAGATGCAGAATTCAGCTGACCTCATTTGCCTTCTAAACACTTTTGTTTTGTTTTTATTGTTTTTGTTGTTTTAACTGCAGATGATTCAGACACAGTGTATTTTCTATAATTTTTCGCTTCAGTAAATTTACGTCTAGGTTTGTAGAACATTTACACCTTTTTTTAAAAAAAAACGTTCCGTTATTGCAGTGTGTAATATTTAAAAACAATAGAGATGAAAACAAAAGCGTCAAGAAATCAAATAAGATCGACCGAACGATGCGTCTGGACACGTTGGATGCCAGAATTTAGCGTTTCTACGTTTTGTTTTGTTTTTTTTTTTTGTGGGGGGGGTTAAGGAGATACGGTGGAGCAACTCCGATTGAGGAATCGCAGAGCAGAGTTCGAATTCCAGTCGGATGCTTTATATTATCTTACTTTCACTTAAGAAAGTTATGAATCCTCTTCTTCTTCTCCCAGTTGTGGGTAAAAATGAAAGACTGGATGAAGGACAAACTCTGAATTCAAAAACTGGAGAGCCCGGTTTTGGAAAAAGTTAAGCTCGGTCAGGCTATCTTACCCAAGAAACACCTCTACTGAGGCTGCAGTACATATGGTGCCTTATGGAGGGGAAAAACTCTTTATTGTTTCCCCTTAGTGCATAGTTTTATTGTTCCTGTCTCTCCCTACATATATATAATCGCATAAATAAGAACATTACTTTTGTCTGATGAAGTCCATTTAGAGGACGAAACGCGTTACTTAGAATTTTTCTCATTTCCTCATTCAATTACCAAAAAAAAAAAAAAAAAAACACAATCTAAATATAACCTCAAAACAATTCACATGCTTTATATATTATTCCCCACCGAAAAAGTTATATACTGAAGTATAAGCGTAGATGTCAAACATTGTCTCGCTTGGAGATCACGTTGCCAACATAGCATCATGACATTGTCATCTCGTCGGTTAATTTAAAAATGGCTCAAAGAATTGTATTACCGATCGCATTTTTTTTAGAACAATGCTGACTGTGCCCGTTAATGTAAACTGGAGAAGTATGAATGAGAGAAGAAAGCAGGAAACATAACAGAATAGCGGATATATTTCATACCAAATGTGTTTTTTTTATCGCCAACAAATCTATGATATAATGAAACTTAAATACTATATTTCATTTAAATCGGTGCTTTTGATAGGACAAAAATGTTGAGGTTTCAACAGATTTTTCAATGTATTTTTTTATGTTAATTCAACCCAAAATATTAATCCACCGCAAATTAAAAAATAATTTACATTTACTAAAATTCACACCAAATTCTCCCAGGGCGAGATCCTTCCATTGCACTTCGGTTAGGGTGACCTTTGCGATCGCCCCAAATATGGGCGACTCGGGTGCACTAAGTGTGGGATCAGCATTCACGCTCACGCCGATAAACAAAATACGGAATACAACTCCCTGATTTTTGTTGATTTTTCATTCTGCGAGTTGGAGTTTTTGGGAGGCAAGCTAAACAAATTCTGATTTAAAATTTATGAATTTAAAAGAGTGCCAAAAATTTAATAAAAATTTTCTAGGGGTGAATTAATATTTGCGATAAGTAACTTCAAATTATAAGGGGTGAATAAACAGAAAAGATCCTTTTCCTTTCTCATTTAAAAATAATACTTTATTTACATAGTCGAATTTGTGGTAACGTTATTTTTCCCTACTGTCAAATAAGTAGCGTCATGTTAAAAAAATTCATACCAATCCTAGGGATTCCGTAAGTGATCATTTCAGACACACTTTGCCACTGGCAATTTCCCAGTGATTATTTGCTTATTTCGAGACCAAATTTCCGGCTCCGTTTAGATGGCTGAAAAAGCTGGATATAGTTGAGGAAATTGCTAATGGCGAAATAGAAAAAAGGACTACGTTTGCGTTCTGTACGCATATAGTGTATCTGTGTATGCATGCGAGGTAATACTAGTGATTAAAATATGTAAGAAAAAGATTTGCCATCTGTGCCGATTTCTTCAATAATGTCATGTCAAGGAATAAATGCAACAACTGACAGGATAAAGAAATACATATATAATATATATACATATGTATATATATTGTGTGTGCGTGTACAATTTGTAAGAATTCCGCTTAAGGTGATTTGTAATTTTTACACTGACGTCACTCTAATTCCAAATGAAATGAGCTTTATTCCAAATGAAATATCTAAATGAATATCTAAAGTCATCTACCATATGCTTCCCTTCCAGAGAATAGCATTACACATACAGACACACACACACACACATATATATATATATATATATGAGGGGTTACTGTAATTATTTGGCAAATATTTAAAAAGATGATTTGGGGAAATAGGTCATGGCAAACATTTTTCAGCAGCATTTTTTATATGCAGCTACTTCGACAGATCCTTTGTCGGATGAGCAGGAGGCATTTATTAAAGAGAGAAAATATTTACTTTTCAACATAATCTCATCCCGTGTTGATGTACGTAATTCACTCGTAGATATTAATAACAGAGGCGAAATTTTATCAAGAGAAAATGTGGGTTTTTTTAATAAAATTTCTGCTCATTTCTACATGCATCCAACTAGTTTGAATATCTCGATACCTAGGTGACCTTGATGTAAATTGGCATCCCATCAGGCGGGACTTTATTGTAATATGAAAAACACTCTCCTGATGAGTTACGCAGTCGATAGCGAAAGCCTATTGAGTCAGTCCTTGTACTGTGTGACCCTTTTGCTCAACAAGTAGATTCCTCACGGCTTTGGTGGGGGGAACATTGTGCCATCTAGATCTCTCACGACCTATACGAACCGAATGTGTCTCTTCATGAATATTGGTTTTTCCCATAACTAAAATTCCCGTTGATATTCTGTGGAAGAAATGAAGGAGAACGCAACGTGGCAGATGATGGTAATCCCGAAAGGATGTGTGCACACTGTTTAAAAGCGATAAGGAGGTTATGTGTGGGGCACCAGGTAGAGTGGTTTGAAGCGGACTAACGCACCACTGCCCTGGGTAAGCTATCTTTTTCCTTAATAGTTGCATACCTTATATATATATCTCGTCACCTCCAAGTTGATGTCTGGCGCGGGATAATTTACTTCATGTCTTGAAAGAACTCTTTAGCCTTGGGTGGCAGTCTTTTTAGAGATGGTGTCACGACAAAAACATCCGGATATAACGTTGGCGTCTCACATTTTGTATCATCTACCGAAAGAAATATATATATATATATATATATATATATATATATATATATATATATATATATATATATATATATATAAAAAACTAGGTAATCCGTATGGGTAAACCTAAGGAGGATAAAATCCAGAGAGCTCAATGTAAATTCAGAGCAAATAATTTAAATAAAAACAGACCACATTAAGGTTCCATGTTAAATAAATTATTTCACCACAGCCCTTTTAAAAGGACTGCAGATCATCAGACTTTACTTCCAAACAAAAAATGAAAAGAAATTTACACATTTATGACGGGCCGTATTAAACATATGTAAATTAACGAAGTGAGGGTGGGGAGAGAAGACATGACTGAGTTAGCAGATATTGACACAGTTAAACAGTTAACTTAACGGAAGTTATATATTGATATCGTAGGGGTAGAGAAGAAACATGGAACCTTAAAGTGGACTGTTTTTATTTAAATAATATATATATATATATATATATATATATATATATATATATATATATATTGTGTATTTAGGCAGCAATCCCTCTTTCATACATGTTTCATTAAAGACAGCAGACCATGTACAAGTGAGTTTTTTCTGGACACAGTCTGTAGAAACTGTCCAAATGTTCTGTAATTCCAAGCGCTTTCGGCTATACTTTTAGTCATTATCAAGAATGATTTTATTTTTACGTTTTAACTGGATGCATGAATTGTGTGTATGTTTCTAGAATTTATTCTCTTGTAACTTGTCACTAATCGAAGCTTAGTGCAATGTCTACGCATATCGCTGATTATCTCACAACCAAAATACAACTATCAACATATGAATAATATTAGTAGATAATACCAAAATACTATATAGCAATCACTGCAAGTAGTGAATCGATATATTCGAAACTATTATTATATAAATGAAACATCTGCATTAAATAAAATCTCGCATACCATACCATAGGTGACGGCATTTAAAAAATGTACCGTAGATACTCGCGTATCATACGACCTTTGAAGAACTAATTTTGAATCTAATTTGACTACAGTAAATGGATATATAGTTTGGTCGATGGCGTAGCCAAGGTCAAAAGTACATACAGTAATTTTATATCTTCTGTATGACGAGACCCCCTTAAATTTAGATTCAAAATTAAGTCTTGAAAAGTCGCATGATACGCGAGTATTTTCACTATGTGAAATGTTAAATATGCCTACATAATAATAATAATAATAATATGTATAAAATGATTTCCAGTACTGTGAAGTTCTCTGAAACCGTTCTGTATCTGATATCATTCATACGATACACATATATATATGAATTTTACATTTATTGCTACAAAAACTGCCTAGATGTCGCCTACAAAATCTTGTCCGTCATAATGGCAGAATTTAGTTCTTGATAATGAGTTGGTCAAAGGTACTTGAAATGAAGTAAACATTTTGGACAGTTTATCCAGAGATTTGATTTAGATATATAACTTATTTGAAATCCATCAAAATACAATAAAAATTAAACAGATAGCCCCAGTTGATTGCATTTAACACAACCTGTTTATATATATATATATATATATATATATATATATATATATATATATATGTGTGTGTGTGTGTGTGTGTGTGTGTGTGTGAAAGAGGATAAGATCCTTTAGCAATGTTTTAGCAGCAGCTGTCCACGGCTAGAATACTATTTTCTAAAGTATGAGTGACATTATAATTTGTTCATAATAAGCGGAGCACTTATAGTCTACGTAAGTAAAATTAATGACCCTTCTTTATGAACACAGGAAAAACTCCTGCGGAGCCTTTAAATGAAGGATAACCTGCTTAAAAACCTTCCCCGTCTTCAAATAATAGAAAGAAAGAAATTAGAGGAAATATTCGCCCCTGTTTAGGATCAATTAGGCGTACGTAAAATCCATTATAACTTCAAACTGAATAGGAAATATGTATGGCTGCTATGGCTATCAGAAATGAGCCAGATATTTATAACATGAATATATGAGAGATGCTTTACGTGCCTACAGAAGGGCAAAGGTTAATTAGAGCCTGCAAATTTTCCATCTTCGGAAATAGTTTCTTAAACTTTCTTATTCTTCCGATACTTAGAGACGCAGATAACTGCTACTGTCTTGCAAGAAACATATTCGCACATTTTTAAGGACATTTTTTGTTAGATTGCTTCTATTGAGAGGCGATAATAACGTTAATCATAAAAATATATAATAATTATCAATGTGTATTTATATATTTCCTGTCCCATCTGAGGGCCTAATAGGACAGACTGAAATACAAGTAGTACTAATAAGCATTTATTTACAAGTAGCATTAACATTCAATCAAATATATCACTTTTTTTTTTTTTTTTTTTTTTTTTTTTTTTTTTTGAAATAAGTTCCACTATTGAATTTTCTAAACAATTCTTCTGGAACCGACTATAAGTTTTTACCGACTAGACCTCCGACTATAAGTTTTTACCGTTTATGCCTGGCTCTTGTATTTGAGACATTCCTTTTTTTTGTTATTACAGTTATTTTTTTCTCTCTGGAGACTGCAAAATCCATCCTTATGTCTGCTGCACGAGCAGAACTGGCATATATTTTTTGAATGGACAATAAAGTGCGTAATGCCATCCGCCACACGTCAAGCAACGAGTTTTTAATTGTAATTGAAAATTTTCTTCCAACTCGAACATTGCCAGTAACAGACGGTTTAGCAGACTATTGCACTGTAAGCTTGTCCAGCTTGAGGGTGATCAAACATTAACATTCGATCGTCAGTGCTTTGACCGTTATATGTTTGTATTTTTCGAGTTTAGACACTAACCGTGTCCAAATGTCGACATCGTTCGGTAATTGTAACCCAGCAATAAAAATGAGGCACTTAAACTGGACCTTCGTGAGCGATTTCAGTTGAAATTTCTCGCATTCATGGTTAACAATATCTGCAAACGTGACCATAGTTGTCAACATTTTGCTTATTCAAATTCAAACAATTATATCTAACATTGAACAAGGAAAATTACTCACCGAATATGTCTGCTAACTGACCAATGATCTCCGCAAAAGTAAAATATTTAGTCTATTTTGGCAATATAAAATTGGCGAATCGCTCGAGTTCCCTAATATCAAGCTTTGTCATCAGTAGACGGGACTTCCGAGTTTCATCTTTGCTAGGGAATTCGTGTTGGAAAGTGTCCTTCAACGATTGAACAAGGAGTCAAACGTGTTTCCCGATTTTGGGTCGAAGTGGAAATCCGAAATTGTAACTACTATTTGGCTAACTGCACTATCCGAGCTTTTTACAGTCACATTTGTTGCCGTGTCTAATTGCCTTTGGGAATGTTGTAGGAGAATTCATCAGTTGTCTGTCTATATTTCTGAGATAAGATATTGTAATTATTTACATTATTTACATTTTTCTAAACTTTATTTCCATATTCACGACGTTTCGGCCGTTGTACATTCCAGCCTTCTTCAGGTGATTGGAATTTTGAACTGAACTCTTTATTTCGTCCACCGGGGTAGATTGTTCTGATTCTACGTGCCATGCCTCTTCCGGATGTTTCAGTTATCTCCGTTTAACTTAATTCTCCAAGTTTTTGTTCACCACTGCAGTAGCCACGCTTTTATCCACTAGTCCATATGTACTTGAGGTTCCAAATCATCTGAAGAAGGCAGGTGCGAACAACGGGTGAAACGTCGTGAATACGGCAATAAAGATAAAGTCAACAGTCCGAACAATGTAAATAGTTAATCAGTTGTGTTTGTGCTCTTTCAAACATTCCTGCTGTTGACGTAATATGTCTTTCAGAACTTCTGGCCATGTTGCTTCTTTTACGTAATGTCCGTTGGTTATTGATGCACGTGGTTGAGCTCTTGTTAAAAACCTTGTCGCTAGTGTTATGTCTGTGTGTGTAATTATTTGTGCATAATAAGAACGAACACGCAATTCGAACTTTATTCACTATTGGGTAACAACAGATGTAAAAACATCACCAGTGGATTACTGGTGGATTAAGAGTGTCCTGATAGGTAACATGAGAGAATGTCTGACAGCCATCTTGAAATCTCTTTTCTTCTCTGTACTAGAGAGTTCTGAACAAGGGGCATAACTCGATTCCCATCTAGGGAGCGAGTTAACTCACATGTTATGACGCCCGTCTTAACAACGGTAACTGAAAGAACAATTATGAATTAGAAAATGAGAAACCATTAAGCCATGTTTCCTAAGAACAGACGTGGCTATGCACAGTTTGCTGATATTAAAAGAAACTCTGAAGAACTGTGACTACAGTGACCAAAGAGGCTCTGAAGGGATCTGATAAAATAGTTTTATAGATAGTTACTAATCGTGGCACAAAGCCAACTAGAAAAATTTTAAGTAGATTTTTTTTAAGTTAATTTTTCTAACGTGATGGGTTTGTTGTTTTTGTAAGATTGCTCCACCTGTCTGCCAAAGAATCTCTGCTAATGATCACTAGATGGAGTTGCCAAATACAGTATATAAGGGTGCAAAGTCTCATTTCCATTATTCTTAGCTGAGAGGAGAAAAAATAGATTCATAACTCTACCTAACTACATATATATATATACTAGCAGTAGAGCCCGGCGTCGCCCGGGGATGTAACAGTAAGAGATAGATCAAGTATCAACCATCATAAAGACTGAAAAATAAAATTGACAAAGATTATTGTTTAAGGTTGACGGACACGCATGTCTTAATTAGTTTTTTTGTTTTGTTTTGTTTTTGTTTTTTTACGAATTGGTCAAACCCAAACTCAAAAACATTGTTTTCAATCGTTATGAGTCTACCGATTGAATAGAATTTTATTATAAACAATTGTCTTGTAAATGGAATTTTTAAAGCATTCTAAATGTAAAAATAAAAAAATAGTATGCAAGACAATAAGAAACACTACCTGCCAAAACAAAAAGTGAAGTTTTGTTGAAATCGGTTGAAAAATGTAGGAAATCCGATCCCATATATAAACGAACACACACACACAAACTACCTGGGTTTTATAAGTATAACTCGATATGAGTTGTCCCCCTTTCATTCTCGCGATGACTCCTAATCGTGTTTTCAAATTGATTTCATGCAAAAATAATTGTATTTTTCCAATTTGGGCGCTGTCAGAACCACCGCAAGGTAATTTTACGTAGTTCTGTGAAGTTTTGTTGAAATCGGTTGAAAAATGTAGGAAATCCGATCCAATATATAAACGTACAGACAAACACACACACAACCTGGGTTTTATAATAAGTATGATAAATATATATATATATATATATATATATATATATATATAGGTAGGTAGAGTTATCCACATACAAGCCTGTTTCGCTGTATTACAGCTCATCAGTGTAGCTAAACGTCCAATTGCTTCAAGCCGGGGTCGAAACTCGACAGATTTGACATCAGTCAGAGATTTTACACCTAAGCTATCGGCGCATGGGAGAGATAAGGAAAATTTTAAACGTATTATATACGGAATATACTTTGGGATGGATAAATTGGCCCCATATTATATATTTTTTAATTTCGTGCATGCGCGTTGTTTGCTTTTGATTTTGTTGACTGCACAGTATAGTAGGGTCAGTTAGTCGCTGTTTATGAGAAAAAGAGTATCATGACCCAATTCACTTCGCCAGAAATTTGGAATCGGCATGCTATTGTCATTTGTGTCGGAAGCATTTCATTTCTGAATGTTTGGGTGTCAATCTGAGGAGAGTGCAGAGCATTTGGAAAGAGTTGGATGAGTTTAATTGTGATTACGAAGGTCTTTGCTGTGATCACTTGTCAGTGTTATTTTCATTTTTACGTAATTTAGATGACAATTTACCCATCTCACCTTGTATACACAGTAAAAATAGTTTTGTGTTATGTTATATTTATGGGCAAAAGTGTTGTTTCATGCTTGAACACAATCTTCAGATTGCGTTCAAGCATGAAATACACTGTCGCCGCTCAGGGTTGATCTTAGATGTCCATTTTTATAATTATATACTATTTCTCTCTATCTATCTCAATATATATATATATATATATATAATATAAAAATATAAAACAAACGACTTTAAGGTACCATTATAATAATTTATTTCACCAGAGCCCTTTTAAAGGACGCCGGATCATCAGATAGCACTTCCAAAAAAAAAAAATCTAAATTAATTAAATCGAATTAAATATATATATATATATATATATATATATATATATATATATATATATATATATATATATATAAACATCTTTTTGATTAAAAAGAAGCGACAAGCTATGTCTATTTAACTGCTTATAGTATCTTTCCAATTTTCGAAAAGATGTATATTGTGAACAACATAAATATGATGTTACTCGTGCAAGTACTATTGACCGTCTCAGGTATTTTCAAGAACCAACATGGTGTCTGTGTGGTAGGTTCTTAATGATGAGTGAAACACGAACTTCGGACATAATTTTCTTCACATTATTCGAAAATTGGAAAAATAAATTATGCAGATCGACCTTGTCAGTCGTTTTTTTTTTTTTTAAAAAAAGAACGATGTTTGGATGAATACTTTCTGCCTAAATATACCACACACACACACACACACACACACACACACACACACACACACACACACACACTCACACACACACTCTCTCTCTCTCTCTCTCTCTCTCTCTCTCTCTCTCTCTCTCTCTCTCTCTCTCTCTCTCTCTCTCTATATATATATATATATATATATATATATATATATATATATATATATATATATATATATATATATATATGCATGCTCGTGTGGTGTCGTTGATATCGACTCGGAATGAAAAATCGTGGAGTAGAGTTCGAATTCCAGTCAAGTTCGTTACATTCACTTACGCGCAAATACCCTTGGGAAAGACATGACTCCATCTCTTCTCATCCTCCAGCTGGACGTGGCCATATAGCCTTGGTTGGCGACCAGTTAAGAAGAAGTAAAACTCAGAATTCAGACCAGGCTGGACAGGGTTGGCAAATGGTTGTTGAGATTTTTATAGGAGCCAATGGCCAGAATAGAAAACTCCTTTCCAAAAAAGCCGGCGATTGTAGTATCATCTAACATGTGGCACACAGTGCACCAGTACAGGACACTTGTACATGTTATTAAGTAAAAATATCCGTTCTTCTCAACGGGTCAATCCATCCATCCGCACACACACACATTGTGTATTTGGGTAGCATTCCTTCTTTTATACAAGCTTCGTTAAAAACGACTGAAAAGGTACTGCGGTTTAATTTCCTTGTTGGCTGCGGGGTCATGTAATTTAATAATTGTGTATTTGGGCAGAAACCCCTCTTTTATACAAGTTTTAAAATAATTAAACTGCAGTAACTTTGTATTATCGCGAAGCAATAAAGCCACAAGGACACAAGGAGTTACTGGGCGTAGAAGAATTAGAAGTAGAAACATTACTAATAAGCAGGAACAAAGGAAGAGGAATCAAGAGGACAGTAGATAACGATTGACATTGCACTTAAATTTTTGAAAATTAAAGTACCTGGAAAGCATGGAACCGGAATAGTATTCCACAAGCGAGACGTGCGAGAAAAGAAACGGTTAGCATAGAATTTGCGGTTACATCTAGCCAGCTCAACTGTAAGTTAATGAAAACTCGTCGACAATCTCGTACAGCGCTTAAATTCATAAAGTCTAGGTACCATAGCAAAGAGCTCATGCAAACAATTACCATTAAAGTATCTATAGAAAAGATACGGCGGGAGTGGGGCAACCTTACGGCAGTGGGAAAGTGACTGAAGCCGAGTCGCCAGATCATGACCAAAAATATTGCAGATTCTTCTTTGGATCTTAGCAAAGAGCTCAAGGTAAATAGCAGAAGACCGAGTGATATATGGTAGCAATATCCTATGCATGGACGAATGGTAGACTAATACATATGTATGATAGAATATGGTGGGAAATATTGTCTCCCACGACACAGTGAACCTATTTTCTTAGCAGCTGACCTACATATGTATCGAACTGATTCCAGAAATAAAATCGTTATTAGTCTGAAAAAGTACATTCTCGGAACGAAGTGCGTCCCTAAAACTTCGTCTATTTTGTTATTGACTATTTTCTCATACGTGAATAAATGATATGCGAATATTAATACAGTCCAACATGTCTTTGTAAATAGTCATATTACGCTTCTACGAGCAATGAGAACTGACGCTACATAATCACAAAGAACCTTACCAAATAACATAAACCACGTCACTTAAAGACTTACAGCAACAGCTAAAGTGGATATCACATGTAAATCGAGGAGAATATAATGAGATAATCAAGATACTAACATTCCACACTACTTCAAATAAAAGGTTAGGAAGGAAGCACTCATCAGTACTGGAGAAAGAGAGAACTATAAAAGCTACTGGACATGAGAAATCAATTCTCTTGAAAATTTGTTTTACAAAAAAGATATAAATTTCAACCAACTGTAGTACAAGCTGCTCGGAGAATGAATATCGAATGTTTTCTTATAAAGAAAAGACTAATATTACCATTACCACATGAAATCATTGAGTCAAAAAAATAAAGGTATTTTACTCTCTTAGTTAATCCATATGATAAGGATGATTTGAATTTTGTTACATAAGTAATGAAAGAAATGAAGAAGTAGAAAGTACAAGCTTATAAAATTGACGTGAAGGTTCATATTATGACTACTAGCAAACATACTGAAAATCAAAGACCAGTTTTCAGTTGAGGATCTTCTGAGGTTTGTTAGCCCAAAATAGAAAACTCAACATTTCAACGCAATATAAAGGCTTTTCTCTTTTTTCCATTTAAAAGTGATTCTATAATTCTGATCATTTTCAAAAACCGACTGAAAAGCGCATTTCAGTAAAGTTTGACTTTTGATTTTATCAACAGTCAGGTTATCGATCTGCCGGTTTTCCAGAGTGTATCCATTTTTGCTTAAATATTTCCATGCACTCCTCTTCTGTCTTTTTGTTGTACTCATTCTCTGTCTCTTTCAGTCTCTCTTTCTATATTTTTATCTATGATATTGTTTCGACCCTAAACAGTTTAACACTAAGAGAAAGTTAATACTTTTCTTTGACCTTTCTCTCTTTCTCTCTCTCTTCATGATTTTCTCTCTATATATTTTTCGTTTTTCTCTTTCTTCGTGTTTCGCTCTATCTTTTCATCTCTCTCTCTCTCTCTCTCTCTCTCTCTCTCTCTTTCTCTTCGTTTTTATCTTTCTTTAACTTCATGTCTCACTTTGTCAGTGTTTTCTTATCTCACTCACTCTCTCCTATAAGCATCTTGATATACGTTCTTTCCCACTTAGCATGAGGTTCCCACCTTTCGATCAATGATTCAAACTCGACAAACTCTCGTTTTGTTTCTGTATGTGAGAATTTCAATTAACAAATTAAAACCTGCTATGCTCCTTACATATTCAGTTCTTGAGTGTTTCCAGTCTCCGATTTGGTCTACCTTGTTGTCTGTGGCAGTGGCCGAGAACTGATCTGCCATTGAATGTGACTTTGAGTCGTCTGCTCTATCGATTCTCCTCCTACGTGGATAGATAAGAACATGTGCCACGCCCTGTCATTGAGGGTGACTGACAACTACTTATATTATTTTTACCTGTGTACATTCATCCTCCCCCTTCTCCTCCACTTTCACGGTGCAATGCTTTTCAATCTACCCGTCAAAGTTACTTTTTAAAAACATTCTGGTAGCAGTTTCATTATTATTAAAATCCTACCCTACTCAACTCGGCTCCATCTTTTCTTTTCTTTCAATTTCCTATTTTTCGAAATTTTCCTAATAAACAGCAGTCTCTGTCTGTCTCTCTCTCTCTCTTTCTCTCTCTCAATCTGTGCCTCGGTTTCTCGTTTCTCTTTTTCTCTTTCTATTGTATCCCTTCTCTCATTCTTTGATTATTTAATTGCGTTCTCCTTTCTCCCTCAACGATTATTTAAAATGTCATAAGTAGTTTTAATTTTGTTTCCCCTTTTTATTTTCTATACGTTTTAACGAGCTAGCGTTTTATCTTTTTCTTCCTTTCTTTTCTTTTACTTTCTTTTTTTTTGTAATCATTTCACCCCTAAGCAAGGCAATAATGCCACTAAGACACAAGGGGTTACTGAGTGTTAGAGAATATGAGGAAAAATAAATGAACAAAAATTAAGACAGAAGATAATGATTTTTTTCTTTCCATTTTATTTTCTCTCCTTTTTTAATTTTTTTTTTCCATTCTTTCCATTTCTCTCTTTCTCGTTTGCTCTCCTTAAACTAATCGCTTCTCTCCTATACACAGGCCTAATTTTGTCGTCTGCTTCTGTTGAATATATTTGTTTCTTCCTTCTTTCATTTATTTATGTATTTATTTCATTTTATAATTCTTTTTCTTCATTTTATTTTATTAAGTTCTACAGACATTTTTTTCTTTTCTGTGCTCACCCATTTCTCTATCCCTCTTCGTTTACTTATTCATATATATATTTCTTTTCACTCTTTTTCTTTTCTTTCTTGCTTTCAACATCCTTACATTTTATTACTCTTTCCCCCTCGCCAATAATTTCATAACTATCCGTATCATTTCATTCTTTACCCTTTTCTTTTATTCCTCTTCTATTATTTACTTTCACTGTTTTTGTCTCAATGTATTTTCTGCTTATTTCACTTAATTTTTACACGTTCGCTTTCATCCATACCCCAACACCTTTGATTTTCCTTTTTATTCTTTACGTATCTTTCTTTTACTCATTTCTTCTATCAGTGCTTTTCTCTATACTTCATTCTTTCTGTCTTTCTCTTTTTCTCTCACACACCCTTTCTTTTATGTCTTGTACCTTTTCTTTCTACGTTACGATGTCTCGGATCATCGTGACGTTCTTTTTTTCTTCCTACCGCCATTAAAATTCCCTTTTTTTCCTTTCTCTCTCTATTCGTCTTTCATATATTTCCTTTCCTTAATCTCTCCTCCCTCTCATCGTTTCCAAACTTTCACTTAACCACAGTCACGGCTGCTGACGGCGTTTTAGTGATGTTATCACCGCCTCCAAACCAGCTGGTTGTTACTTAGCCTCTATCCACTCACTAATGCCAGGTCGGCCGCAAACTGCTCCCGCCCGCATAGAAATGTGTGGTTAGCCCCAGTGAGAAAAAAAAAAGAAGGAAAAAAAAAAGACCGCCACTACTTTCCTACTACAGTTAACTATTGCCACTACCACAGCTACTACATTTTCTTTTAAGTGCTACAACTACAGCTGAAGTACTATCTCTCAATCAAAAACATTAGTAGTCGTAGTATAATCGGTGTTATTAAACTTACGTCAGAACGGACCGGTTCCATACGACAAATCCGAAAGTACACTGAGGGATATATGAATATATATAGATATATTTTAATGATAGTTCATATAATCGTACAATATTCCTAAGGAAAGATCTACGCATCTATAGTATAAAAATGAAATTCAGGTAAGTGAATTATTTCCTTTCATTTTCATATTTATTTACTCCTGATAAACGTATATAAAAATCATTCACATTTTTTCAGTACAGTAGTACGTACACATGGACAAGACTTGTTGAGTTGCGGTGTATTATTTTCTGACGTAGTTAAACATTAAAAAAAAAAGAATAATGAACACTAATATACGAATGTTTAGTTAAAATTTAGTATATCCTACAATTTGTTATAAAGTGTTGCAAATTGAATTAAAAAAAGCTAGAAAATAAACTTTTTACAACCTTTCTAATTCAAATAAAAAAAATTGTTGATATTAGAAAAAGAATTAATTAACAAACGACAGCTTCGTTTTTATTTGTTTTAAAACTTATTTCCGAAATGGGTTATTAAAAAACAAAGTAACAACATTTAAACTTTGTCATTACAGTCATATAAAAATATTTGTTCTGTTTCGTAAGTGAGCTTAATGTTAAATTTTAAGTAGATTCTCTTCAAGAAAATTCTTAAATTACCATTTGGTTGAAATATGTGGTGTTTTCCTTTCTTTTCATGTTTGCATACTTTCGCTTATTTGCCTTTATCCGCGTCTCTTGTTTATGTTTGCTTACATGAAATCTTAGATTGTTTTCTTCTGGGTTCGAACAACATGTTCTGTAACAAATATAGACCCGTGCAAGTGTGGCCCAGATGTGATTAAATTGTTGATCTAGTTGACCATTGCTAGTGAGGGCGATCCTCACTGGGTGCTCTGTTCTTTTTTCTTTGCGCCCAATTTAAGCTACGGTTGGTAAATAACAACATCGACCTGTGTACGCCTATTTTTATAACTCACATGTTGACTAACAATGAATAATAACATAAATACTACACATTTGCTTTCTTTTTCATGACGATGTTTGTGTTTGTTTTGTTTTGTTTTTTTTTTTGTTTTTTTTTCATTTCGTACCGTCACTTTACCGGCGAATTACATTCTCTGGATAACATGAGTTTGTTGGTAAAATACTGGATATTTTAAAGCCGTTTATTGACAAAACAGGAAACAGTATCAATAGTGTTATCTTTTTGTTTTATGGTTCTCATGTTTTTTATATTTATTTACGATATTCTGCAACACTGGCATGTATTTTTACTCTAAATTATAAATATTATTGTGGAGTTGTATAGTAATTTTTGCAACCAGAAAAAATCTATTTTTCTTTCTTTTTTATTTTAAGCATTCTAGACTAGCACGAATATAAATAAATCAATATTTATAAACGTTTAATAAGGTGGTCTAGTTCGCTATGTGAAAAAGAATTACGAAATTCTTAAAATTGAGTTCTTAATAGATAGTATGATAGTAATATATGAAAAAACCTCCAGATACCGAATTTTTTTTTTTTAAATTTTAGGAAATCAAGTGGTATGCGAATATTTTGTTTAGTGTCCGTAGGGGGGGGATCAATTTACAAAGCAAACAGAGCTCTGTTAAATTTTATAAAAGTTAACGTTTTTTTTACAGCGAAGTTCACACTGTACAAGGCCCGGGAGACCCTCGAAGTAGAGGGTTACAAAGTAAAATAGGTGAGAAAGATAATGGGAGTTGGTTTGACACCATTTTCATTATCGATTGCTTAATCTATAATATAAAAATAACTGAAAAAATTATTTCTAAACTCAGTGTCATTTGTAAATTCCGTAATTGTTATTATTTTAATAGTAAAACTTTTAATTGATTATCATTATTTTATTTAAGTTTAATTTCGTACTGCTTTAATTAATATTTTTCAGCACCCACGTCTTTAAAATGGCTGCTAAATGTATAATTTGCCACCATGACACTATTCTGTATCAATTAACCTATTTTCCATGATCTTATCAGGGGACATATAATTTTCTTTAAAAGTAAATAAATTACAATACTTTGGTGTCTCTGGAACTCACACTTAAAGATAGAAATACATGTTTCCGTTCATCCATGCACATCCACACAAATAATTTTGGTCAAGTTTTACTATTCCAGAAAGCTCGTTTTATACATATATGTATACATACACGGAGTTGGGGGGGTGATATATTCTCAGTCGGCTCACTTCCCAAAATCCGTACTTCAATGAGCAAATATTAAAGATTACAGATTTGGGGAAGGAGATCCGACTGAGATCATTTCCTTACAATCACGCCCCCCCTTATTTTTCCATCAAATGTTCAATATTTCTTTTTAAAAAAAAAACATTATCTGTTTCATTTGACCTGTAATGGGTTTCCACTTTCGAAAATAAATTTACAAATTATTTTCTTACTTTTCCACTAGTTTCAAGTGCCTAGCTTTATTTAATGCAACCAATGAACGATTTAAAATAAAAAAATTGTTGCCACAACCACATGCCAATGGATCCGCTTAAACAGCCAATGTAATGGACGAAATCGTCTATTAATGGTTGATGTTTGTTTGCTAATGTATTATTATCGATATTTACCAGAGTAAGTAAAAGGGGGGGCGTAGGAAGATTGTGTTGCATCAATCCGCTAAATGGAAAGGGATATTATAACTTTAAATGTCAGCATTAGGAATCCAGACTTTCTACAAACGAGAAAGCAAAGCAAGAGGAAATGATCACAAGTGAGGAAAAATTGCATTTTCTTGTACTATTGGGAAATATACAACTCTTTCAACAATGAAGCAATCTCTTTAAGCTTATTCTTTTATAAGGCTACAGACTTTGGTCTTCAGTTAGAATCATATTCGCTCTACTGTTTCTTGTCGTCATGCGACGATAGAATTCGTTAGTTGATTAATTATTTTATTTATACTTAACTCCTCATCATGCCCCCAAGCAATAGAACAAGTACTAGTGAATTAATATTGTATATAGTTTGATCCTCATTGTTAGCTTCATTACAGAAATTTCAGATAAGCACTATTGCAATAATAGCTATTTAAATCATTTATTTCTGTCAGTTCAGTAACAGTTTGTTAAGAAACTTATCCAAATGTACAAAGATAAATATTGAACATCACCAACCCAGCTTCTCTTGGTGATAAGCCTTCTTCATGAAACCAATAAAATCAAGAGAGCACTTTAAATTTAGGATCCTAAATTTTGTTGCTTTACGTACTTTCTGTTGTTCCCTTAAAAAAAACTAAAAGTAATGACTACATTCTGTAAAATTATGGTTGTCTAAACCTTTTAGCAAGCTCATATGAACACAATTAAAAAGAAACACATTTTTTTCTGCGGCATTGTCTAAATGTGTGTTTGCCTCGACAGCGAGGCAAGAATAGACACTCCCCGCTAACTTTCGAAATGTTGTTAGATAAATGTAGACCCTCTCCGTTTGTAAGAGGTTAAATTGATAATATGACATTTCTATAACTTTATATCCTTTTCAAACTTTGTTTGTTATAAATATCATTTAATAAATGTCAGTATCCAAAATAACAATGGAAATATCTTGGAAATTACAATGGAAATATTTAGCGCTTTATACTAAGTATACATTTTACGTTTCTTTTTTCTTTTTCTTTTTTTAATCGATTTCATCTCAAACGAGACAGTAAAGCCACTAAGACACAAGAGGTGTAGAAGAATTAAGAAGAGAAACATTATTAGTAAAAGAGAAAAGAGTAAACAGGACAGTAGATAGCGATTTACATTGCGTTTAATTTTTGGAGATCAAAGATGGCTGGAAAGCATGGAGACGGAAGAGAGTTCTATAAGCAAGAAGCGCGAGAAAAGAAACTATTACCATAGAAATTACGGTTATATCTAGCCAATTCAACTGTAAGTTGATGAGACCTTGCCGACAATCTAGTACTGCGCTTAAATTCCTGAAGCCTAGGAACCATAGTGAAGTGTTCATTCGGTCAGTTACCACAAAAGAATTTAAGCACAGGGAAGCTACATTACGGTGGTGGGAAAATAACTAGCATAGAATTTACGGCTACATCTCGCCAGCTCAACTAACACTGAGCTTAAATTTAAAAAAAGTTTAGGTACCATATCGAAGAGATCATCCGCACATTTACCATGAAAGGATTTATAGAAAAGACACAGGGAGGCAACTGTACGGTGGTGGAGAAAGTGACTGAAGCCGAGCCGCCAGATCTGGACCAATAATATTGCTGGATTTACTTCTATACTGTACTAGAAACTTCTCTCTTACATTGCTCTAGTGTACATGTACTTTGCATGCAATTTGCTTTTGCAACTTATCGTTGATAAATGCTGAAATGTTACATCCCATGTTAATATCCTATCGTAATTTATATTATTAAATATATTCTCTTTTAATTTTTATCTGGATCGTGCAGTTTTTCTTGGTTTTTCTTTGTCTTTTCTCTTATTTCAAAATTAGACTTTCATCTTTTTACATAAGAAACTTACGAGCACATCACGTTGAAACACCGGTTCTCGTACGATCACCGAAGTTAAGCAACGTTGATCCTGGTCAGTTCTTATATGGTTGGCCGCTTGGGAATACCAGGTGCTCCGCGCCGAGATGGGCGGCTGATGTAATGGACAATAACTCGGAATCGTTAATCGAAGAGCTGAGTTCAAATTATAGTTGGGTTATATTTACTTACGCGCAAGTAACCTTTGGAAAGGTATGAATTAGTAAGGCTAGTATCGCTAAACCATTATCTCCCAACCAAAACAATTCTTACAATCGAAAAATATTTCCTGGCTTTAAATAACCTGAAAAGGGTTGATAAGTCGTACAAAACGAATCAATCAGTTTTACATAAATACCATTTGTGCCACAACTGGTAACCCTGAACAAACATTATCAACAAAAATATTGCGAATAAGACAAACTTTCCTTTACAATTGCCTGCAGAAGATTGTAAGAAAATGTGGAAGCAATTTTTGGTTTCCTGAACTCTGTCAATATCATTAATTCTATATAAATTACTAAAGAACGTTTTTTTGTTGTTTTTTTTTGGGGGGGGGTTGTTGTTTTTGCTTTTATTTTTTTTTAAAATGAACAACGAATTTTAGATGATTGCAACTCAACTAAGTTTCATTACTGGTAATAACACAAAGATTTTTGTTTCATTTAAAATAGAAGAGATCTTAAATTCTGATTAAAATATAATAAAGCCAGAAAGCTTTGTCAATCAAATAGCTACACATGTTTCTTAGCAGATTAATTCTCAAGACGATAAAGGAATAATACCCTTTATTTAACGTATATTTGAAGACTACGGAAAACACCCTCACACTTTCTTTGGGAGATATGATAAACAACTCCGCATATTAGACTATAATAGTGTGTAATTGAATAACACGTAAAAAGAATCTTATGCGTTTCATCCTTCAAAAGACTTCTATAGACTAATCATTTTTATCGATGGAAATATAGATAGATAGGTAAGTGAAATACGCATTTTGTCTTTTGAAAGGTCTTGTAATTTAGGCTTTTATTCTATCTTTCGTTCAATTACCCGCTAATAATTTCTTTTCAAATTCTGACTTACCAAGTTGAGAAATAGGTAATTACAAAATGTAAATTTAATTATCCACCAAATTGACTTCTAGGGTCACATTTTCTTTCTAGGTTATTTTTTTAATATTACACCGGTCTTCCTTATTGACCTAATGCGCATGATCAGTCCCGTTCTTATTTCACCGTCATTGGCCAAGTGACTTCATAAAGAGCATAAAATAATAGTCGGGGAATAGACGGGTTTTATAATAGAAAATAATACCCTTGCGGTTATTATTTAAGCGCCAATAAAATGGCGAATTTTTATATCAGAATTTTAGAGATTATGCATTATCATTAATTTATGTTTTACTCTTCAGACCAACATGCTCCATATGTTCAGATGTCTGAAGTAAACATATTCTATTGAAGATTTCTAAAAAAAAAAAAAAAAAAAAAACAGCTCATTATAAGAATATATCCTACAGAACGTTAAGTTGGGGAACACGCCATTTTGAACGAAATGAACTAACTTGCAAAAAAAAAAAAACGCCTGTGTCTTCTCTTTTCGCTAAAAGAAAATAGATCCAACTTAACATTTAAAAAGATAACCTTGACGGAGTGACATATTAGATCAATAAGTTAAACTTTGTCAGGCATTGCTGACAAGATAGTTTTGACCCTATACTTGATATTTTATCCACATGGATCAAAAGGAAAGGGAAAAATACACTTGAAATTATTTAATACTCGAATTCATACGAGCTATAACCATATTTCTGAATGTATGCAACATTTTCTTATTAGCATCTGTTATTTTAAAATATTACTCTATTTATTTTTAAGCCAGTTTAATTGCGTGAACTCATTTCAAGGGGTATTGGACATTCACAGTTTGCGATGAACAAAGTAATTATTAATGCTAAATGATACTGGAAACATTTTCTCTCTAGACACGATGAAAATGCTTTCTTCTGTAGATAAATGGTACACATTCAGGCAAGAAGAGAACTTTTAAAAGAAGTAACCTATAATAATTTTAGGGTTGTATAAAATAAAGACATTCTCTTTAAACGCTGAGAAGAATGATCATTTGCTAGCGAATACTCTGAAATACTCAATAAGTTTCAACAATCATAACCTCGATAAAATTCAAATTGACTATTAGATCATTGATATTTGCTAAGCTGAGGTTACAACAGTAAAAGGTCACATGTGTAAGGCACCTAGTAAAATTTGAATTCATTATAATCGTAATGGTTTGCGAAACTAGCTTGATATCCACTAGTAAATGTTGAGGAACCCAAGCATGTACGAAGGCTAGAAATGTGTAGAATCCAATGAAGATTAAACTTTCTAGAGTAGTAATTGTCTCTGAGATAATTTAGCTATTTACTGCTCTCCTTGGCGAGATGTTCTTTATATTTACTAAGCTCACCTGAGTATAGTACTAGACCAAATGAGAAAGAAGATTGGGTTGCGCTAACCTTTCAAGTGAACTGGGCCTTGCCTTGAAAACTAGCTTTCAACATCGTTTATTTTACCCAAGCTCATATACTGACCACTTTAAGGCGTTGATGATCATGTCTCTCCACATTTTCCTGTCCTTTGTAGTTCTTAATGAATTTTGTCTTTTTGCTCTCTCTCCTAAACCCTGTTCCGTCATCTGTTTACTCAAGCCCACTAAGTATGTTATCTGCTTCTTTCTTCTCTCCCTCTTTTCTTCAATTTTTCTGAGTGTCAAATTTTCCAAGCCCTCTTTCCTCATTAAGTATCTTAGAAATTTCAACCGTCTCTTCCTGACGTTAAGTATGTATCATTTTCGTTTCTATTTTCTCTAAAACTTCGTCGTTTCTCACATAATTGGCCCATGGTATTCTCAGCATCTTCCTGTAGAACCACATTTCTGTTGCAAGTCTCTTCTTTATCAGTAGTAGACTGCCCAGCATTCACCGCCATACAGAAGGACTGATATTACGTAACTATTCAGTAACCCTTACCTTTGTTTCAAACGAAATTTTCCTGTTTCTTAATATTTAGCTGTTGGAAGGCATCTTTCGCTATCTAAATGCGCCTTTGGATAGCGACCACTAGTAGGTATCTAATGTTTTGAATCCTAATAAGTTTTGATGAATAAGTTTTTAACTATTTAGACGCAATTAGCTGTGACATAACATTGGTATGACATAATAACTATGCAGGCTGATTATGTCTTGTTTGCAACCAGACACCACTAATAATAAGATAGGCTTTTTAAAGCTATTTTCCTTCAGAACGTACGGGATTATGACCCTCCACACATTCCTTTCATTGTTATCTGTGAACTGTCATGCATTCTTTTGAAAGACTGTGGAGGGGTTTCCCACTGCCTTCTACTCGGTTTGAAATTAAGACTTTATTTCTGTCTGAATTTCTGGAATGAGAAATTATCATTATTTACACTATTTACATATTTGCTGTTATCACAATCTTTCGGTCGTTTTGAACTCCGGCCTTCGTCAGGTGTATCTCGTGCCGGGTAACTGACAAGGAATTCCGAGCTGAACCTTTTATTTACTCGACAGGGGTAAGCTGTTCCCTTTATCGGAATATCTCGTCTAGATCTTTTTTTTTAACTGTTTAGTTATTTTACTACTTAGTTCAAGTACACACTGCCCGGCTCATGGATTGAACTCAAAAATGCTGTCACCAAATTCATTTCTTCTCTTGGATTAGTCGCAAACGAAGCTTAGAGAGACCTGTTTCTACTATTTAACCCTTTAGTAGTGGGGTGAGAGGAAATAGATTCATCACTAAGGGCATTTGTGTCAAAGCAAATCCTACAACGAGACCTGGAATTTGAACACGTCTCGGTGATTCCACTTGTCACCGATAACCGTTACACCATCCGCACATCCAGTTAAACCGATTGCGATATCGATTTCTATTATTTGGTTAGAGCAACTCTAAAATACCTCTCAATATCATCAGTTGATGAATGTGTCTAATAAAATAAAGTTGTTAAGAGACGAAGTGAAGATTGGTTCAAAGAACGATGAATATTCATAAAGCCCTACAAGATATGTGGGTAGAAAATATGTGAGAAAAATAAAAATGTTGAGGAAATGAAATCATTAGCATTCACAGTTCTGTCAATTTACCCATCAAAAGATGTGAGTCAGAAAAACTAAAAATGCATTAGGAAAACCTAAATTTGTAATAGAACTGACGCAAAAGCGATTGGAGAATTTGAAAATTACAAAATGGAAGCGAAGAATGTCATATAAAATAAATCCAGGATATTTAAATAGACATGAGTAATGTCCATATAAGATTATACGTATTTTGTTGCGATGAGGAAAGAAAGTGAATCTCTATTAAGGGTTTTCCAGAACTATTCTATACGATCAAACTATACTAAACTATTTTATATTCTACTATAGACGCACAAAAGCTTTTAAACTCTATCAAGGCTAGAAAATTACGATTGAGAGGCTTCCGCCCAGATGTGACAATTTATCACATTTTTGTTTTGTCTGATCTAGTTTTTGTAAAGTCAGAACATGTCAGAAGGTATCATTCGATCCACAGGAAGAAGGCCGGAGCGTACAACGGCCGAAACGTTGTGATAAATATGGCAACAATAGTCCGAATAATGTAAATAATGTCAGAAGGTGTCAGGTATTTTCTAATGGCGATATGCAAGCGAATGGAAGTTGACGGTTTAAGCCAATGCACAGACAAAAGTCTGTTTTAGAAAATTAAAATCGTACAAATTGTTAGGATTTAGAAAATTAAATGAATCACCTAATGTGGACCAGAAGACAAGATCACGTCATCGTAAAGAAGAAAAGTTTTCTTGTAACAAATATTGATGTTCCAGGTGATCACTGAATAAAAATTGACAGAAGTTGAAAATCTGGAAGAAAGGAAAAAAAAAGATTGCCGGAAGGTTGGAAAAACGTTGTGCAACGATTTTACTTATCATTCATTATCGGTACTCTTTGAACACTTTCGAAGAGTCTTGCAAATAAGGAGCAAGAACTGGAAATCCGAAGAAAAATCGAAGCCATATACGAGTGTGATTTCGAAAGAATTTTCTCCTGCTTTATTAGATCATTACAAAAGTTCGTACCCGATTAGAAAATTAAAAACAAAATTTTACGCATCCTGGATAAGACAATAAACCTGCATCCGACAGCAAGTTCTCTGTTTAGGTTTTGAGGATCATGGAAGCACCTCTTAATTACTGGTGTTTCCAGGTTCACCCTGACCCGGAGTGGTTACACCTGTTAGGGTCCCAGCTATGGACAATTACTTAACTCCTAAACTGTGCTCAAAACTCTATGAAGATGTAAAAATAGGTTTTAATACCAGCAATAATTTTTTAAGGAAGAAATATTACCAGGAATACCTTATTACCAGCAATACGTTTTTGAAAGAAAGAAAAAAAGATTATCAACAAGACATTTTTGAGGGAAAATATTACTCGCAATATAAATCTTGTCGGCATTAAACAACTCATTGAGGTTGATATACCGTAAAACATACCAAACCAAAACAAAATTTTACATACTCACAAAAATATTAGCAAAGTACATAGTGTCCATTGTTTTTAGCAATTGTCCCCCATCGTTCTACAAGTTTATTAATGTCATTCTCGTAAGGAAATTCTTGTTTTTGTTGGAAGATTGTTGTGAGGTAGTTTTCGATTAACTGTACAAAGTGAAATTTTTTATTATTTTAATTGTTCTATAGAGAGCGGAACAAATGAAAATCCAAACTTGTTAAATCAGAAGAATACGATGGATTCGTGCTGCAGGGTTTCCCATTTCAACTCTTTAGCTTATGCAAGGGCTGGTTTACAACATGCCGTCTTGCGTTGTCGTTGTGGACAATGCCAACTTTTCGATTTGACAAAATCGCTAGTTTTTCTTGAGCCCAAGTCACTTCAAATGGTGAAAGGCAGTTGAGATGTCAATTTTCAAACACTTAGCAGTCTCTCCCGTCGAAATATTCGGTTTATTCTTCACGACGCCAAACAGAGCGTTTTCATTGACGCCGGAAAATCGTCGGGGTCGTGGTTTATCGTTTAGGTTAAAATCGTTCTGAAGAAACCTGCAAGGCCAATTTGGCAGTCCAAATGGCTGGAGCAATATCCAAATAGACCTTCTGAATGTTTTTGTCACAGATCCGACGCTTACTACTTTTCGGAATTCATAGAACATAATATGGCGAAAGTACAACTTTTCACCCACCATTTTTTTTTAGTCATTCAGTTGTGGACAAAATTTCAACATTCAACAAAGTTTGACTTAGCAAGTGAACGATGCAAGGTTTTAATCTAGAACAAACCAGAAATCGACACCAAAACAAACGTCAGAGTCAAGTTGCGGTCATTTTACACTAGGAATGAAAGTCGGGCACGAAATTTTGCAATGATCTGATAGTATCATGATTTCAGAAACGGACATTGACGATATGATAGGGTAGATGACCTTGCTGTTGATAATCCATCATTTATTTTGCATTATTATAGATTGTATTTAAACGGCAATCTACTAGAATTGTGCCTGGCATGGAAATACGTCCTACTTGGTTATTGTTCGTCTCGGACAGTGTATACTTGAACTTAGTAGAAACAGAGCGAGCCATAACTGAATAGTATTAAAATAAGAACGAGGCGAGATCTCGTTAGACATGGTAAGAGGGACGAGAACACTCTACTCACATAGATTAAATAAAAGATTCAGTTCAGAATTCCCTGTAGATTACTTGGACCGATATACACCTGATGAGTGCAGAGAGCACAGTGACCGAATCGTTTTGATAACAACAAAGAATGTAAATAATTTAAATAAACATATCTAGTTCTTTGCACAAGTATGAACGAATTATAGAATATGAAAGTAACTATTGTGCTTATAATTATCGGAGATAATTTCGAAAAGCATTGCCAAAAGACTGGGTCTGGCGATGGGGGCGATTTGAAGTCCTCAAGAGGATAGCATTACTAAAACAAGAAAATATACTGACAGGCCTGGCATATGAATAAAATCTGTCGCTATTTCGTCTGCAATGAGGGATATTTTATAGTTCTACTTAGAAAACCTGACCAGTACAAAATGATGACAATAATGATACAAAACTTTTCATCATGAGCGATAAAGAAAATGATTCTAACGGGCCTTGATAATTCAGTTAAAAATATAACGTCTATGTTAAATGTTTTTTGTTTTGTTTTTGTTTGTTTTGTTTCATCATTATATTCCACATCTTACAAGTAGTTGAAATTTCTAGGGTACAAAGTGAAAAAAAAGATGGGTTTGGAAAATTTGACACACATGACATATTGAAAGTAAGTGGTACAAATGGAAACAACGAGTAACATACCTCATGGGTGAGTGAAATTAGACAGCAGAAAGGAAGGAGAGTAAAGAGACGAATGCTGCTTAACGCTAAAATAGAAGGAAGTTGTAGAGAGCTATTATCAGGAACGTGTTGAATGGACACGGTACATAAAATATGCTTTGAAGCGGTTTTTATTTAATTTTTGGTTGTTACTTTTATATTCTATCATAATTAGTGCAATCATGCTGATACATTAACACTTCCGCTGCTAGCAACGGAGATCTTCGTTTTTCTTATCTTGCTCCAGCTGGCTAAGTACGGAAACTTACGTTGTTTTGCATACCGCTGGTATGAGTGTCCCGTTGCGCCATCTCTCGTAAATCACAAAGGACAATGCTTCAAAAGATATCATGTGTATACCCATTACTGATCTGGTAAGTCATTCCCAGGTATATCCATGAAAATGGAAGGCTGTAAAACACACTGGTGCCAGTTTTCTGTGTAATAAAATATGTAGGTTGAAATTTGTCATTTTTTTTTAAAATGGCTGGCCGGATGCGGGCAGCACTGGGTAAATGAGTAGCAGTGAAAGTGTCAAACATCAAAGAAATGTACATTGAGATTCCTTACCAAATTCTTGAAACATACAAATATTCTTCCAGCGGTGTTTTTAAACATTGAGCTCCTATACGTTCTATAATAATTTCTCTGATTACATATTTCGCTTCGTTCGAGAGATTATCTGCTGAATTCTGGTAACCTCTCACTGTTAGAGAATTTTCAAGACAGAATATTGAATTAGGAATCATGAGATCTGAAATCGAGTCCACCACCCATACTCCTCTGTGATTCCTACTCAAGACTCTTAGGACTAGGCAGGGCTATCCCAGCTATCTTCGTCAACGCCACCAGAGGAGAGAAAAGGAATAAGGACAAAGGATGACGATCCCGATGCTCGTATTCGAGCGGGTGCCGATGACAACGACGACGATCTGGAAGCAGAATGCAGTCTTATTTATCATCTGTCGTTGACTTCTTTGTTTGGACCCATCCCTTCGTTAGGCAAATTCAACTTTTCCAACCGAACAGGAAGAGGCGATCTTGAGACCGACTGACGCCATGAATTGGAAGCTTTTGCTAACAAGTTCCTCTAATTATGTAAACGTATTCCAGACTTATTTGCGCTGGTGATATTTTAATTGCTTTTACAGATCAAGAGATTGTTTTGCAAATATGTCTATTGAGACGTGAATTGAGAATTACGCACATGTGCCAATTAACGGTAGACAAATGAATGCCACTAAGTGCGGTTTCGAACTGGAGTATACAGACATCATCACATATACGGCGCTGCAAGCTCAGCTAGGGGACTTCAGCCTTCCTCCTCGGTTACTTGATCTGAGAATTAAACAGAAGACAAAATTCGTCTTCTTGGCCTCAGTCTATGATAAAGCGATTATGTTGAGCGGTAAAATTTATCTAAAATCATTACATCCATTAATCTTCAAATAAATCAGAAAATTTAATTTTACGATTTTTTTCTTTATTTTCTTATTGCATCTTTCGATTCTCAATGTTTGAAATATTAGCTTCTCTAAATTTTATAAGTCTTATACAGTGTAACCCGGATATAAGAGAGTTGTCGGGAACGGAGAAGTCTCTTATATCCGGGTTTCTCTTATATGCGGATTTGGTCTATTTTGTTTAGGTAAGTATGGGAACACTTTGGGACCAGAGAAAATCTCTCTTATATCCGGGTTTCTCTTATATCCGGGTCTCTTATATCCGGGTTACACTGTATGTAGAAATAAATTATAGTTTTCCTCCTAGAAAATAAATTCATGCGAAAAGAAAAAATTATTTAAAATTAAAACAAAAACTGTTTACAGTATGATAATAGATCTAAAAATAAAATCAATTTTAAGAGATGATCAAATAAATATTGAATAAATATTGAATCAGGAATACATAATTTTTATTATCTGGGTCTTTCAACAGAAAAGCGTGAAAGTTATGTGACGTTTTTATGTTTTAGCACCCCCCCACACCAAACTTTTTTTTTATTATTATTTTGTGGCGCCGTACCCGTCTAAACTCAAACATAAAACATGGAGTTACAGTATAGAATAAACATGACGATCAAAATCTCCTTCAAATAGAACGGCGGTACTTGCATTTTAATAACTGATTTGTTTGAAGTTTTACTGTTTCGAAATTGCAATTTGTTCTTTTAGCGACTCATATTTTACAAAAAATGCAGTAGGAATCGAGCAAACATCGCTGATATGTCCAACTGACAATAGGCGAATTATGAGTAGTTTGTTTGTCAGTCTATACTGCAAGAGCCTTCCCCTGGGATTATTTGCAAAAATGCATTAATTTATGGTTGTTTTTAATTCAACAACCAAATAATTATGCACAGCAAACAGAGGAGTAAATAATTGCTCGTGTGGCGGGAAAACTGATCTTGTCGAGTCTCTTTTGGAGTTATTGGTGCGTTCTTAACTTTCTCTTAATTTAACTTTCTCAATGACACAAACATAGCTCTGATTTACAAGTCAAACGAATTGAGAAGAAAACAACTCAATTGAGTTAGTGTTCTAAAAAGTTCACATCGGTACATTCGTATTTTGTAAAGCTTAACTAATCTGTTTGCTCATATCCGGTTAAGTGTTATCATTTTAGCACCTTTAAGCTCTTGACCAATATTTCTTTAATCATTTCACCCCAAGCAAGGAAAAAAAGTCTCTAAGACTCAAAAGTGTTACTGAGTGTGAGAGAATGTGAGAAAAAACTTTATTAAGGAAAAAGAAGTATAAATAAATAACAGGGATTAAAAAAGATATCGATTGGCATTGCTTTTAGATTTTTGATGATTAAAATTGACTGGAAAGCAAAAAGATGGATGAGTTCCACAAGCGAGAAGTACAGAGGAAACTGTCCGCATAGAACGTGCGGTTACCACTTGCCGGTTTAACTGTAAAATGCTGAGACCTTGCCATCAATCTCGTACTTCGCTTAAATTTATGAAGTCTAGATACTAAAGACGAAAGATCTCCAGAATAATTACCATGAAAATATTAAGAGAAAAGACGTGCGAAAGTGACTGATGCCGAGATATCAGGCAAGGTCTAATAACATTGTATATTCTTTGGATTTTATCAGGAATTTCTAAATACATAGCAGAAGCCTCAGAACACTAGATGTGGCAACAATATTTAATGCATGGACGAATAGTAGTCTTATAAATATGTAAGAGAAAAATTGTTTAGCAGGATACAGTGAACCAACTTTCCTAGCAACAAGCCTACAAATTGATTCAATATAATCCTTCCAGTTCATTTAAGGGGAAAATATAATGTATAAAGTAATATTTATATATATATATAATAACCAGGCGATTGCATTTAAGCATGAAACAAACTCTCGCCGCTTAGTGCCCACTTATATATATATATATATATATATATATATATATATATATATATATATATATATAAATATATAAAATGTGTGTTTTCATTAAAACGACAGACAAAGCCACAATGTGCTAACCTTATTCGGAAATTAAAAGCATCCCTACCACACAGTAAGACATCCACATAACGCACACACTCAATTAAGCTGAAAAATCGAATCATCCTTGATAATGGCTAAAGGTAAAAAAAAAACAAGCGCTCGGAAATATAAAACATTTGGACAGTTCTTACAAAATCTTTGTTCAGAAATGAAAGCTCTTGTTCGAACACAAGAAAAATTAAATAAAAAGCTTAACCGTAGTAACTTGTCTGTCGTTTTTAATGAAACATGCATAAAGGAAGGATTGCTGCCTAAATATACAACTAATATATATATATATAGTAGTACTAAATAGTTCTTGGCTTGTCCAACTTCCCACAATGTAATCGCAGAATCAACCATCTGCATTTGTGAAGAAGGGCTTCTTAGTCGTGTCGAAACATTTCAGTACACGTGACACTCTCCATCATCAGCTAAATGTTTTATCATAGTATTCCAATTTTCAAATAAAACGTTGTACATCGGGATCAAATATATGGATAAGCTGTCCGATGTTCGTTTCATTTTGTTTTCCTTCAAGTACTTTCGATTGTCTCTGTTATTAACAAGAACTGCGTGTGGAGGACAAGATATTTGGGGCATATTTTGGCATTTTTAGAACGATGGAATTAGAAATGTGGACAACGTGATCCAGGCTGGATAATAGTAAAAAAAAAAAAATCCACAATCAATACATTTGTTATATACTCTCTTAGATCTGGTGTAAGTCCCTTGAACTACTCCGTCTGGGAAGTTGTCAAAAAATCTAACTAGTGGCGCAACAATACCAAGGATTAGTCAAAGACCGCCATCGGAGACGAGATGGTCAACGTAAAATAACCGCCTGATTCAGTCGGGTAATCTCTTTCGAAGCAGTCTTCGGGGATTAAAAAATGGTTTTATTGAATTAAATTCTTCTGTTTTTCTAAGAGAAAATGTTAAATGTAATATATATATATATATATATATATATATATATATATATATATATATATATATATATATATATAGCGTTGATTTTCCTTATAGTTTGTTCCCAGTTACTTGGCACAACATATGTGTGGGTGATATATATATTGTTGTGTATACACAGACACACACATTATATATATAAAGTTGTACCCTCTAACTGCTTTTGTTTGTTATCGAACACTTTCTAGGTTTTTGGAAAAAAACACCTATAACCATATATATTCTGAAACTACATTACCCATGATACTTGGATAAGGATATTTCATCTTTATTAAAGGGTGCCTCCAGTGGGGGCTAGTAACCCCCCATTGAATTTTTTTTTTCGTTTGATATAAATTTAATTTAAATTTGAACAAGGGAATGAGTGCTAGGATACTTGGAAAAGTATATTTCATTTTGATCGTGGGGGGGGGCACATACACGACACCGAATTTTTTTGTCCCTTTGATTTAAATTAAATTTAAATTTGAACAAGGGAATAACTCCTATCTAAAATATAGGAGAAAGCCAGCAGATCGAGGTCACATCAGCAAGATCAAAATGAGATAATATGGACGTCAAGTTGGGCAAGAATTCACCATTCAGTGGGTAGTGCCTTACAATACATATTTGTTGTGACAATTCAATTGCCATATCAATGTTGAAATCTTCTCATCCGTTCATTCCATCAAGTATTGCATCAAATACATATCAAGCTGTTGTTTTCACACCTCCCATTGAATTTAATCCCTTTTCATTTAAATTAAATTTGAATTTGAACAAGGGAATGCCTCCTCAAAATATAGAAGAAGAAAACCAGAAGATGGAGGTCAAATCGGCAAGATCATTTCTCCACAAATTACAACAATGATTTAAAATCAATCTTCATTTTCTTACAAAAAATGTGTGACAGGCAGCAAAGCGCGGGTAATTTGGCTTTATATATATATATATATATATATATATATATATATATATATATATATATATATATTGAGGTAACGATATATATATTTTTATATATGAAGACCAAATATTGGGGGAAATAGTGTGTAGTCGTACCAGCATAATAAATTTAATCCGACAAATTCCTAAAGGACAAAACGCGTCACAAGAAAACGTTTTCCTATCTGTTATACATCACCCCCATATATATGGAGAGAAATGGCAATAGTAACACTGTTGACTGTTTCGCCAAGTTCTTTTTATTGTACTCAAATGACAAATGTCTTCTAACAAACTCCGTCAAAAAGTGTTAGATTTAACAAATCATAACAATCGACTGAATACTTCAACTTACAAATATAAAGGATGATGAAAAATTATCTTCCCGACCAGCTTTTCTGAAATACGTATTTTAATGATTAGATCTCAGACCGCACTGAGAATTTTCCAATAATTCCTTTTATTATTGTGGGGAACTTATCAAATCATTTTTCGATTTTTGTTTTTATTGTTTTCTTTTGTCGAGTCTGTTTTGTCATTCTTTATGTTTGTTAACTTTGATGATTTGAGCTCTTCTGAAAGTTTTCGTGGTCCAGCTTTCGTTTTAAACCATAATATTTGGCAACTGATGGTCGTCTAATTATGTCGAAGGATAAATCATCGCTAATACGTTGTTGAAATCAGTTTTCATCAGGTCAGATATTTTTTTTCATTTCCTTCCACTTCTACGAACAGCCGCTACAGACTCACTGAGACCAAGTTTCATAAAAAAATTCAAAATCTCATTATCTTTAATCCACTATTATAAAAACTTAAACAAGAGGTACAACTAAGCATCACATTTGCCCATCATCAGCTTGGCTGATGCTATCTTCCAGGAAAGTAAATCTTAGCGCTTTCTTGATCTCACGTATTCTGCTGACATAAAATGGAGCTCTGCTCCTAAGAAGGGTGGGTCATTCTGTTGTACTACACAATTTTATCTTGTCAGAATATATCTTGCATATTCATACATCTACCATTTGTTGATGCATTGAATATTTCTGCCACATTTGATTTGGTGCACTGGTTATGTATCTCTAGATTTTGGACAAAATCTAAAGAAGAATCTGTAATGTTATCGGTCATGACCTGGCATCTTGACTTCAGTTATATTCACAATGCAGTGACATGCTCTACCTCTGTTTTTTCTATAAATAGATTCATGGCAATTGTTCTAAAATACCCAGCTAAAACTCAAGCTTTCTCTTTGGTTGTTGTAACTCAACGCAACCATTGTAACGAAGCTTATACTTATCCTAACTAAAGAAAACACATCCCGTAACCATGTTTAAACCTTCCAGTGAGTAAATAAGTACAAACCTTTCTTTGGTTGTTTCAACTATGCGCAAGGTTGACTTGAGCTCGACCGTTAATACAATGCATACACTTACTTACCCTAACTCCTGAACCAAAATAAAAAAACTGACATACCCTAGAGATATTAAGAACTTTGTCTCACCACAGTCACCATAAAAAGAGAATAAAAAGTCCTGGTTTGAAACTCAAGTTTTTGTATGCATCTATCTTCTTACATGTGAGAACCCGCACCTACAAAATGCACCAACACGGAACATTTTAACTTCCATAGACATACATTAAAAGGTTACGGCTTCTCCCGAATTCCAAATTGAAGTCTCTTGATTTTAAAACTGCCGTTAATACTTGGGCTGTATCTGTGATAGGGTATAGTGAAGGAGTGATTGAAAGGACAATAGAGGAGTTAAAAACTCCTGACAGAAAAACACGAACACTGAGTTTTGAGAATGGTGCTCTGCACCAAATGTCAAATGTGATAAGTTTATGCACTCTACAAAAAGTGGGAGGACATTTAATCCGTGAAGAGTGTGTAACCAGTGAAACTTAAGTTATTTGACTGGTACCTGGTAAACAGTAAAGAGACAATCCTCAGTGGTTGAATCCAAAACCCTCCTTTAAAAAAAAGTATCACGAAGAAAGAAACATACGGGAAGAAGTTACTGAGAGAGAAGGTAAAAACAAGAGACAATGTCGCTTCATGGACAGTTTAAGCGGCACATCAAAGTCATAAAGACAAAAGACTTGTCGGATTGGATGACAAAAGGCGGACTGAAAGGCTACTGGTAGCCTACCAAGACCAGGCCCTGAATATTAATTCTGTTCGGAAGAACATCTATCAACATGAGGATATGGGACAAGTGCAGACTGTGTGTCGTGTGAGTGGCATTTTTAGCGCTTGTGGAATGCTTGTACAGGAAGAATACAGTCACCAACATGGTAAAGTGGCTTCTCATATGCTTTGGTGCCCGTGTAGGAAGTACGAACTTGGATTCGAACAGAAATGGTACCGCCACAAACAAGAGAAGGTGATATGAAACAGCCAAATCAAGATCTTATGGTATTTCAACATCCAAACAGGTCGCATTGTGGAAGTTGCCAAACCAGATATAGTAGCAGTTTAAAAAAAAGAAAAAGAAAAAAGTTCCTCAACGGTTTGGATGTTCCTGGTGACCATAATATCATGTCAAAGTAATTGAAAAGCTTAAGAAGTAAACTGATTCCCGGATTAAGGTTGCCAGTATGTGGAACGTTCAGGCCACCATGGTACCAGTTGGGATATTCACTAACCGCCCCACACGGTCGGATGTGGCACAAAGTCAAGTTTATTGTGGGGTATCCGAGCTCTTAGGCTCGGCCAAAAATGCCACGTAGACCACGTAAAAACGAGGTCGAGTAGCTGTCCCAAGAGGAAACTCTGCCCTTCGACATAGCCTCGCCTGGGGATCCTCTCTGACTGGTGGCAGAGTGTTTGGTCAGCACACTTCCCAGGTAATCCGGAGAGTACCAGTTGGTGCATTGGGATCAATACCACCGAATCTAAATAACTACATTAAGAAAATCTGAATAAAGCCTAGTATCTCAGCGCTTCGGAAGTCCGCGTTTCTTGTCACTGCAAATATTATGCAAAAGGTGCTTCCTGTTTGAGGTCGCGCGACTTGATGGAGAACATTTATAATGCAAGAAACTCGCTTGGGGAAAAACTTGCCGAAGAAGAATATAAAAAAAAAAAAAAATCTATCGATAATCTATAGATATGTGCATTAAATAATATTTGGAGTTAAGATCTGTAAAAAAAAAGTCTTTTGATATATCCTTACATATTTCTGCTTACTGTATGAAAGAATTGTAATTTTAAAAACCATAAATGAAATTGCCTGTATTCAGCAATCTGTTACACAATTTATTTTACCACATTTCCATTTTGGGGAAAAAGACGTATGTCAAAAAAGCAACCTATCTAAGCACAATCAGTCGCCTATTTTGGAACATTGGTAAGATGAACAATTTGTCAAAGATTTGGAATTAACACTGGAAATAAATGTTAATTAAAGCCAGATAAGTAAATGGTATATAACTGCCGTTGAATGGATTCATTGACAAACTGTTTAAAACTGTCGAATACTACTTACAAAAACTACCCAGCTGCAAAAAGTGAATGTTTTTTGACAATTCGAAAGTCAAAACACTTCGAATGTTTACAGCTGATGTGTCTAACATATGTTCCATTAGTTCTAAAGCTAAATTCTATTTCATGGTTATTTAATCATACGTGATTGCGCAAAATTTTCAGAATTCGTATTTGTTGATTCAACCCAACATTGAATCGGACACATGCTTGCATACGCGATACTTTTTTTATAAGCAGCGTAGAATTTTGTCCCGTACTGGGTTTGCATAATTTTTCACAAGGATTAGTATTCAATTTGTTTAAATGGTTGCGTAAAATTTTTACGCCTGGGTTTACAATATAGAAAAAAGACATTTTAATGTGATTAAATTGGTAGAATTTATCAAATTACTGAATAGTGTAAAATAACGTTTTCAATAACTTCCTTTTGCTTAATTTTACATTTTTAACTTTTTTTCATTTGCTTAAGTTACACGGACATCAATAAATAGGTTGCTTAAGATTTAATAAAATTCAAATCAGTCAGTTATGTGCAATACATGCTTAGGTGATCATGTATCTTTCGATACATGACTGACAAGGCAGACTTTTTTCACGCAGTAGGTTGCCATTTTTTTCTGCGGTAGACCAGATGCCATCCAAGGCTATAGAACCCGGAGCTTAAGGGAGATTCCTATCTTTTCCAAGGGTATTAGAACGTAAGTGACTGAAATGGATTCGACTAGAATTCGAACTCGGCTCTCCGATTCCTCAATCCGAGCCGCTATCCATTACTCCACTGTATCCATGTAAAGCATCATTTCATACTAATCGACAATGTCAGTTAGCCTTAACCCAAAGAACCTCAAGGGTGTAATCAAATTGATCTTCCCCAATGTACTGCGACGTGGTTTAATTGTTAGAGTGACTAGTCTGGATAACCATTACTTCCAAGTATTGAGTTCGATTGCCATTGGCTGGCCCATAAAACATTTCGACATTAGCTCAACAAGGCTTGACACGTAGAATAATCAACAGATCGTTCTTTATCCTTAATATTTTCCCAACACCCGAAATGTTCTTTTACACTGATTGTTCATATGCAACAAAATGTCTGCAACTTCAACCTTACGGACCACCCGAAAAATGTGATGCCTGAACTTTAAAATTAATTTTTAAACATGAAAAATTTTCTCGGAGCTTTCATTTTAGATTTAATGTCAAGCTTATAGATGAAGTTTAATATCTCCAATAAGCAAAATACTTTTCTGTATTTCAAACACTAATTTAAATTGACTGGAAGGGGGTAACTACTCAAACTGAATATTTATTTTTTCTCCTTGGTTAAGTTTTTCAAGATAAAGAATATGTTTTAATCACTTGACATGCTGTTTTAATTTTTAATAAAACAATACAATTTTAACCAAAAACATCAAATAACAAATACGTTGCCTTCCTTTTGGTCGGTGACAGAACTAATTTCAACTCGAGGATAATTTGCCGTTCAAGCCCCGCGCTCAGTTTCTAATAAAAATTTCACGAAAACTTTCATTTAGGTGTAAATGTACATGTTTAATTCGAAAATAACAAAGACATTTTGATAAAATCTACTGTTTTGGAGTAATGGACAAAAGTTCGGACTTATTTGCGTTGCGATGGGTGAAGTTGAAATTAACGTTTCACCCCTTTTCAATATTTTGATTATATAATATTATCAATGGGTCTTTTAATTTTTCAGTAACTCTTTCACCCATTAAATTATTAACTAAATATCCCTCTCTCTTTCTCTTCTATCTATCTATCTATCTATCTATCTATCTATCTATCTATCTATCTATCTATCTATCTTCTTTTCTTCTGTCATTCTCACTGTATGCATACATTTACCTCTCGCCTTTGACTAATATTCGCGCCCTTTCGAGGAAGACAGACGCAAATAGAATATCTTCCAGAATATTTGGAATTTAACATCCCAGATGTGCATAGCTATCTTTTATTTTATTTTTAAATTAAAAAGATAGTTCTATTCAAAGTAAAGCTGCTTTAAATTCCTATGCTGAAGTTTATTCACAATACGATTATTTAAAAACAATAATTTTATTCTTCTCTCTTGACACGTATTGTTGTTAAAGGGCTAACATAGATTTTGCAAATAATTGAAATGACTGTCGTGAGCAACAGACGTGAAAGATTTATCACACCCTGTCTCTACTAGACAAATGATCGTCGAGGAATGTCTATACAAGTCGAACCACGATTCCTACCTGAAATTCCTTTTGTACTTCTTTTGATTTACCACCTATTTTTTTTTTTTTTTTCCAGTTAATTATCAATGCGCAACGTATCTGATGCGTATGCATATTTGAAGCTTCTGGGGAATATTCACGTCAATGAATAAAATCTCTTACATTGTAACAGCAAGATTACCATCAGGTAAAATTTACATGCTGTTGTGGTCATGTAATAGCGGTATTGACGTAAAGATTTTATTTTAAGCTTACATAGTCAAGGTGTTTAATCTTTTCGAATTTAGTAGTTAGGAACAAAGAAGAAAAGTATACGATTCATACTATAGTTTATATTCATGAATCATCTAAAGTGATAGCTTACTGGATAGCGAATTCAACTGGAAATTGTCAGATATGGATTGATTTGTTTTGTTTTGTTTTACGGCATATCAATCTCAATGGGTTATTTAATGGCGACAAAATTTTTTATTGCTGGTAATATTTTGTTTTGTCAAAAATCTGTTTCTGGTAATATTTTTCCTTCAAAAATGTACTGCTGTTAATATTTTTTTTTCAAAAAAGTATTGCTGGGAATATTTTTTTCAAAAATGTATTGCTGGTAATAGTTAAATATTTGCCCATAGCTGGGACCCTAACAGGTGCTACCACTCCGAGTCAGGGTAGACCTGGGAACACCAGCAATTAAGTGGTGGTTCCACACTCCTCAACACCTCCTGATCAAAGGCCTTGCTGCTGGACGTAGTTTATCGTCTTACCCAAGACGCTGATGTAGTTTATCGTCATACCCAGGACGGGTCAGATATGAAACTTGATGCATTTAAACCAATACTGGCTAATACTTTATTGGCTGAAAATATTCTCTTTACATCTATATTAATTTTCTGATTGGAGATTTTATATTAAATCGATTTATGCTCATGAGTTTTCTAAATTAATGGCTTACTAATTAGCGAATTAAACTGTGCTAGTGGCTGGGTAGTTAATTAGATATGTGTCACTTGGGGACAACTTCTGTCGTCTCAGACTAATATATCAGCGTTTTCTCATAACCAGTGGGAACTCTGACATTTTTCTAACAACTCTCAGCCCATCTATACATCTCGAGGCGCAACTGGCACCTCTATCGTGCGGTATCGGAAATATATGGATACCCAGTCCTGTTCTACTTCAATCAAAATTGTTAAATATAACCCTTAGACAGGAAGTTTGTTACCACTTGTTTATCAAAGGTTATCATTTATTTATCGATTATTATCCTCACTGATCATAAAAAGCACGAAATACTTATGACCGAGATAAAATCACATATCATCTCCTATGCGCATCCCAATCATACTGTCAGACCTCATCAGCGTCGACGATTGCCTCACTCCTCTGTCAAGTTTCTTGTAGACATAAAACAGAACGAAGAGAGACTAATTCCAACATCCAAAACGATTCATGAGAACTAAAATGGAAAACAAATAGGCAACTAGAAAACCCCAAAATAAGAATTTAAAACAAAAATTGGCGAAAATCAAATGAATGGATATTTCTGAAAACGTACTAAAAAATGGCAGAGGAAAAAAAAGGCAGCTATAGATATGGAGTGTTCTAACAGAGGATGAAACGTGGGACACTGTGAGCCGAAGACATATTGGGATGGCCAAAGATGCATTTAAAAGGCTAAGCAGAGTATTAAGAGACAGAAAAATTTCTTTAGAAACAAAGCACTGTTACGTCATATATGTCCTCCAGTATGGCAGCGAATGCTGGACAATCTCCTCAAAGATGAAGAAAAGACTGAAAGCAACAGAAATATGGTTCTACAGAAATATTCTGATGATAACATGAACGGAACATGTTAGCAACAACGAGGTTCTGAAGAAAATGGAAACAAAAAGGAAATTTATACTTAACAAGATGTAGTTGAAATTATGAAGCAGGTAATGAGGAAGGAGAGCTTGGAAAATCTAATACTCACAGGACATATTGAGGGAAAGGGAGACAGAGAAAAGCAGCACGTAATATATTTTTATGAGCTTGAGTAAATGGATTGTAGATCCGGGTTTGGGAGAAATAACAGACAAAACTTATTAAGACATACAAGGGACAGGAAGATGTGGAGGGCCATTTTCGTTATGTCCTGAAGGTACAGAACAGAAAAATATCAAATGCAGCGTATACGGAGCTAGAACCGAAACACTCACCCACATAATAAGCGAATGCTGAGATAACGTATGAAAAGACACATTAAACTACTGAGAACAGTAGAACGTAACTATAATTCTACCAGACAGAACGATGGTATATACATAAAACAAAATATGTCTTATATGTTAGAGAAAGTAAAACAAATTGAAATTCAAATGTATCGTTCAATCTACGCTAGAACATAGGCCCTAGTTTTGAAGAACACGGACAACAGCTGACCACAGATTTAAATTAATAGAAAAGAAAAAGTTGGATAAGCATTTTAATATGTTGAAGAAGTTAAGAAACATATGGTACATGAAGGTAGCTGTAGTAGCAATCGTAGTTGGGTCAAAGGGAAAAAATCACAAAAATGAGCAGAAAAAAAAAAGATGGTGGTAACTCAAGGGAAATCGAGATTATCCTGATACTAGTATGAATTAAAATTAAAACACTGAGGCGTTTACAGGAGTATTACAACGATTGTCACTTTATCCACAGGATAAGCTGCCAATTAGTAATAACGTGAAATAAAATAAGCACAATAAGAAAAAGAAAAACAGAAAAGTAATAATAATAAGTTGTTCAGTGAAATGATGCGTAGATATGCAGACACCACCCTAGTGAAAAATGTATTTTCTATTCCAGTCTCCATAAAAAATGCGGATGTAGTTTATATACATAAGTATAAGCTTTGGGTTTGGTATTTTTACTGATAAGTGAACGATTGTTCAGAAAATTCCGTTGTTGTTTGTGGTAATATTAATTCAGTTGCAGAAACGATTAACCGGATCTTCGTATTTCAGCTTCAGCTAATCTAAGTTTCTTTTGCAAAATAATTGTTAAAAATAGGATAAACACTAATAACACTGTGAACTAACCGTAGAATTTGTGTTGGAAAATTTTTTAAAGAATATTTTCTTGGGAGGGAAAGAGTTAACTGCCCTTTACACCAAACTCCATAGTGTGGTTAAGCTTATATAAATGTACCAGGCATGGCGGAGTAGTGGCCAGCGGCTTAATTTGAGGAATCGGGGAACAGGGTTCGATTTCCAGTAGAGTCGTTATATTCACTTAGGCGCAAATACACTTGGGAAAAGTACCTTTCCACCTTTCTCTCCTCCGCTGTGAGTAAATAGTAGAACAGTTTGGGTCCTATAGCCGTGGGTGGAAATTGGTCTCACTACTTCCATGGACAGTGCACGGACGAACTATATTCCTTGGTTCCTCCAGGTCTAACCTTCACGGCTAGGACCTGTCATGCCACATATATTGTAACAAACCACCATTGGTGATAAGTTCCACTCGAACAGCTTCTTCCCGCCAACCACTGCTCTGTGGATCAAACTCCCAAGAGGATGTCCCCCCCCCCCGATCGATACAATCTTACCTGTTAAAGTCTATAGTTAACCATTATCTTCCCCTCCAATCTGTATAAACTACCCCTTAACCTACCTCGAATGGCTCTTGTACAGGGTGTTGTATTATACCTACGGACGATAATGGGTATGTCCCCATTCACATAAATACAGTAGTAAATGCGGTATGTTGGTCTGCAGTTAGAGATTCGTCTGCATTTGTGCTGGTCAAACCTCACCCCGTTTTATACGAGGTCTACGGGGAATTTTTGTCCGAGCCTATGGGCTCAGATAACCCACATTAAATTTGGCCTTATGCCACATCTGACCGCGTGGGGCGGTTAGTAGATATCCTGCAGTTGGAGATTCATTGTGGAATTCACGTGACTCACTTCTAGCAGTTGACTACTTCTACGCACCGCTGGCGAATCTTATATATATTGTTCTTGTCCTAAGTATTATCGTTCATTACCAACTCTCGCGGGATTATTCAATTCAGTAACCTTCCCTAGGTTACAATACATGGTGAACCTTACTGTAAAAACAATAGGACAACTCTTTATTCAAAACCTGAGGTGGGTGGGCTTCCGAGATGGGCACTGCCTCGCAATCCGAAGTCAAAAGGAACATCATGCCGGATCGATAAATCAGCCTAGAGGGGGTGGTCTCTTTCTTCTTAGATCCACCACGACAATTGTAGCAGTCGAGAGACTTACTAGTCTGAAATGTTTCATTATCAACCATCATTCATTTCTGTTTAGTATTTCTGTTATCTTAATTTCAGTTTCAACTACTCACACCGTTAGACCTTCTGAGCCCTTTCGAGGGTGATTACCGTAGCACGAAGTTAAGTAAGCTCGTTTTGCTTGTGTATTGCATACATCAAAAGATAGATTTCCATATGAAAGACATTGAATTAATCCGTGATCTTTACTGTCAACAAATAGCCTGTTTGCGGACAGAGAATTATTTCAGTAAACAGACAAGAGATGTAGCACAAAGATGCGTCTTGTCAACGGATTTATTAACCTATATCAAGAAACGTTGTAAAAGAACTAATAAACACAGTTTCAAACTTAAATATTAGGTAAGTCCAATAACTCTTTAAAAAGAAAGGGATCAATTTTACACTCTATTGATATTATGAACAGCCCCCCCCCACTTCTAAATCGATCGAAAAAATCAATATTTTTCTATTCTGACAAATACCCTAGACTGTTTTAAAAATTCGCTGAATAATCTTTGCAGAATAGCATATGTACAAAGATTATTTAGCGATTCTTTACTTTGTTCATTACGAGTGGGCCAGTTTGTTTGAGTTGTTCAATGATCTCTTTCTGGGTGACAATCTGTCTGCACCTACCATTGAATACCTTTGTAGGTCAAAGAAACAGAAAAATCCCAAATTTTCTTCCGTAAAGTTATACTATGGGGATAATACAACTGTACATATATTACAAGAACTTATTTTTTATGTTTACAATTTCTAAATCTTAACGTTGCTGCTCGAACTTCATTGAATTTTATCTGCTGTTTACTTGTCTCTTTTTGTGCTCCTTCGCTAATGAGCACGAAACTACTCCCTTATCATGCCCGTCTCTTTTATTTTATCTCCAGCGTCATTCCGCATTTTTTCCATTATATTTTCAACCTATTTACTTTCATCATCTTCATTTTATTTTGTCTTCAATCTGAATTTATATATCACTTCTCCCAACTTACTTTTCTTGTCAATCAACTCCATCCTATAAATTCTCGATTAGATGCAAGAAAAAAAATTATCAGGATTTCTTCCATGTTCATCCCAAAACAATGCATCAAATTCTTTATAAAAGAATTGTTTTATTTTACAACTGTAGCATTTTGTGTGACGTAATTTGGTCTCGCTTTTTGCACATTATTGTCAGTTTTGACTAAGTCAAACACAAATATTAGATTTCTTCAGCTTTTACTGTTGAAATTTCTCGATGTAACTGCAAGTTTAAATCTAATGGTTTCTTCACTTACACTTATCGACTGTGAAACATATATAGCTTCTAGCTACTTCCTTTCTTGTAAATTACGATGTTCAAAAAATTAAAATATGACGTCAATCGTCAGCTTATTAATCCGTTGTTCTCTCTCTCTCCACAAATTTTTATCAGTTTCTTGCACACTCAATAAAACCCTGCGTCTTAGTGGCTTTATCGCCTTGCCTGGGGCGAAATGATTAAAAAGATTAAATCCGTTAATGTGTCATTAATGTTTTTTTTTAAAAAAATAAGGCTGCCGGATAAGGGATAACGCTATATATTTTCAAGCCATGTGTATTTATGAAGACTTTAATTCACATTTCTCAAGCGCTGTTTGTATTGTTCTTCGTCATCGTTAATGTTTGGACCGTTAGCTCTTCAACTGGATTAATTGGGTATTAATTGGTTAAAATATTTAGCAATGTTTTAAGCAATTAATACCCAAAAATGTAGCAATGTTAACCTATTAATAACTAAATATTTAGCAATGATTTAACCTATTAATAACTAAATATTTAGCAATGATTTAACCTATTAATAACTAAATATTTAGCAATGATTTAACCTATTAATAACTAAATAGCTAGCAATGATTTAACCTATTAATAACTAAATATTTAGCAATGATTTAACCTATTAATAACTAAATATCTAGCAATGATTTAACCTATTAATAACGAAACATTTAACAATGGTTTAACCAATTAATACCCACCGTAAAATCCAGTATCATTTATAAAATAAAAATCCGTTATGAATCATAGGTTTTTATCTATAATCTATTATTACTCACCATTCCATTTTTTATATAATTAAATAGATTGTTGCATATAATAAACAATTATGCTTTTTAAAGCATCAAATGTAAACTTTGCCAAAAGGGAGATAGAAGAAATAAATAGCAATTATTATTGATATTAATTTGTTCTGATATATTCTGTTGTTATAGTAACACGTGACATGTTTGATTATGCGTTTCGATTAAAGCCTCCTGTCGCCAAAACAGAACATCTTAGTACTTAGATTAGGTTGGCATAAATATATAAAGTTAAATTGTATTATAGCATATTATGCGTTTGAAAATGTGCAAGTCTAAGCGAAAAAATATGCGCACTATTCCATCATTGTTTTTACAATGCAGACGAATTGTTTCGAATATTATATTTATTACGAATGTCTATATTTCTGAGATGAGGTATTATGTACACTATTTAAATTGCTCGGATTATCATCCTCATCTTTGTTGCCATATTTATCACAAAGTTTCGGCTGTTGTACGCTCTGGCTTTTTTCAGGTGGTTGGAAAATTGAACTGAACCCTTTATTTCGCTCGCTGGGGTAGACTGTTCTAGTTCCACGTGCCATGTCTTATGGATGTCTGTTGAAGGCGTTAGTTAGATCCAGTGACAGGACCCAAAGAGTGTAAGTTCAATATCTGGTTAAGGCGGTGGAGAACTGGGAGAAGGGAATTAACAGAAGATAACTGATAACTGACATCCATTAGTCATGGCACGTGGAAGTAGAACAGTCTACCCCAGCGAGCGAAATAAAGGGTTCAGTTCGACATTCCAACCACCTGAAGAAGGTCGGAGCGTACAACGGCTGAAACGTGATAAATATGGCAACAAAGATGAGGATGATAGTCCGAGCAATGTAAATAGTGTACTATCAGATAACTTGAATTTTTTTTTCTTCGTTTCAAAGTGCAATTGTTTATGGTTTACTCAAAATTCGGTCTAAAAAAAAAGATTCGGGCTGTTTTAATCTGAAACAAAAGAGTCTTTCTTGCGAATATTCCTGTAGGGAACCAACATTATTATCGTTCCACGATTGCGCCAATAATCTTTTTCGTTAGGTTTCAGCTCGTAACATTTTCGAATCAGTGTCTATGTGTTTACTATTTTTTCATATTTTGGTCGGTTAAAAATGGAAATAAAAACCAAAGTTATACTTGAAATCAGAAAGAGACAGCTTGAATTTCATTGACAATTAACGAGGAAGGAGAAGTTGAAACTCAATGGACATGTCAAAGGCAAAGGGGATCTAGGAAAGCAGCGGACCACCTATCTGACTGGCTTGTGTGTAAGAATGGCGGGACAGGTTAAGAGGATTGGCAAAGGGACACAAGTTGCATAGTGTTGGAGGTTGTGGTGCGCCGCCATCGCCCACATCCCGAATAGACACGGCACATAAAATATGAAGAAAATGTAGAGTTTAGAATATTTGCTTTTTTTAATAGTGGTAAAAGACAGATCAGGAGGAAGAATTCCGGTTGTGACTGTTTTCTGTTCAATCCACACATATCTCTATCTATAAAAGGCAGGATGTGTGTGTGTGTGTGTGTGTGTGTGTGTGTGTGTGTGTGTGTGTGTGTGTGTGTGTGTGTGTGTGTGTGTGTGTGTGTGTGTGTGTAACGAATGCACGGCCGCAATTTTCGACGGATTTGCACCATAATTTGCATGCACATGCTCCAAGATAGCGGAAAGACCAAGACCGACTTTGCATTTCCCAACTCACATCGATAGTGGAAATAATCGATTTTTTCATGCTTCTACGGCAGTTTTCATATAGTTTGCGGCCATTTTCTACTGGCCAGAGTGAGAGCCTATAGCTGGCTGCCACGAATAGGCAGAAAGATTCTATTGGCCAGCGTGAGAGCCAACAGCTGACTGACATGAATGTTATCTAGCATGCTAGCATGCAAAAAAAATCGATAGCTGTATTCGTCACAAGTGGGAAAAATTTAAATCTGCAAGGCACTTTACTCCAATTGGCGCATTCTCTTGCTTAAACTCAACGTTGATTCTGATTCCGCAGAATTGGGTTGGATGTGAAAAAGTATTTGTTTTTTCATTCTTTTTTTCATTCGGTTTTTCCAGTTACGAGTCCTTTTTTAAAGCTGATCGTTTTGTGTTCATTTTGTTTAGTCCTTTTTTTCGTAACAGATTTAATGTTTAGTATAGAGCGTAGAAAAAATTCGCAGTGTGAGATAGGCAAGAAGTAGCAACATCAGCACGGCAAAGGGCACTCCTTTAAAAGCAAGGAAGGGCAAGAATATTTTAAGTCAAGTGATAGCGATTGCTGTATGAGTCGTATGATTTTTGAATCAAGCACGGGCAACGCCGGGGCATGCTGCTAGTAAAGCATAAATCTAATGCTCACTGTGTCTATCCTATTGGTATCTTGTCGCTGGCATGTCACAACGATTGACTTAGGACAAAATACTAATTTCTTTAATCGTTTCACCCTAAGCAACACTGGAAAATAGGTTTCTCAAGTCAAGTAATTGTTATCAATCTTTCCACTATTGACGGGTGTTTCCTTCGTAACCTTTTATTTGAAATAGTGTGGAAAGTCAACCTCTTGATTATGTTATTGTTTTCTCTTCGAGTTAAATTTTAGCGTTTGCTGATGTTGAAAGTCCTCAAGATATATAGATTCTGTTGTTTTGATGCGGTTCTTTGTTCGTGATTCTGTAGCGTCAGTCGACAAGGTTCGAAGAAGGATGGTCCTCGCTAAGACCTACATGCTTCATTCGCTGCAATTGTCAGTTTAAATATTTCTGAACGATTTGTGGACCAGACATGACATCCATATAAAAGCCTCGATACTCAATATAGCTCAATATAGGTTATATAATACATAATAATAGTCATAATAAGCATATGAAAATCAAATTAACCGAGCGAATTTTTGTGCGTTCTTTTCGTCGAAAGTAACATTAATGTAATGAAAATATTAGAAATCGATATCGTATACTTTCCGCCAGTAAACCTGAAAAGGATCAATCTCTACTACTTACTACTTAGCAAATAGGGTTCAATTTTCATACTCAAGTGTTTTATTTTTCTTATATTTTTCTAAGTCCTTTTCTATTCTTTTTATGTGCCGTGACCTTTCAGGACGTGGCCGATCATGGCGCCCCCCCCCCATCTCTTGTAACTCTCAATAGGTTTCGTGCGTCTGGCAACTCCCCCAGACCACGTTCTTCCATCCAATTGCTTAAGCCCGCTAGGTATGCCATGCGTTGCTTTCCCTTGTTTCTTTTTTCCCTCTATTCGACCTGTGAGTATCAGATTCTCCATGTCCTCCTTTCTTAGTACGTGTCCCAGAAATTTCATCTGCCTCTTCCTTATGTTAAGCATAAGCTTCCCTCTTGTTTGCTTCCTCTCCAATACCTCATCGTTGCTTACACGCTCGATCCATGATATCCTTAGCATCCTTCTGTAGAACCACATCTCTGCTGCCTCGAGCCTCTTCTTCATCTTTGAGGAGACCGTCCAACGTATAGGAGGACAGATGTCACGTAGCAGCTCGGTACTCTCTTCTTTATCACCAAAGAAATTCTTCTGTCTCGCAATATACTGTCCAACTTTTGGAATGCATCCTTGGCCATACCAATCCGTCTTTGCATAACTGATTAAAGGATTTTCAAGACATTTTGTTGGTATCTTAATGACATATCTTCAGTAAGAATAGAATTTTAGTAAATGATTGAAGCGTTTTATTTTCATTTTTTTTTTACAATGATGATCACTCTGTACAAGGCCCGGGAGCCACACGAGGCAGAGATTTACCAAGTAAGAGGCAGAGTATATGCGGATATGGGGATAATAAAACGGTTAACCCTAGTCGAACAGGTCAAGATTGTAATGAACGGGAAGCATCCTCTTGGGAGCAACGGTTGGTGGGAAAAAGCTGCTTGAGTGGAACTTACATCTCACCAGTGGAATACGAAGAGAATGACGGTGGTTCACTTCAATGTGCGTGGCATGGCGGATCTTAGTGTAACTTTTTGTTATGATTGTTGTAATCATTTACAAGTATGGGTAAAAGCTGTGTGAACAGCAAAATGACATTAAGTAAAATTTACTTTTCTTCGATTATAACATACAAAATTGTCTAAAATCTCTGCTTATACGTTTCACTCCCTCAAAACAGCCTCTGCCACCAAGGAATTTCCAATCACTAGGCCTCTTATTTTGTTTAATTGAAATGCTGTTCGCACATTTGCCAATCTTTGCCGAACAACGCACTTAGAACTGCACGCTTTCTTTCCATAAAATGGTCTGTTTTTGAGGGATTTTTCTTTATGGACTTTTGTACGAGGGATTTAATATCTTTGAGAAATGTCCAGGGATTGGACGTATTATACAAGCGATCAAAGTTGTCTAGAAGCAGGAGCCAACGACTTTTTTAGAAGCCCTTTGTCCCACAAGAATACTCGAAAAATCATTGATAGCAATAAACTATTAGATTTTCAAAAAAATATTCAATATTTTAATTTTCTATAATGAACGATTGTCAGTTATAATCAGTTTTTATTGGTATTTCTTGTTTCTGTTGCCTTTTATTGCAACTCTCCGAAGGTCGAACTATGAGTGCCGCTTTGAAAGTAATATATTCCAGTTTATTATGCATAAGGTCACAGCCAGATATTGATGGCATGGTAATAGATTTTGAATGTCCCGACAATGACGCTTTTTTTGTTTTGTTTTGTTACGGACAGAAACTAAGGGAAAGTTTGGCAAAATGGTGCTTGATATGAAAGAGCGTGCAAAGCTGAGATGTGTTACTGAATTCCTTCACGCAGAAAAATCAACATTCGTCGACGCTTACGGTGACCAAACCGTGGACGGAAACACTTTAAAGCGGTGCGTAATGCGTCTCAGCAGTGACGAAGTGTATGTTGTCACATACCAGGCCGATGAAAGTTGGACTACCTGTATAATCTTTTCCTAGCAACGTCGTTATTGCTGTTGTGAAAAGGTGTATAAATCTTTATTTGAAGTTGAAAAATAGCTCTATCGAACGGTGTTATTGTGATCCCAGTATATGTATTTTCCGGGGGGAATAAATAGGGGCATTTCTTTCAGAGCACCCTACGTACTCTTTTTTTATTAAGTAGAATATACCCAAAATAGACATTGAAGTAAGATTCTATCTCGTATCTCTTTTCGTCGCTAATAGAATTGTCCATGAAGAAATTTACAGAATTCTCGGATATCGATGTCTTTTATTCTTCATTCCGCAGAAAATCTCAATGATAACAAGCATGTAAACCAGCCATTTGCCGTAATTCGCGCCGTATAAAAGCTATATTGCTTTAGTAGTTTCAGCCTCATCTAATGATTTCAAGAATTGCATCTGCTCAGTCAAAAAAATGTTTCATTTTTTTCCAATTAAAAAAAAAAAAAAAAACAATTCAAAATTTCGTCAGTCGCCCATATTTATAAAGGACTCTTTTAGTTTTAATTAGGCGGCATGAACTTCATTCATTTCATCCGTGTAAAAGTCCGGATTTAATGAGTGGAGTGCATATGAAAATCCAAAAAGGAGCTGAAGGAGTTTGTGATTCGACCTACTTTCCAAAATCTAACCAAATACAAAAATTTGTTTGGGGATCCTATTTTGGTCTCTCTGAGAACTTTACATCGCTCTGCCTCGTATACACTAAAAGTACACTAAAGGCGGTGGCTTTATCTTTAATGTCAGCTTGACCTCAAAAGTCATCGGATCCTCCCTTTACAACAATGACGTCATGCAAATTTATACTAAATGATATTTACTAAAACATAATGCAGAACATAGTAAAAACGAGAGGAAATTGTATACGAAGATTGTGTAGAACCGATCTTCCTGGTGAAAAGGGCCTGCCTATTTTGAAAAGCAATTTTCAAGATCTTGGATTTTTACATGTGCTCGATTATCAACATCGTTAGGAAAGACGTTAAGTAAACTTCAAAATGTATGTTTTTATATTTTCAAAATCCTTTAATTAAGCACTATTTCAATACTTTATACTGGTAATTTTTCTTTTCATTTTTTGATTGGATTAAAGTGGCAGTTATCTCTAGCGTTATTTTTGTTAACTTTTTGAACGCCTAAGAATGCCCCAACTTTTTTCTTAAACGCAAAAGATATTGGATTCCGCACCTTTCACAACAATAACGTAATGCAATATATACTTTATGATATTTACTCAACTTATTGCAGACCAAGACCAAATAGAAATGAAATTGTGTCGGAAGACTGTGTTGCACCAATCTTCCTAGGGAGGATGACTTTTGAAAATCACTGTCCCAGATTTTAACTTTCGACCCATTTGCCTTCTACCCCGTGAATTAATGTGAACAAATTTTAGCATGCAAATTTTTACTTGCCATTCACTTCACCTGACTTAATGGCCGGCTCTTCCACTCAAAACAATCTTGTCAAAGGCTCAACTATATACATAGCAATATATATATATATATATATATATGTGTGTGTGTGTGTATGTATGTATCATGCGCTGTACAATTACATGTAAATATCCACTTATTTTAACAGTAATATAAATAATAACCAGCTTATATTGAGAAGTCAGAATACAGAGAAATTGTGCTTCCTGACAAATATCGAACCTGTATTCACATTCCATCAGGGAAATTGCTCCTTGCTGAAATGTGCCTCTACCATTTTGACCACGGGAGACCATCTTGACAGAGTAAGCTTTTAGTTACTTATTTAAGGAACCACTTCTCTCACTGGGTCTTCTCAGAATCTATATCTGTTAATTTTATTTTCGTACCCAAAACGTGAACCACTGTAATTTTTAAAAAGATTATCCTTCATCGGACAATTTTTTCGATTCCTATAACCGTTATTTATAGTGTATACATATTTCCGAGTTGCTATCCCTGTATTTAATGTTTTTAACAATTAAATTAATAACCTGTAGTTAAAGAAATTATATATATATATATATATATATATATATATATATATATATATATATTTATTTATTTTATTTTTTTGTACCATAATATTTAACTTAAAATTCCATTGGGCAAATTCATTACTTAAAACTTAGTGATTTTTAAAATCACGAATCAAAATTGCTCGATGTCAAATAATCCACATAAAAGTGGCTGTGAACTTCACCAATACGCATGCACTTAAAATACTAGTTTGCCTAAGAGCAACGAATGCCGTTGGGGTAGTTTTAACACAAGACAAGAGAAAACATTTTATGCTGGATTAGGGATATGTTATAAGTACATTCTACTGTCACGTGACTGGTGCAAACACACGAAGTGCTGTGGGAAGTTGAGATGGCAGCGAAAGGGCGTAATAGCCAAATGGATCTTGCATTCCGTTCATACTGATGCTTTCAATACAATCTTCCACTGACGCCGTGTCTATTTGCGCATGCTCGTGTCATATCGCTGTGTGGGCCGCTAATATTTGCATTTGTTCATACCTCGGCATACTTATTTAATTAATCATTATAGGCAAACAGTTGTATCATCGAATTCGTACAGAATTTTATTGTAATGGAGAGTATGCTATTTATATTACAAGACGTAAAAGTGCTAATCAGTATTGTATCTTTTTCAACGTACGTGACTGTTCCTGGGTTGACTTGGTGGACACAACAGTGACAAGTTTGGCTCAAGAGCCAGCAGGTGGATAATAGCAAATAAGAACTCGATTTAAAATGGGCAATTTCAAAGCAAGTGTGTTTTCACTTCTTTGTGAAGAAGGCAATACATTTTTCCTGATCATTAAATTCGTTTAATTGCGTATGTGTGTGCATATTACAAGTGCGTTGAATAGTTCTAAATCTAAGCAAATTCACAAATCAGTATTTCTTGAGCAAATATCCGAATACCTATTTTATTGATTTAGGAAATGATTTGAGCTGATTATTGACACATTACTAGGCACGACGGCCTATGCAAGACCATCATGCAAGGTATCGTTGAAGGTGCACGTATGAGAGGACGTCAACGTATAAACTTGCTGGACAATGTCAAACAATGGACAGATATGACCACAATTACTGATGGCTGCCATTGATAGACCGTTGTGGAGAAGATTTGCTGCATTCGAATCCCCCCACGATTACAAAAGTCAAGGGGATGATGATGATTAAGCTGATACATTTTCAGAACCGCCTTGTGTGTGTGTGTGTGTGTGTGTGTGTGTACATATATATATATATATATATATATATATATATATATATATGGGGGGGTCTGTGGAACGAGACTGGGTGTACTATGGGCGAAAGAGGGATAAGTGTATAGTGTTATCTAAGATGATATTTTGGGAATATATATCTATAATCTTAGCTTTCTGCAACCATTGCATTTTTTTTTTCACAGTCTTTTGTTGTGGGACATCTTTTGTCGTGGTACATCTGGTTAGCAATAAAAAAAAAATAAGGAGCAGTAATTTCGACATTGCTAACCAGACACTTCGTCTGTAGCTAAATGGTATAATACGTCAGGCTAGCTATATGAAGGTTCTGTTTAGGATACATATTTGATCCCTGTCCGAGGACACATATTTTCTATGAAATTTCTCGGACATTCAGGCCGGTATATGTTGCGAATATTGCTTATTATAAACAAAACATTTACTTAAATATTTGTATCTATGAAAATAACGTATATATATATATATATATATATATATATATATATATATATATATATATATATATAGAGAGAGAGAGAGACGTTGAAGTTAACAAGCAGACGCCTCATTATTTTCTCGGACATTCAGGCCGGTCAATGTTGTTAATACTGTTTATTATAAACAGTGCATTTACTTAAATATTTGTATCTATAAAAATAACATATAAACAATAAATATATTAAAATAATTGCCGGGCATAGTTCATTTCATAATATATGATAAAAATACATGGCATATCAATTCAGTTACTTTCTCACCGCCGAAACGTAGCTACCATGTGTATTTTCTATAAATATTTTCATGGTAATTTTCTGATGGACTTTGGTACCGCAACTTTACAAATGTAAGCGCAATACAAGATTGTTAGGAATGTTACATCATTTTACATTTGAAATGCTTTGATGTAAGCATAAGTTCTATGCTAACAATTTCTTATTTCGCACTTCTCGGTTGTGGAGTTCGCTTCCGCTTTCTTGCTATCCAATCAACTTTAATCTTCAAAAATTTAAATGCAATGTCAATCGTTATCTTCTTAATTCCTGTCCTTTTATTTTTTTTTCTCTTTCGTTAATAATGTCTTTTTCTTTTTCCCCCTATAGTCTTTCACATTCAGTAACCCCTTGCGTCTTAGGAGTGTTATTGGCTATTGGCATGCTTGGAATTAAATATATATATATATATATATATATATATATATATATATATATATATATATAGTGTGTGTGTTTGGTTGTCTGTATTGCACATGCATTTGTACATGCTTGTCTGGATATATGAGCTTATGTCTTATGACCTGTGCATGCAAAAAAAACTACAATATTGCATCACAATTACATTTTCACTCAGTTGTGAATCAATTAAAATATTTTACTTACGAAATAGCAAACGTAGCAATTTTTTCTCTTAATATTACCTGAGTTTTAATACGTTTGTATGTCGATGACTTCTTTCCGATTTCCTCTATAACTATGTTCAGTTTGTCTTAGAAATTCACACGTAGATGTTATAACGACTCGTGTTTCCAGTGAAACGTATGTATTTATTTATGTAAGCAACAACATCTAATCAGGTATTTCTGTTCACAGTTAACTGGCACAAACCTTAATGCCACACTGTATCCCATTCTCATTCAAACGTCTGGTTTGTTTTCCTCAATTACCTATTTTTATTATTTTAAAACAAATGTCTTCAACAGACTTTAGAAGGAATTTGTTCTACCATAGAGCTATAACTTTTATTGCCATGTTCCTTCAGGACGTGGAAGATGATGGATCACCACAACCTTTTATCTTTTGTAGCTGTTAGCAATGTTCGCCATTTTGCTATCCCTCATAAACCTTGTTCTGCCTTCCATTTACACAAGCTTGTTAGATATTTTATATGCTGCCTTCCTATGCCTCTTTTGACTTCAGTGTTTCCTGTAAGCGTCAAATTCTCCAAGCTCTTTTTTCTCATTATGTGCCTTATCAAATGTAATTCTCTCTTTCTGATTCTTAGTTTTCCTTTTCCTTAAAACTTCGTCGTTGCTCACATGTTCAATTCATGGTATTCTCAGCATCCTTCTGTAGAACTACATTTGTGTTACCTCAAGGCTTTTCTTAATCTATGAGGAAATTGTATAACTATCATAAGTATCATTTTTTGTGAAGAATATGTCTGAGTGGAACTTGTCAATAAAATAAGTTGATTAGACTCAGTGTACGTGGCACGGCGTGTTCTCGCCGTAAAAAGTCAGAACTGGTAGAAATAAGGAATGTAAATGTGATATTTACCATGGAAATAGCGGTAGAACAGTGATAGGTTTGCGACATTTCATCTTAGGAAGAGGATGTAAGGTTAAAAATAATCCATCACCCACAAGGCCGCTTAAACACTTTTTAAATTGCGTCAAATTTGTAAAGTGATTATTGTGCAGTTCCAACCTTAATTTTTGCAGCTCTGTTTCATTTTTGGTTTGATATAAAGCTTAAAACTGTTTGAGTTGCAGTTGTATTTAATTTAAAATATACTTTCGCAATCGCCAGATATTCAGTAAAAATGGACCCGTATATCAGCGGAAAACTGTTTTTAATTAACCATAGACATTGGTTTCGTAGATGAAGCGTTTTCAATTATTATTAATAAAGAGAAATTTTATTTCTGATGGCATGCAGAAGGTCTCCCTTATATCTGTTTCACTGACGGGCCCCCATAGGAAAAGTAATTAGATAGTGTCAAATGAGATACCCTTTATTCTGATCGGCCCTGCTTATTTATAAACATAGAATGACGATATGAGTTGCGACAAAAAAGGAAAATACTAGATATAAAAATAATAATAAAATTAATACTTTAATAAAATAATAGATTAACAGAAAACATTTGTTTTGTTTTTTTTTTAGCACTGAAACAAAGAATAAAATAATTAAACCCGTTTACGCTGAATGCATGCATTAAAATGTAATAAATACGTTCGAGTATATATTTCGGTACATCTGTATGATATTCTTCTTTTAAGTGCCGTGTCCCTTCAGGAAGCAGGTGGTAATAGCTCTCCGCACCTTCCTATCCTTTGTAACTCTTAGCAAGATTTGTCTTTTTTTCCTGACCCTCCTAGCCCCTGTTCTGCTATCCATTTACACAAGTTTGTCACATAGCTTAATCAGTTTTCATCTGTCTTCTTTCCTTCAATATGCCCGCTGCGTATCAGATTATCCAAGCATTCTTTTCCCATTAATAGAACAGTTTCAACTGTCCCTTTCTGATTACAAGTTACAAATTAATCAGAAAGTTTTACAATTTGTTTTTATTTAAGTGATTTAAAGATGAATTCTGTTGGAGTAAATTGAGTATAAATGAACTATTCTTCTTTTATATGCCAAATCCTTTTAGGATTCAAGCGGTCAGAGTTCACCACAAGTTCCAGTTTTTGTTGCTCTAAGAAATTTCAAAACTTTTACCACCCTTCTTTGTCCCAGTCCCTCCATTCGTTCACGCAAGCTTATTATGTAGATTACTCGCTGTATTCCCTGCTTTTCTTTCCTTCAGTATATCGTGTCAGTGTTGTTTTCTCAGAAATTTCAACTGTTTCTTTCTTATTGTAGGTATACGATTCTATTTTGTTCATACTTTTTCTTAAGGTTTCCTCGTTTCTCTCATATTCTGCTTTTGGTAGTTTTAGCATTTGTTAATAGAACATCTCTATCGCTTTAAGTCTGTTCTTCATCTGCGAAGAAACTCTCCAGCATTCACTGCCATATTGGAAATTAGATATTGCATAGTAATTCAGCTCTATTTTGTTGCTGTTTCTTGCTATATTTTATTGTCTTAATACTTATTTTATAAACGACTACTGTAAGTAACCTCCCACAATTCTAAATAAGTTTCGGCTTTAAATAACCACGAATGGTTGATAAGCCATAGGAATCAAATCAATCAATTCTAGAAGACATCACTCGTGATTCCTATGTGTATTTGGATTTCTGTACCATATTTTCTGTTGTATGTTATATCCCTAGCCAGATAGTCTTGTTGCTTGATTTTGAGATTCCTAAGTATTAATTACAACAAAACATTATTCCTCTTTTTCCTCTTCTTTTCAGTAAAAAATAAAAACTGTTACAGGTACAAAGATAATGCATAAAAAAGACTTCGAACAAGTACTCTTCATTATTCAATACTTTTATTTTGTATCATTTCATATGCATTCAGAGAGTCTTATCGTAGACTAGAATATAAAGGATAATCTGGAAAAAAAACATTAAAAAGCGTATCTTTGTTATAATAAAAATGCTTACCGATAATAAACGATATTTTATAATTTACCTTCCCACCAAAAAAAAAAAAAAAAAAAAATGGAAACTGCTATATTGCCATTCTGAGACGACCATACCGAACTTCTGTCTTTTCTAAAAATATTTTCATGGATATTGTTCTTGTGAGATTTCCTCCATGGTGCCTGGAATGCGTAAATTTAAGCGTGCTAGTAGAATGGTAACTAAGTCTCATCATGTTACTGTTGAACTAGCTAGATACAATTGTATGTTGTATCTAGCTAGTTCAACAGTAAAATGATGAGATTTAGTTACAATTTTACTAGCACTCTTAAATACTATACTAATAGTTTCTGTTTTTGTCTGTATAAATTCCTTCCGACTTCTTGGTTCCCTGCCACCTACAATCTTCAAAAAGGTAAATGCAACACCAATCGCCATCTTCTGTCTTCATGGATCCTGTTCTTTCATTGCCATTTTGCCTCACTAATTTCTTCTCATTCTCTTTCACTCCCAATAATCCCTTGAGTCCTAGCGGTATTATCGCTTTTCTTGGGGTGAAATTATTAAAAAAAACGTGACAAGTATTCTTTCGAGACAAGTTTGTAAACTTTGTACAACCGCTGCATATAAAAAGTAATGTAAGTAAAAAGACAGTAATTCGAACAGACTGAAAAATAAATTTTACTCGGTTATCAATGGCCTCTGCATTTCTTTGCCGATAATTTGGTGCAGATTTACAAAAGAATTAAAATCAAAAACGAAATTTTAATTCATATATATATATATATATATATATATATATATATATATATATATATATATGAGAGAGAGAGAGAGAGAGAGAGAGTGGTAATTTTAATATATTTTATTGTTATATGTTATTTGTATAGACACAAATATTAAAAGTAAATATAAGTAAATGCTCTGTTTATAATAAACAGTATTAACAACATTTACCGGCCTGAACGTCCGAAAAATGTTCATATCCCTACACACGTCTATATGCACAAAAGCTGTGTATTCAATTGTGAAAGCAGAATAACGTATATACTTTTATTAATTCAAAGCACCCAAAAAAATAAAATTTTGGCATTAAATGACCCATAAGGAGTTCATATACCGTTAAACAAACAAATCAATCAATTGCAAGATGGAAACTATTAAATAACGATGGGAGTATTTTTAGTAGCCGAATATTCCAAGTATTCTATTTATCTTCACACCGGTCCTCATAAGATCTCCAAAGTTAAGCAGCATCGAGCCTGGTCAGCACGTAGATGGCTGACCGCCTGGGAATACCACGTGCTGTAATATCGGATGCGCGGTGGTGTAATGAATACTGGCTGACAATTTGAAATCGGAGAGCAAAGTTCCTATTTCAGTTATATTCACTTATGCGCAAATAACCTTGGGAAAGGCATGAACCACTTCTTCTCTCACAGCTATGGATTACATAGTAAGATTTTTATCCGTAAATCATTATTATTTTCTCAAAAAAATTCTTACGATCCAAAAATAATATTTTAGCTTTAAATAACCTTCAAAAGGTTAATAGACCTTTAAAAACTCAAATCAGTCTATCAATCTATCTATCAATCTATCTATCTATCTATCTATCTGTCTATCTATCTGTCTGTCTGTCTGTCTATCTATCTATCTATCATTTTATCGTACCTGCACTGTAATTTCACGCAATTGCGTTCGTTCATTCTTGTGGTATACTTGATATGTTTAATAATTTTAAAAAATAAGCAAAGGGAGAGATAGAGCGATCGAGAAATTTATCGAAAAATATTTTTATCTGCGCTCTCAGTTACCATGTAAGTAAATCCCGCTGAGACTTTATCTTCGCTGTCATATATCACAAAGATAGCGCAGGAATTTGTTATTTCTATTGAAAAATAAAAATCTTGGAAGAGAACTTCAAAATGAAGACTTCGTAAAAGAGAATTAACAGAAAGAAGAGCGAATGCGTTTGAATCAAATCAAGCAATTAAAGAAAAGAGCTTCCAAAGTTTTTGAAATGATCCTGTAAACCACAATTGTCAGTTCTCTGGAACTGATTACCCGTCAGAATCATCTTGTGGTTAATTACAAGGCTGTACGCAGTAACATGCTCGAGGCAATCGGCCAATTATACAGAGATTCCAAGGTTTAATTTACGTGCGTTATTTTAAAACCCTCCATTGGGCCTAGGGGAGAGTCACATTCATTGAAGTAAACAGAGCAACTAAATAAGTAAATAATGGTAAAGAAAAGTCGATTACAAACGAACGTTGCTGCAATTCAACTTCCTTTCAGACATCATGCATCAGTATTTTGGCATTTTAACGCTGACTGATAAATTGTAGAACCAGAATGTTAAAATAACTGTAGACAGTCTTCGTGTTAATGTCTTCAGGAAGGCAACCAGCACAAAATGAGTGTAATGATTTTAACTTGACGTATCAATGTTTATCTGTGCGTTATAGATTACGTTAAGGCATGCAATAAATTACGCCACAAAGATTTGTAAGAATGGCTCAGCAACCTGGACATATTTGGGAAGGACATTAGAATAATCAAGAATCTACACTGGCAGCAAACCGCCTGCATACGAATAGAAAATAAGTTCAGCAGATATGCAAAAATAGAAAAGGAAATAAAACCAGGATGCAGTATTGGCGACCTCAATTTTAACAACATAAGATACGCAGATAATACAGTAGCAGACACGAAAAAAACTACAATATCTCCCACAGAAGGTAGCAAAGGAAGGCGAGAAGAAAGGACTTATCACAAACTGCAAGAAAACAAAATACATATTTCTTAGCAAAAGTGTTATACAGGAATAAAGTTGGGCACCTCGACGTGGTGTAATGGTTAGAAAGTTTGTCTTGCTTGATCAATTACGATTAGTAGTGAGCTCGAACCTCACTGGGTGCCCCATACTTTCGGCCTTGTGCCACATCTAAGCCGGGCTTAGAAAATCACAATAGGAATAGTGTCGCTGCCGACAATGGAGCTTGAACACAGATCACCATTGAGCAATCACAGGCGATCCCATTTTGAATAAGTTGATCACGGGATCGTAAAGGAAACATATGTATTAGAATTAGCGTGAAATCTAGACGATCACTATTTGTACTCAATCCTCTATTACTATAAGGATCGCTATTCTCTTTACTATTCACTATACTGATCGCTATAAGGATTACTATTCGGATCACTACATGGTAGTTACATTACGAGTGAATATTACCGAGCAAGTACTATTAGTGCGAGTGCTATTCGAAGGCATCTGACACCAGTATTGTTCAATGGCGTTACTATAGTTGTATTTGCGATTACAAAGTCTCTACTACATCGAGCATTACGAAAGTGACAACAAGTATTCGTTGACATTACAAAAGTTTCAATCAGTGTTCGTTGACATCACAAAAAAAATGAATGAGCCCAAGATGCAAATTACAAATTGGAGATACCAAAATCAACCAAGTACAAAAATTTAAATACCTGGGAAGTGTTCTAACAGGGGACGGAAAATGTGACACTGAAATCCGAAGACGCATTGGGATAGCGAAAGATGCTTTCCATAAGCTAAGCAGGGTATTAAGATATAGAAAAACTTTGTTAGAAACAAAGAAAAGAGTACTGAATGGTTACGTGATATCTGTCCCACTATATGGGGGTGAATGCTGGACAATTTTCTCAAAGATGAAGAGATGTGAAGTAACAGAAATGTGGTTCTACAGAAAGATACTGAGGATACCATAGACCGAACATGTGAGCAACGACGAGATGTTAGAGATAATGGAAACAAAAAAGGTAACTTATAATTAACATTAGGAAAATACAGTTAAAATTTCTATGGCATATAATAAGGAAGGAGCGCTTGGAAAATCTGTTACTCACAGGACAGATTGAGGAACAGAGGATAACAATGCTTAACATAATTGACGAGCTTGAGAAAATGGATGGCGGAACAGGGATTAGAAATAACAAAAAGAGAGAATTTATTTAGAGCTGCAAAGGATAGGAAATTGTGGAGAGCTATGATCGGCTACGTCCTGAGCGGACACGGTACATAAAGAGAGAGATTTGTTTCGTGATGTAGTTGTCTATTTTATATTCAAGAAAATAAAGCAGTATACGAGAGGCATGAATAAGCCCATACCCTGACACGTTAGGTTTTAACCAAACTTTTATCTAAATTTATCTATACTATTTAACGCCTAGGCTTAATATTCACCTTTGAATTAGTTGCATTGATATTGTTGAAAATTAGTATTTGTTGTGGAAAACAAATGCATCTGTTTTCTTTAGGTCACTGATTTATTGATGTGCCTACGTAAAGCTATGGAGATGTCACGTGGTGTTCCTACTTTTGACATTTTCCGTATTTCGGTTTTGAGCTCAAGCAACACCCGTGGATTTCAAAAAATGTTAAGATTGGGATTAGTTGAAGTTCCCGAGAGAAACCGAACAAACTCTTTTATGCAGTCTGTTTCCATCTCTGCAGATAAAGAATCAGAAGTGATCCTAAATCTGTCAATAACAAAGACTCCCCTCAGCAATTACTTGTGAATCTTTGAGCTCTATATATTTTATACTATTTCCATACAAAACGTACGCGATCATCGCTCTCGACAGATTAATTTTATTTGCTATCTGTGAATTTCTGATAAACTGGAGAGATACTATGTTCAGTCAAAATATTCTTAGCATCCGTCGGTTGCCGCAAATCGCCTCTTAATCTGTGCGGAAATTGTTTAGCATTCACTGCCATATTGAAGGATTCGTATCTCGCTCCCATCTTGGGATGCCCCTCTTGCTAACGATCATACATTATGTCTCCTTACAGTTGACGTTTAGTCCGTCCTTTCTTCTCATTTTTATTTCCTACCTTGTCTAAGAGTTCCTACGATTGTCTTTCTGTATCTGCAATTATTTGCTTATACGTATATGTATAGAAAGTTTTTAGTAATACAATACTTAATAAGTTAATCTTGCGAAACAAATCTACTATGTAGTGCGTGTCAGTTTCATTCATTGCTTCTGCTACAGTAGAATCATCGCCTGATTAGCAAAAAATATCTCCTCACTGATATGCCTCAATTTTTGATGGAGAAGAGCGAGTGATCGCTAGGATAAGCCATATTCTCCCAAAGTATCTTAACGCCCAGGCTGCGTGAGTAAATAGCTGTTACTCCCATTGTCAGCCCTGAAAGAGACAAATCAATTTGTTTTCTTAAATATTCATTACTTTATATCATGTATGAAGTAGCCAAATAATACACATAACCTGAAATAACCAAATACATAACTCAGTTGTATGACGTATGTCTGATGTAATAGGTAAAAATGTAGAGTAGATGTGGCAGCTATAGAACATCTGTGTGGTTTAAATCCGTTTAACTACGGAATAATTGCTGGGACCCCAAAGATGGAGAATTCTGTTTCCGAAGTGACAACTGCTGTAGGGTTTGTTTTCTTTTTTCGTCAACATAAGCAATGATATACTAAGAATATGTGAATTCTAGACTGACATCAGTAATACGAGAGTAGTACTGACGACAACAAATGAGGCGAGAAAGGGACAACCGATTACTGACAAGGACAGTAACGACCCAACGAAGTGGGGACATTGCAACAAATCATATCTCAAGTCAGTGTACATCGGATTCCATAGGTTTCGTAGTCATCAAACAATATCATTTACATACCATTATTTACACCTAGATATCGGTTAGTTCACCTGACCAGCAGCAATGAAGCTTACCATTAGACGATGGAAACTGGTGCCATGTGGATGCCAGTTAGGTTTTAATCTCTTTTGAGCAGACATTTAAGTTGGTGCATGAAAGAAACTATATGAATCTAGCTATACAGCAGAGTATTGTGTAAGCTGGTGACGGCTGTTTGAATGAAATGGAAAAGACGGCACTGATTTTAAAATATCCAGAGATCAAACACTCAGACATACCTGTATCCAGAGATCAAACACTCAGACATACCTGTATCAAAATTGTGACCAGTCTTGATCGAAGAAAAGAAAATGGTTATTATGTATTTGCCTTCAATTGTGAGCATATACCCGACACAGTTTAGTGTCGTGCTCCTTCATATATGCTTCCATTTTCTTTTTTTTTACCTACAAATTTGACGAATTAAGAAAATACTTCAAGCGATAGGGAAATGTTTCTAATCACGAATGCTGAGAATATCATTGTCAGAGTATTTTAGATGTGAGCTGGTTTTAAAAATCGTAGAAACTACAAAGTAACTGCTATTGACAATTGGAAAGTGATAGTTTTAATTTTTAACTTTTGTGACAGAAAAGAAAGACTGGAAAATTTAACAATCACGGGGCGCAGTGAAAGCACATGAAGCAACAGCAGACAGCGAGAAAGCAGTTGACGTGTAAATGGATAGCGGAACAAGTATCACAACGACTTATGGTAACATCAGCCGTTTCTTTAAGAGGAAATATTTGACATTTATTGACCAAGCAGCCAGTGCTAATCGAGTTATGCTTTTCTTCATTCCATGGCTATCAGGCTGGGATGAAAATGTAATGTATGCTCTCCACATTTCAAATGGTAATAGTTATATTAGCTGTTTCTTTATAAGGAAACATTCGGCATTCATTGCAACTTTCGGTTGAAATTTGTAAAATCTTTCTCCTAAATTTTTTCAGGAAAGTAGGTATCTCAGATCCAGTAACTGTTATTGCTCTTTCCAGTAGTGGCAGTGGCTTTTCTAACCTTTTGTTTGAAGTATTAGGGAACACTGACATCTTATGTCATTATTTTCCCTTCGAGTTACATGTGATGTCTGTCTTAGTTACTGTTTCTGTTGAAAGTCTTTAAATGATGTGGTTTCTGTTATTTGGTACAGTTCTTTGTGATTCTGTAGCGCAAGTCCCCCCAAAAATGAGCAAGAATAAACGAAACAAAATAGAGGAAGGTGTGGATAGCCATAATCGCCGACTTCCTAAATCTAAATGACATGTAGGTTACTAAAAAAAAAAAAAAAGAAACTCCATCGAAAGATCTGAGATCGGACAGAAAAATTGACACTATTTCACAACAGCTGGTTGCCTTGAAATTTGCAACATTTTAAATGTTACATTATTTTCTGAACAAACTTTCATCTCATTATATTCTAATAATCATTTTGCTGATAAACGCACAGAAGAGATTCTTTTGTAGACCTCTTTCTTCATAAAAAAGAAAAGTATTGTCCTTGTCTTCGACGCCACATATTTGTCTTGTTGCCTCTTTGTTGCCTTTCAAAGGTTTTTGTATAACATCTAACCCACAAAAGACAATTCAGGGTAAAAACCCTGAATAGAAAAAAAACATTCACTGATTATGAAAAACTGAAGAGGCGATCCATATATGACCAAGGAACATTACGTTTTTTTTTTAAATCTGGAAAATCACTTTCAACTCAAGTGCGCTTTACTATCGGGCCTCAATTAACTTATTTAACAAATGTCTATCTCTCGTTGGGACATTTCGAAGTCAATATCTGCTAACTTTCGTTTCGTATCCGAAACGTAAAGTAATTTTTACGCAATTAATGGATTAAAAAATATTATTTCCCATTACTACATTATATGAATTCTTTATACCGATGTTCACTTTGTACAAGGTCCGGAGCCTCTCAAGGTAGACGGTTATAGAATAATAGGCATAGTTTATGCGGATATGTGGGGGACATAATTGTTAACCCTAGACTTGACAGCTTATGATTGTAGTGATCGGGAAAACATCCTCTTGGGAGTCGGAATAAGAAATAATGCCAGATGAAAAAATCCTATAAATGCTTGAAATACACACACACACACATATGTGTGTGCGTGTGTAGAAAGAGTGAGAGGGTAGTGTGTGTTTGTGTAAACATCGCATTTCTTACATTGAAATTATTAATATTTCGTTTTACTTATATCTTATTGACTTTCTATTTAGGAGTAATGCCCAGCTTTGTATGTATAGAAACACAACTTGAAGTTTGTAAAAAAGGAAAAAAAAGAAAGAAAAAAAAACATAGGTAATCGCTATTAAAGAAGACCGACTTTCAGCTACTTTTTATGAAGATAAAAATATCAACAAAACCTTCCCAAATAATGTGTTACTTGACATCACAAAGGCAGACGTCTTCTTTTGTTATTTGGTCTTTTTTCTCTCTTTTTTTATTTAAAGGTTTACAATTCCTTGCACAATATTTGAAATATTTTCTTTGCCAGTAATAGAAAAGCAAGTTAACTATAGTTATATATATTTTAAAACCTGTAGCAATTGTCTCTTGAATGGTGTGTAACTTGATGAATCCGGAAGGTATATTTTTAAACAGACCAATTCACAAGTGGCCATTTTTATTTTAATGAGGTAAAGATCGTACATAGATAACGGAGGTAAGTAATATATTATTATATCGCACGTGTATCGTTTTCAGCTGAAAATGAATTACTATTGGAGCAGCGATATATCTCAAGATAAGACTGCATCGAGAAACAATGTGTTTGCAAATTTACTATTATAGTAGCTTAATGAGAGGATGGTGTCTCTGGCTGTGTTTAAGATTAATGAGTAATGGGACAGTTATCTGATCTACCCAATCATCGTCTAATGAATTTGCGTTTGGTTGAGAAAGGTAATCAGAAGCATCCATGTTGCTGGAGAGAGAGTCCTGGAGTAAGGGTTTCAGTCCAGTCCTTTTTTCTGGATCTGGAAACTAAAAAAAACTAATTCTGTTTAAATGGTTTTCATCTTTTGAGAATGCAATTCAATTGAGCTGTATCATTTATCCCATTAATTAGAAAACAAATCATAAAACTCCATGGATCTTTTCTGTTAATTTAGCACAAAATATTAATTCACCACAAAATAAAAATAATATATTATTATTATTATTATTATTATTATTATTATTATTATCATCATCATCAGGTCATCCCATAAGTTCTGTCCGAATTTTAACTTTTTGTTAAAATGAACGAAATTTAAAGAGTATTTTATAATGTCTAATGCAGCTGAACATTATTTTTATGTTTAGATGCATTTAAACTGATCAAATTTTATTTCAGAGGACAATAAAATTAAATTTTGTTTGATTAAAACCCTGCTAACATGGAAGTACCCAAGAATCATTTGAGGCACATAATGCTTTATGAGTTCGAGAAAGGAAACTCAGCAGCCGAAGCGGCTAGAAACATTCACTCAGTTTCTGGAGAGGAATGTGTGAATGAAAGAACTTGCAGAAGATGGTTTGCAAAATTCAGAGGTGGAGATTTCACCCTTGAAGATGAAGATCGAACCGGACGTCCAGTTGAGTTTGATGAAAAGATTCTTGAAGCAGTCCTTGAAGAAAATCCTGCTTTATCAGTTAAGGAATTGGCAGTGGTTCTCAGTTCAAACCATACAACTGTTCATCGTCATCTTCAACAACTTGGAAAAGTTCCTAAACTTGGAAAATGGGTGCCTCATGAATTGTCTGAAAACAACCTCAAATCCCGAGTTGACATCTGCTCTTCTCTCCATTCTCGCCAACTTGTTTCACCTTTTTTGGATAGACTTGTGACTGGCGACGAAAAATGGATCTTTTATCGAAATGTTAAGCGTTGTAGACAGTGGCTTGGTAAAGGGGAAGGACCCCAGCCACAGCTACTACTACTACTACAATAATAATAATAATAATAATAATAACAATAATAATAATAATTACTACAATAATAATAATAATAATAATAATTACTACCACTACTACTACAATAATAATAATTACTACTACTACTACAATAATAATAATAATTCACACCAAATTCTCTTAGAGCGAAGCTCTTCCATTGCACTCCGGCTGGGTTGACCTTTGCACTTGTCCCAAATGTTTCGGGTGCGCTATGTCTAAGAGTGGGGTCTACGTCCGCGCTCACCTCGATAAACATGCCAAAAACGGATTTTTTTTTCTTTCTTATTTTAAAATATGAAAATTCTTTGTAAGTACTTCGAATATCATCCACACTTACAAAATAGGAATAATTCCCTGACTTTCGGTCATTTTTAATTCTGTGTCTTGGAGTCGTTGCAAGGCAAGCTAAGCAAATTTTGATTTAAAATTGACAATCTCAAGAATGCCAAAATGTTAATAAAAAACAACGAAACTTTGATTTAACATTTTTAATTTCTTGAGGTGAATTAATATTTGTGATAAGTAACTTTACATTATTTGGATGAATTAATAGAAAAATCCAACTTCATTTTCCGTTTTTAATTTTTTTAATATTCTAAACCCTTTATATAAGTCTAATAGTTAGAAATTATTTCAGAAAATAATTACAAACGAACAGTAATATAATTGTGTATTTAAAATATTTAAAAATGTTTACAATATGATAATAGGTTTAAAAAAATTAATTTTTGAGATCGTCAGATATAAAAATAAACTCTAAAATCAAGAATCTTTAAAATATAAGATCTGAATTAGGACACCCGACAAATTTTAACAACTGTTTTAGCCCACCTATCTTTATATTATGGCACCGTGCTTGAAAGTTATTTTATAAGGACAAGAATTTAGCTTCAATAAATATCAACCATTAAGCAATTTTAAGAACATCAGTAGCACCCACAAAGAGCAAAAAAGCGCTCACACACACATGCCTACCCAGAGATAGACAAAGCGTGAGAGTAAATGTTATTTATGAAAATATTTGGCATTTTGTGAAGATAGATATGCTTCAGGGCGACTGCCGTACAATGATGATATGCAGTCATAGATATCACGATCTTGTACTAAATTCAGTTTTCACAGTTTGCCAGGAACTTGTGAACTTGTGCCAAACAAATGCTTGGTAAATATAGATTGTCGCCTTGCCGTAAAACAGTAGATAACTCTAATGGTTCGATCCACGGTGAATGTTTTACACTTGTTGTTTTGTGACAGAATATAAAAGGTATTCAGATTTCAAATGATTGATGTATATTTTTCATGCTCTACATATTCAGTCCTGTTTCTAAAGATGAAATCTCGTTAGACGTCCATCAAGGGAATTCTCTTTTGACTATAACAGTTTTAAAAACCTCTGTTTAATAACCAAATTCATAATTTTATATCCAACAAAAAGAGAATTTATATACAGCAAAAGCTTCCACATGCAAATACGATTGGTTCTAATATGATTTTTGTGAACGTAAAACATTTGCAACTCGTATTTTGAATTAGTAATATTAATAAATTATTAATAGTTAATAAAAACATTTACAAGCAGAATAGATTTGCTTACATTATCTAAATTTGTAGAGGAAGTGGTTTTCTTTATTGACTTATTATTAAGTTGGTGCATAATTATCAGGCGTTTTTAAACCAATATTTATTATTAAAAAAAGAAACATAACAATTCAAGAATAACATTTTAAATAATTATTCCAGGGCGTAGTCACTATCTATTACAATAACTGCTTACCATTTTCTTGGAAGACGGTCGATTCAACGGGCAAAAAAAGCAAGTTTTATTAACAAATAATTTGCCTACAAAAACGCCTGATAATTATGAACCAACCCAATACTAGTTTGTCTTACTTATCTCTGTTTTTGTATCATAGTATGATATAGTATACCTCTGTATATCTTGTTAGTAGCACGGCTCGGCTTAACGTCCGGTAAATCCTAAATCAAAACCCAAATCATCGACACACAATAATTCACACTAATTAGACTGGATAGTTCCCCTCAATAATCACTGCAGTCAGTAGTCTGACACCACTATTTATACACCTGGCGGAAAACATATATTCATATGTCCAGAGTGTCACGCTCGAACCTCGGTGTCGGTAGTTACTCATTTTCTTCTGATATGACGGTATCTTACGATGAGACTTTAATTTTCATCGCATATCCCGGGAACTCATCTTACATGTACGACGTCTTAACCGGTTATTCTGATTTTAGCTTCTTGCTTTGAGATTTGGAGGGCATTCTACAAAAATGTTATGATTAAATACAGCAATAAGATGAAAATAAAAACTAGTAAAAATTAATAAAAGTTCAATCTAATTCTGATGTATTACTGCCAAAATCATTACAAGATAAAACCTACTAGAGCGCCTAGCCAATGCCTGTTTCAAATCCATGCCCAGGCACAATTGTGTTTGTTCAACGCCCACAGAACTCACCTGTGATTTATACTGCAACTATGCTGAGCAGTCCTTTGTTACAGTTTCTGGGGTAGAGCGCGTGATTAACATTCTGAACAAGACCAGCACGCTCAAACCCTCGGCCACGATGACTTGTAACTTCGTGCTAGCATAACCGTCGACAACTCCCCAGTTTTACTTGCAAGGCTTGGATCAACCCATGTTGCTGCATGCTAGAATCGCCTCCCCCCAGACATCAAAACAAATTGACCATGATGAGATTCGAACGCTGGTCTTATAGTCAAAAAGCGAGCGATCTAACCAAAATGTACATACAATAGACTTAAACAATCAGTAAGATTTGCATTAACCGATAATATTTTAAAATTCATACCTTGATAGTGCAGAAATCCAGGTATTGATTAAGCAATAGTGCAGACTAGGCACTCTATCATTGGTTGACAAACACTGTAGGAGAAAGACAACTTTGAATTCAAAGCTGTGGAAAAGACACCAGGAAACCACACCAATATTCTTTCCCTCATAACAATACGCACGGATATTCAAATAAAAAGAAGTTGAGGAAAGCTATAATCGTCTAAGTCCTAAAGGACATGTCATTCAAAAAAGGCAGAGAATGACTAATGCTAAGTAGTCGTGAAATATTGGTCAAATCAGTGGACAGCAATATGAAACGATGAGATATTATCAACGTATATCAGGTTCATTGGTGAAATAAAATTATTTCATCTTATCCGTCTGCCTTAAGAATTTATTTTATTGTATATGTAAACATTAGATTGAAACCTTTAAGATATTTACTGTTATTTCATAAACCCTTCCTGTAATATCAAGAATTACATAAATAGTTTGTTAGTAATTTCAGTTCCTTCAAAACTGAAGCAAACATTAAAATCTTTTATTTACTCTTCAACATTTTTCTCTTGTATAAAGAGTCATATTTTTAAAATGTCTTAATTTGCGAAGGTCAAGGTCTAGAATATTCTGGACTGAATAGTTTGAGTCACCAGGTTGTATTCAGATACAGAGCATATTTATTTATATATTTAACAGGAGTGTCATGTCTACCACTTAGCTACATTCACTGCTGCATGCTTATAGCATTGTTACGTGGTTGTACTGGCCCGTTTTGGGAAAAATAGGAAATTATCATTTTCAGGAAACAAATGAAATTAAAGACTCTGATGGGCGTCGCCATTTTGGTTTCGGTTAAATATTTTGCAGCAGAGCCTAAGTTAAACGACACTACTAATACACATAAGGAATAAAAACAGGTCGTATTATACACTAGTCTATGTCTATACTGGTTTGGAAATAACATTTACCGCTAGTTATTTTAAAATACAAATTCTAAGAACTGAAAATTTGCGGTGTCTTGGAAAGATACATATATCTACATCAACAGTAATTTCGAACAGCCATATAAATACGTCTACAGCAGTAGAAGTGTTCAGTTAAATTTGAGCTGATAAACCTAACAAAACTATATCAGTTATGGCTCTTCTATATTTTACTCGATTTGTTTTTCTTTTTGGTGGAAGTTCTAAATTCTAAAATGTGTTTGCAATATAGTAATGACTCTAAGTAATGACTGTAAATGTTTATTTATTATAGCGGAAGGTTACAACTGAGAGGGGAGATGTGATTATTTTATTACCACAGTGTTGCCGAATAATTTATCTTAATTTACTACTGTAAAATAGTTTGCAAATGTTGATATGAATTCGAAAGATACTTTATGAAATGCCGTAAGCAGTGGTTCCCGCGATAAGAAATATATTCATAGTTTGCTTGAGCATATATTTATATATGAATAATTACATATACGATTAAATAAAGAGTAGGTCGGAAAATCTTTATAAATTTAGCTCGTTTCGCTATTTATTTGAGAAATCTTTGGAAATCGAATAATGCAAGGATATGATTCAATTCTAAAATGATGTTTTGTTTTGTTTTCAAGGTTATATCTAATGGTGTTAGTGTTTATCTATGTATCAGTTTTTAAATTTTATGTTTAATTTTTCATTGGCTGCTTGAGAGTCACGTGTATACCTCATGATGTTTATGTGGACGTTTAATTCTTAAAATGTTAACGTAATTTAAGTAAAGTAAAATTGGGGTTATTAGTGTATTTTGATTCTATGTCAAATATGATGAATATTGCGGTAGTGAATATATAGTTCTAGGTTAAATCATTTGCAATTTCTTGGATTTTACATGCATTATATTTATACATACATGTATATATTTCCGTTAAAATGTTTTTTCATTGTTTTTGTCTTGCCTTGTAAAATAGAATGTTACATTAATATGTAAAGAAATATTCTACATGAAAGTGTTTCTGGGGTGTTTTAAGTACGAAAATCTAGTTGAATCACGGTCGATTTATTGATAGATTTGATTTTTAAGGTTTATCAACGCTTTTTGGATTAAGTCTAAACGTGTTCCGTTTTGTAGGAGATTGCTTAGAGCATCCGGTGTTCCCAAACGGTCCCTATCTAAGTACTGAATGGGCTCAACACTGCTTCAACTTCGTTGATCAAACGAGAACCGGAAATCCCAGTTGTGAGCATTTACAAAAAGGTCTCATAACTTGGAAAGAGTTTCAAATACATAATTCCCACGATATGAAAATTCATTTCGATAGACGACTGGCAACTAAAATTTCAGATTCAATTGATAACACTTATTGTAACAAAAAAATTTGAAATTTTCTTCATTTATTAATCAAAGTTCATTAAAATATTGAAAAACGTCTTTATATATTATCAGTTAATATAAGACCTAATACTTCTGAACACTATAACATTCTGATCTCACCCATACTAACGAGTCAGTAGTAAGTTATTGTACTAATATGTCCTTCTCTTCAACTAATACCTTCTTTGTTTTTAATCATTTTTTAAATCATTATTTCTCAAGTAAGGCAATAAATCCACTAAGACACAAGGGGTACCATTGAAAGAATATGGAAAAAAGAAACATTAATGAGAGTGAACGATAAAAAGTAGTAATTAAGAAGAGAAGATAACGATTGACATTGCATTTAAATTTTTGAAGATCAAAGTTGATTGGAATGTAAAAGTCCGGAAGTGAGTTCCGCAAGCGTAAGAAGAACTTGTTAGCATAGGACTTGCGGTTACATCTATCAATTTCAAGTGTAAACCCTTGTTGCTAATCTAGTATTTTGTTTAAATTCATAAAGTCTAGGTACCACAGAGGAAAGTTCAACAGAATAATTACAATGAAAATATTTGTAGAAAAAACATAAAGCAGGTACGTTGCGTCGGTGGGAAAGTGACTGAAGTCGAGTTGCCGGGTCAGGGCCAATAACATTGCAAATTCTTCTTTGGATTTCATCAAGAATTTCTAAATGTATAACAGGAGCACCAAACCAGATGTGGCCGTAACATTCAAAACAAGGACGCATGATAGACTTATTGAAATATTTATTCATATTTAATATATATTTATTTGAGTACAAGTTCAACAATCGCTCCTATAACTTTTTACTACAATTTTACTTCTTTTTTAATGTTATTCTTTTCAGAACAAAGGCGATCATTGCTCTCAACAAATTCTTATTTATTCCCTCTTCTGTAAATTCTTAGGAAGGGTCATGAAATGGCTTTTCAATTACTTTCTCTACCGTTTTAAATTCAGGGGTGTCATTCTCCTAGATCAACTGACACCCAAGGCTAAAGGCAATGTCTACCCTGATTCCTGTGGGAGGAGAGAAGCGATTGAGTCATGACTTTCCTAAGTGCATTTTTATGAAAATGCATGCAACAGATAAGTCAGGAATTTGAATTCGCCTATTCAATTTCCACACTGATGACAGTTGCATTATATACATGCCCCCACCCTGCTGTTATTATTACTAGTAATATTTAGTATATCGAAACTGATAATAATATTGCATCTATAGACCCCAAAACAATTATTTATACTTTTATATTCAAAGAACATTGTTTTCAATATGAAATGGCATATTTTATGTTTGTAAAATAGAAATTTCATAATTTAGTTTAAATTTATCATTTCAATTTTCCCATAGATTTAGTTTAATTAAATTAGAATGAAAGTTAATTGAAACTTTTGTCTAAATATATATTTGTTTTGTCGAAAAGTTCATTACACTTAATCGAATTGCGGAAAAAATGTAATCGTATTTCTTCTCTTCTTGGCATAAGTGAAGTAATAATGCTAAACAGTAGACAACAGATGCTTTAGTCTTCAAAATTTGCAGAACGAAATTCTGTTCACATAATTTCCGTTTTGTTTTATTTGAAAAAGTCAAAACAAACATATGATCAAGTTACGTTTTACTAATTTTGTGGAGAAATGCAATCCGAGAAAAAGAGTAAGTTTATAGTTTCACTGAAATTAGGTTTTCAAACACAAATTCTGATACTGTTGTTCGCCTTCCTTCTTTACTTAATATTGTTTGGGGATTGTTTCTCTTTAATAAGAAACTTTGACTGCTTTTCGAGATAGCACAACCTCCATGGCAACAAATACTTTTGCTCTAATTATTCTGCTATAAAGAAATAGGATTGTTTTTAATTTAATTTCATAAATACACACTTGAATAATTTTGGTCATCAAACATTTTAAAACAGATTACACAATTTAAATATTGATTTAAAGACGAGGCAACTAATATTGAAATATCTGACTACTTATGTGGAAGAAATGAAATATTCGTTGCCCTGATATGTTGTATTTAAGAGAGAGTGAAAATGTGTAGTCCTGTTAAATTTTTGTTGGAGAAAAATTAAAAATGCATAGTTCTGCTATGTTGTATTTAAGTGTAGCAGTTTTTGTGAATAAAAATGATTTCAAAATCTCTTGTTTTCATCACATGTATTTAAATCTTAGAAATTCTATTGCAGATTTAGTGGCAACATTACATAAAATCAAATTTCACATACAAGAAAATAAACAATCGTTATATATTGTTACAACTTTCAGCCCAATCTACCTATGATTTCTTTTGTTTGTTTAGCGACATATCAACTCCTTATGGGTCATTTAATGCCGGAATTATCTTTCTTGGGAGCAATAATAATTTATTTTACAAAAATGTATTGTTTGTAATATTTTTCCCTCACAAAAACGTATTGCTGGAAATTTCTTTTACTCTCAAAATGTATTGTTGGTACCTTCACTATAAAAATGTATTTGTACACTATCATAGAGTAGTTTTATTTATGACCCTAGTTTGGGGTTGCACTATTTGCCCATAGCTGGTACCCAAATAGGTGCTACCACCTCGGGTCAGGGTGGAACTGGGAATAACATCAAGAGGTAATTCCACGGTCTTTAAAAAATCCCGATTAGAGGTCTTGCTGCTAGATGCAGTTTTATCGTCATACCCAGGACGATCTACCTATGGGCATCGCACTTTAACGTAAGTTACTTCTAAACATTAATAATTATTTGGAAAATTCCAGAAATTACTTCCGAATTTCACTTCTCTGGAAAGCAGGAAGCTAAGCGAATAAATAACTGAACAGATTTGTAAAGTTTTCTTGCTTACTTGTTCCTTGTTGAACACACCGTCTTTTCTGTAATTGGATTTATGTTAGTTTGAGGAATTTATTAATGAACTCTACGTAGAGTTCGAGTGAGTAAAAAATGTAATCAGGGGGAATCGCTTAGTAAATGGTGAAACCGTAATGACTAAACCTCATTAAGTATTACTTTCTATAGATATTGACAATAAAAGGATTTGATGTCTGTTAGAATTAATCACTGACGTGAAAAGTTTTCGTTTCCAAGGTTCCTGAATGACACATTCCTATTTCAGCAAAAAAAAGAAAAAAATAAAAACGTTTTTTTTTCTGAGATTCCATTAGACAAGAGAGCGCACTGCTTTCGACAGTTTTTATTTGAAAGGATCAATATATATAAAATCTTATTCATAACCTTTAAATGTTTTTGAAGGATATTTTTTTTCTTTTGTGAGCCGTGTCTCGTCAAGTCGTGGGTGATCATGCCTCTCCACAACTTCTTGTCTATTGTTAACCCAAACTGTTGTGGATTCCGGGATGAAATCCGGTACCAATAAATAACAAACGCCAAGAAGGAATATAGGTAAATAAATGGATTAATGTAATAATACAAATTGGTAATGCAGGTTAGTAGTTCCAGGAATGCGGGTTAGTAGCAAAATATATATAGGCTTTGATATCGATGTATCACTGTATGCCTTCTTACTGAGTCTACGCGCATGCTCACTGTGACTCTTGCTCGTTACGTTCGTTCTGTTTCGTCGTTCGTTAGTCCTTCTTTCTCGTTCTTCTCCCGGGTATTCACTAGCAGTAGTATATGAATACCCTGGGTGAGTCCATTTGTGTAAAAAGGGGAGAACCCCTCAACACAAACAAATTTCGACACTTTACCGCCCATATGTATTCGCCTAAAATCGTTAAATAGATTACTCCTTTTTACAATTTACCCGTCATTACTTCAAAATTCAATAGAATGTTAAATTTTCCAAGCCTACTTTCCTCATTATGTGTTCCAGAAATGCCAACTCTCCTTTTCTGGTTTTAAATAGTGTCTTCATAGTATCCATTTTCCTAGCCTCTTAAATAATTTGAAATATAACCGTTACTGCCTACCCAATAACTATTAGGATAATAAAATAAACCTTGCAATCCATAATGCATAATCCATAATGCACTATTGATTAGCATATATACATAGTCGAACCAACACACAACCCATACGGCCTGAAATTTATGCTTAAACATGAAACAGTCCTCACTTAATAATGTTGACCTCAGTGTCGCGTTTTATATTTACATATGTTCCACCCCGGATATAGAGCAATTTAACCCATAAATATAACATACTTTAAAACTATATCTTTAGCATATTATTTCTCTATCAATCATATATATATATATAATATATATTTATAAATATATATTACAGGTAAAATCCGTTGGTATATAATCCAAGTGACTCCTAATAATATAAAATATTAAAACTTATCCACAAAGATCAATGCATTCATTATAATAGAGCATATATAAATAAATTACATAGAAAAGAATTTAAAAATACCTCATTTGAATGGATATTTCACGCCGCACGAAGAAATCTAACTTGCAGAGATTTCTTCTTGCGTAGTGAAATGACCATTCAAATGAGGTAATTTTGAATTCCTTTCTATGTAATATATATATATATATATATATATATATATGTTATGTTAGCTCTATCACGGATATTGAGCGCTTTACACTAAATAACCGCATATCCCTCTACACTTCTAGATTTTGCCATGTGAGTGTTAAATTTTTCAAGCCCTCTTTCCTCATTTCAACTGTTTTCTTCTGATCCTCTCCGACTATGTGGTCCGTTCTTATTTTCCGTCTAACTTCCCCCTCTTGCCTACGTGTTCCATACATGATATTCTCGTAATTCTTCTGCAAGTCTCCGCTTCATCTGTAAGCATTCAAAGCCTTACAAGGATGGCTCATATTACATATCCCTCCAGTAATCTTCTAATGTTTCTAAAGAATTTTTTGTTTAGCTTTTAGAAGGCATCTTTCAGAAATCCTAATCCTAATCGCAATAAAATAGCCAGTCAAATTTGCCATCATCCCTTACTACACTATCCAGGTATGTAATATTTTAACGCCTTCAAAACACAATTGCTTTCTAGTAATCCTCAGAGGGACCACTTTCTACCTTCAATCGGCATGGCTGTGCTAACCTCCAGGAGAGTGATTTTTTGCGCCTTCTCAGGCTAATGTTCTCTGCTGGCATAAAGTGGAAATATTATACTGAATCAATTGCTATATCTGCTGCTAAGAAAGTTGTCCCACTGTGTCGTGCTAGATATTTGTTCTCTCCACAATCTTACATATTTATAAGTCTACCATTCGTCCATGCTATTGAATATTGCTGTCACATCTGGTGTGGTGTTCCTGCTATGTATTTAGAGATTCTTGATAAAATACAAAGAAAAATCTGCCATGTTACTAGTCCCGACCTGACATCTCGGTTTCAGTCACTTTCCCACCGCCATAACGAAACTACCCTGTGCAATTTCTATAAATACTTTCATGGTAATTGTTCGGAAGGATTTCCTTGATGGCACCTAGACTTTATGAATTTAAGTGCAGTACTAAATTGGCAGCAAGGTCTCATCATTTTACAATTGAACTAGCTAGATGCAACCGTAGCTTCTTTCCTAACGGTGTCTTTTCTCGCACTTCTGGCCTGCGGAACTCCCTTCCGGCTCCATGTTTTCCCGCCAACTTTGGATTTAAATTTTTGAAGGTCAATATCAATCGTAGTCTCCTGTCTTCTTGATTCCTCTTTTATTGTTCTCGTTCTTTAATAATGTTTTTCTTATTCTTTCACACTCAGTAACCCCTTGTTTTCGTAGCTTTTATCGCTTTGCTTGAGGTGAAATAATTAAAAAAAATATCGTTGGAGCCTTATATATTTCTAACTGTAGCCCTAAAGTCATTTTCTTTATATTTTGTGATTATATTGATTATAATTCCTTAATCTATACATTTGAATTTTTTTCGAAAAACACCGTTTTTCTATAATTCGTAGCCTAATCATTATATATATATATATATACACAAGTTCTGTAGATTCACCTAATGACAATCGGACCATAGCCTCACTACGGTAAGTGCTGTTGCTAAGGGTATTTGTGCCAAAAATTAAAATCTGAAATTTGAATTTGGAACGCTAATCACAATTTCCGCGACAGTAAGCACTACGTCACGCATATATCCAACGTAATGATGACACAAGCATTTATTTTTCAACCTAATCTCTTTATTTATCAATGACTTAACCTAGCGTTTATTTAATGACATAAACCAAAAATTATACAGTGGAAACCTCAGATAAAATAATTAATCTAAAAACGAGTCAGTTTACGAAGTTTTTGATCCATTCTCTAAACAAAGCAAGAACGAATATTAGATAAGAGATACCGATATCTGTCCATTATTCTGCTAAATTGCTTCGCCACTAATATCATACTGTAATAAAAACCAATGTGTTCTATACACAAATAATACTTAAAAAAGGATCTTTTTTTTCTCCCCCCGAGTATCCCTGGATATGTTGGTGTTGCTTTTAGAAAACTTGAAAAATATTATTTTCTTTACTAAATTATTTTTCAACACGATCCAAAAATACATTTGTCAGCAAACAATCGACACGAAGTCTAAGATAGCATCGCGTGAAAGAAAACACTTTAAATAACAATTATAAATTCTACAGTGAAGAAACGTACATCTGTCCTAGAATTGTAAAAGAGTTTCTAAAAGAAACGAGTAACAATGACCCACATGGCCGATCTGTTTATATAAAAATAGAAAACAAGCAAAAGCATTTTTCTATGGTTGGATGGTCCGTTTGATAACACAGACAGCTATTTTCTAGAAGAGATACATACACATAGATATTATGAATTATTTATTACATTTTCTTTTTAATCTATATATCTTAACTACAACGGACATTGTGAGTCTATTCTTTGACGTTTTGACGGGAGGCGTAATGATATGTCAATAAACTGTTTCAAGATGTGCGAAATTACTATGGGAACTTAAAAGTCTTTATTATTTATATTATAGCCTATATTTTCATGGTGCTTTTTTTTTAATATAATAAAGGATGAACACGAAGAAGTATTAATCTTAAGACTTTCATACAAAATACTTTTATAAAATTTAATGTATAACCCGGACTCTGTCATCATGAGAAAAATTATAATGAGAGATTATAAGAATTATGAAATTCTATAAACATTCTTTAAAAAATCTTTCTAAAGATAGAGCAATGTTTTCTCTTGTATATTTAGAATTATCAAATAAATATTGTAAGAATATTTTATTCGGTAACAAGTATTTGGTTAAAATTAACAAATAAATATTGTGTTAAAAAGTAATATTCGACAATGGTTAAAATTATCAATTAAACATTTCTTAAAATTTTATATTCGACAAGTATTTGGTTAAAATTATAAAAAAAAATCTTGTTAAAATGTTATATTCGAGAACAACTCTTTGGTTAAAATAAATATTGTGTTAAAATTAACAAATAATTGCTGTGTTAAAATGTTATATTCGACGACAAATATTCGGTTAAAATCATCAAATATCGTGTTAAAATATTTTATTAAAAGCCAAATATTTGGTTAAAATTAACAAAATGTTAAAATGTTATATTCGTCGACAAGCATTTAATTAAAATTTTCAAATAAATATTGTGTTAAAATGTTTATAATTATTTTAAAAAAATATGATCCTTCGCTACATAAGAGTTCTCCTGTTTCAAAAACAGGAGCTAAAATCTTCAATATAATTATAAAATTTAAATTGAATTAAAGTATCAAGCTCTGTTTCATCCTCAAGCGAAATTGTTGGAATAGATATTTATTCGTACTACTGTACAAAATGTGGCACAAGGCAAAAAAGGGATTGGGGAAAAGGACGGTCCTCTTCTGTCTTAATTCTAAACTTACCTAGCCCCAAATACTGACCCGAACATACCAACAATAGTCCTATCACCAAAACAACACATTCACTCCTACCTTTCTTACTAAATCCACCATAATACCTCAATGTCTCTATGAAATCCTAACTAATCCCCATAAGTACATTTCAAAGTCTGTGGGGGGGAGGGGAATAAAACAACAATTTAAAAAATCTCCAGTGATCATTTACAATATGAATTAATACTATTTACATGAAAACAAAAAAGTTAGTAATAACCCCCCTCCACAATCCCTAAATGTAGTAGAAACATCAGTTAACTTGACGAAAAAAATTGCGGGATTTTAATAGTATAAAAACAATCATCCATCCAAAAACACTGACACAAACACGCACTCATTCAGTCACAACAACAAATACGAAAACACACACGCAAAACGAAAAGGCATCCCGCAACTATCAGAGAACTGACATCACTGACCCCCTAACGAGGGAGGGGATGGGGAATTAAACTAAAGAAAAATAGGGGCAGAAATAAAAGCGGCCAATGATCACACATACCCTAGTTAACCGGAAAACAGGAAACTAAAGATTCAAACTAAACTTAAACTAACCCAATATCGGGACGGGTTGCCTCTGGTCAACCCAGGAAGGACAAAATCCTGTACCTAACCAGCGAATTTTTTGGAATAACTAATCTTGAAATTTACGCAGCTTTATAAGCATATTCATTCGTAAAATTAATTACTATGGAAACGGCTGAAGCAATTATTTCAATAAGGGGCGTAAGGGTTAACATATTGTATCAACATATTAGTTACTTTCGGAAAGAGGTCAAGTCAAGGTAGGGTCGGGGTGTCTATTTTAAAGCGAATGATAACATTCATTAGACTTATTTCGTCTAGTCTGTTTCAGCGACAGAGAGTTATTGGCATTGTTGTTACACCAATAAATGTCTAAAGATTTTTTCTAAAAGGGTTGTTTGTATATAAATGCGTCGTATTGAACTACAATTTGTTTTTGAAGGGTTTTTTTATCTTATGATTGGGTTAAGCTTTTAAACCTTTTAATAGACTACGAAATTTATTTTTTTTTTTTTAGCTAATTATTTAATGCGATAATTTGTTGATGTCGGCAAAAAACCGTTAATTCATGTCTGTTTTAATAAATTTTCATTTTTTTAAAAACTTAATAATGTGTAGTTTTTTCATATAGGCATAAAGGGCATGGGTCATCCCAGGTTTTACAAGTTCTTGTTCTATTTATTATTTTACTTTTGGTATTTTATTCATTTTTTTAAATGCCAAAAATATTTGGATAGGGATGTCTGATTTCTATTTCTAATATTATTGAACGAGCTTTTGTGTTGTCTCCATCTAGTTTTAAATTCATTTTTTGTGAAACCTATATATATCATTTCAGTGTTAGGACTCTCAATGGATGAGATAGTGCATTGGTATACCACAGATTTTATGCGGCATTTATTTCCCAATGGGCAGTCTTCAGGGTTTCTACAATCACATAATTTTTCTTTATTTTTGTCTAATTTTAGTTTAGGGTTTTTATTAATACTATTTTGGCATGCGTGTTTTTCCAGGATATTATTATGTTTTTTTATGATTCTTTCTAGATTTTTAGTGCAACTGTAGCTTAATTTTAAGGTGTTTTTATTAAAGATCTTTCTAAGTTTGCTATTAGTAGGAAAGTGTTTTTCAATTAAAGCTAGGAATTTGTGTCCTAGCTTAATACTATCCATTTGGTTGAACGGAGGGCTATACCAAATGATTTTTCTTTTACTGTTTTTCTTCTGGTTAGTATTATTGTTTCATTAATTGATGTTAGCGTTTTTGTATCCGCGATTTTTTAGAGCTATGTTATAAAAATTACTGTGTTGTTGGAATATTTCTTCGATTAACGGAGTTCATACTGATTCTTTTCTCTATTGATGAGGGTATATGCTTAATTATAGATGGAGGGTGTTTGACAGGTTGTACATACAAGGGGTTAGCGTTAGAGTTACGTCGAGGAAGTTTACCATTTTCAATTTAGAACTGACTGTAGTTTTTAAATTTAATTTTCTGAATTTACTAGATATTATCTTTCTAATTTTAACTATTTTAAAATTTGTGGAACTCCTCACTACCATGAGCTCGTCATCCCTGTATAGCCCGATGTTCTTGATGTCTAATTCACGGTATATATATATATATATATATATATATATATATATATATATATATATAACTTAAATTTTAAATATCAAATTGTTTGTCGTTTTCCCTGACATCGAAGTTTCTTGGTAAATGTCCGTTCTTCAGGGGATTCTGGTTTTAAATATTTACAATTTTTTCAATTTCTCCTCGTCTTTTTCAATCTATTTTTACCCCGTTTTGTAAACGGGCGTATTCATGAATTTAACGTTCTTTTTTTCATTTTTTTTTTTTTTTTGCTTTTGTTTACGCCTTCATTTCTTCAGCCGTAGATTTTTCTTCCAGTTGTTAGTTTTTTGTTCGAAATTAAATTTAATTTAAAAAAATTATGGTTTATATAGAATTTGTTATGTTATGTTATTAATAAAATTGTAATATTTGTTAATTTGTCTTCAGAAAAAAAAATCATCGGCAAATAAGACGAAGTGGTTGAAAAGAAAAATATTTTCAACTTATGTTAAAATATACCAAAGCAGGAAGAGGGAACACAAAAAGAAAATATTTTCCTAGTTTGGCGTAGAATTAGCGACAGATTCCCCGAAAAGGACTAACTTGTGTTTCAATTTTTTCTGTCTACACAGGGCCGGACGTTGTATATTAATAACAACAGATTTCAAGATGTCAAGGTGGAGTCTGGTCCGTGCCCTGTGCAAGACAGAGAACTCAATAAAATAGTCCGTCTTGCAAGTAACAGAATTCGATAAATGCTCGCCGAGAGCGAGGTCATGAGCCTGTGAATAACCGGATGATACAGGGTTATGTCCATGTACCTAGGCCAGACCATGCTGGATGGTCCTAACCTCTAATCGCTGGATAATCTTGCCCAAATAGTCAATTTCACATATAATATCTAGACTCTGCTAATGGGCAGTCAAGACATCCATGCGGTCAGATGGAAAAGCCCTTCTGGTAGAAAAAATATTCCGGACAAATACGGCATTAAAATAGCGTTTGATAGAAGAAATATATATATATACAAATGAGTATGTGAATTTTTGTGTTATGATGAGTGTAGGCGTGAAAATGTGCTTATGTACATATGTGTACTCATGTGTGCACGTGTTAGTTTTTATGTTGTGGTAAGTATAGACGCTGATTGTGCTTATATTTTTTGTTAGCGCGTTTGGTGGTAAATTGGGTATTTGTTATTGATATTGCGGTTACACATTTTTCTGATTGAATTTTCCCTTTGGTTTTGGTTGGGACAAGATGTTAGGTGTGGAGGGAAGTGATTGTAATAGAATTGCGTTTTGTATTGTTTGTAATATTTGTATTATTATTTAAGTGAGAAAGTAAGTATATATTTGAGTATCTGCATATACCCATTATCTCATTTTTCTATATACACACACACACACACACACACATGCATACATACATACGTATATCTCTATCTATAAAAGGCAGGATGTGTGTGTGTGTGTGTGTGTGTGTGTGTAACGAATGCACGGCCGCAATTTTCGACGGATTTGCACCAAAATTTACATGCACATGCTCCAAGATAGCGGGAAGGCCAAGACCGACTTTGCCTTTACCAACTCCCATCGATAGAGGAAATAATCGATTTGTTCATGCTTCTACGGCAGTTTTCATGTAGTTTGCGGCCAGAGTGAGAGCCAATAGCTGGCTGCCACGAATAGGCAGGAAGATTCTATTAGCCAGCGTGAGAGCCAACAGCTGACTGACACGAATATTAACTAGCATGCTAGCATGCAAAAAAATCGATAGCTGCATTCGTCACAAGTGGGAAAAATTTAAATCCGCATGGCACTTTACTCCAATTGGCTCATTCGCTTGCTTAAACTCAACGTTGATTCTGATTCCGCAGAACTGGGTTGGGTGTGAAAAAGTATTTGTTGTTAACATTCTTTTTTCATTCGATTTTTCCAGTTACGAGTACTTTTTAAAGCTGACCGTTTTGTGTTCATTTTGTTTAGTTCTTTTTTCGTAACAAATTTAATGTTTAGTATAGAGCTTAGAAAAAATTCGCAGTGTGAGATAGGCAAGAAGTAAGGCATGTAGCAACATCAGCACGGCAAAGGACACTCCTTTAAAGGCAAGGAAGGGCAAAAATATTTTAAGTCAAGTGATAGCGATTGCTGTATGTGTCGTACAATTTTTGAATCAAGCACGGGCAACGCTGCTATATATATATATATATATATATATATATATATATATATATATATAATTAAGCATTTCACCCCAGGCATGGCGGGAGTGCCACTATCACGCAAGAAGCTACAAAGAGTGAAAGTAAGGGAAAAGACTGGGTAAAGGAAGTGATTGAGGAAAGGATAAAAAGAAAAACGGGAATCAAGACAAGGAAATCAAGGCGGTTACATTTAACGGTTTCGACAGTAAAAGGCTAAGAGCAATATGCCAACCTAGTAGCACGCTTAAATTCATACAGTCGGGGCACCAGTGAAAATATCTCGTCAGAACAGATGCCATGAAAATAGTTATAGCAAAGACAGTGGGAACCCACATTACGTTGGTGAGAAAGTGACTGGAGTCGATAACGCAAGTCAGAAAAGGTCACATTGCATATCCGTTTTTGGATTTTCTCGAGAACCAAGAGACAAACGGTGTGAACACCACACCATATATGGAAACTTTTCCATGTATGGACGAATGGTATATTTGTAGATGTGAATGTGGGATTCAATCGAGTAAAACCTTCTGGCGCGACACAGAGAATCAACGTTCCTTGTGTTAGATGCAGCTATTGATTCAATGTAGTTGTTCTACCTCAGGTCAGTGAAAAACGTGAGAACAAGAAGGTGCGGTGGGTCACTCTCGTGAAGTTGAGCATCAACCATTCTGGTAGGAGACAGGGAGGTTTCTTTAAGATGAGTAAATGATAGCAGTTTCCTTTAGATGCATTTATATTCAAAAACCATTTCCTGCCCTAGGCAACCACAAATTGGAGGTCATTTTGGAGACCAACGCCGGATTTACTAGTGAGACAGAAGTAAATGGTAGTGTCGTCAGCGTAGATGCATGCATATATATATATATATATATATATATATATATATTCGAGAAAAAGAGTACCATTACGCAATTCACTTTACCAAAAATGTGGGAAACGCATCCTGTGTTGCTTGACATTCGCACTGGAAGCTCCAATACGGACATTTCAGAAGGTTTGGGTGCCAATCTGAGAACAGTGCAGAGGATTCGGAAAGAGCTCTAATGATGGCGATGTTATGCCTGCATTCATCTTCCCTCAAGTCCTCAGACACAACATTGTGCCTCCAGGAGGTAGTACTGCCCTGGATCAAGATGGAGGCTACTGGAAGACCCTATGTCTGACAACATGACTCAAGCAGGAGAACCCAGTCAAACCTGTCAAACAATTTCTGTGATCACGTTACCCATTACATCTGGCCAACTAACTCTCCAGACTGCAATCCCTTTGACTATTGTGTATTGACGCAGTTGACACATTTTGGCATCAAAGATGATATAAAGGGAAATATTATGGCAACATTCACTTATACAAGGAGAACGTGCAGAGACGTTGCAGGAGATTCTGAAGTCGTCTGGAGGCCGTAATTGAAGCCAATGGCGCTTTTATTGGATAAAATTACTCTTTAGGATTTCAAAATATTTTTGCGTAATTTTGGTAAATATATCTGTTAAAATGAGATATCAGTGTTATTTTCATTTTTGCGTAATTTAGACGACAATTTATCCATTTCACTATACATATATATATATATATATATATATATATATATTAATACGAATAAAATGTGTCACTTAGCTGATTGATGTTGTATTCAATACCTCGACTCCAGAGATTCGCAGGCCACTTTTCAGAAGGTTTTCAACAATTCACTGCTTTTTTTCTTGTTTTCCGTTATTTTCATACTCGGTTTGATGTCATTAATTTATGCGCTTGTTCGAAGTCCTTATTATTGGTGTTAGGTTGATTTATTTCTCTTTGTGTGTGCCACTGTATGTGCATATAAGTGTGTGAATGTTTGTATGCGTATGTCGTGTTTATTTCTCCTTTTCATCACTTTCTTGTCTCCATATACTCCACTCCCCCCACCACTATTACTTTTCTTTTTTCTCTTTCGGCTCTGAGTGTCAATGATATATGTATATATGTATGTATGAGACAATTTTAAAAAATTCTTTATTGTTTCGCTGATGAAGTGGCGTCATCGAGAAAAGTATTTTATTTTAACACAATCTACGACAGACGAAACTTTTTTTATTTAATTATATATTCATTCATATATTCAATTTTCTAAAGGTTTTTGTGTCCCTCGTTTGTTTTTTTTCAGTACTAATTTAGTAAGAAAAATTGATAAACATAAATACTTATGTCATACATTAATCATAGTGTACTCATAGATCATGCACCTTTGTCCAAGTAAATTCTATTCTTCTTTTAATAAAATGACCCAAAATGATTTGCATTCAAGCAGATTCCAGTAGCATATAAATGCATTGAAATTTCCTTAAAATTCTATTTTGTATTCGTATATTATTTTCTTTAAATATCGGGATGTTTCACTGCTTTCTCAGTATCTTTCTAGCATATTTAAATAAAAAGCTTTCCTAAAAAAAACGATTTCTTTTTATCAGATATCAAAAATCGACTGAATCTATATTATAAACTAGTATGTTTTCTGGCCCAACTCGACTTACTATATGAGAAATTTTTAAGTGACACATATCAACCGCGCTTCTAAGATCGTTAAGAAAAACACCAGTGACTTTCCGATATTTTCCACCTGTCACGGAAGTTGACACCAAGTTTAGCGTATATCACAAAAAAGAGGTTTTTAGCGTTTCTATTATTTTTATTATGTTTCTTATTATGTTAACTTTTTTCTGTGAAGCAATCAAATATACACTAACATTGTAATTAAAACTATTTTAAAGACAAAATTAAAGTCAGTATTTATGTAACTGATGCGATGAATTGAATATGGCGCAAAACGACATTACGGGTTCAACTTTGTATCTGAGCCTCTATGTACACACAAATTAATTTTATAGCATGATGTTATAACAATAGTGGATGTATACCATTAAAGAAATGATGGATTTATGCCTTTACAAGGCGCAAAAGAAGTGTGATATCAACTAGAAAGTGTTTATCTCTATACCCTTCTTATTGAGTTATTCATCTTTTGCTTGCCTTTATTTTTTATCACACTTGAGGTTTGGAATGAGTTCGATTTCTTTAACAATATTATGCGTAAAATAACACTATTCTGTCCGGAATGTTTGTTTTAATTTCTTACTAATAACAAAATGTTTATTGATTATAGTTAATGCATTTCTATAGCAAAAATTATTTCAAATGTGTTATATACCGTACCTATGAACACTAATGGATATGTCCCAATCCTCATAAATACGTTGGACACTATTGTAAGTGGGGGTAATATGCTGAGTTATGACCATCAAATTTTCATATCACGGGGCGCATTTTTGTAGATCCCCCTGAGAGTACTGCGGCATTATGGTATATGGCGGATTGATTGGTGACGGATAAGTTCTTATGGTGAATGTGCGAATTGTAATGAGTGAATGGGTCGTGAATCAAATTAACTAGGAATAAGATAGTCAGTGAAGACCAGCTTCAACCCTTTCCCCCTTTTCGGTCTTGTACCATAATTGGATATTTTTATACAATAAATATCAATATGCTGTCTAAGTAGTCTACCGCTAGCAGTGGTTTACCTACTTCACGCCGCTGGCGAGTATTGTTTTTTGCTGATGTTATAAAGATTACCAGTTCATTTCCAACCTCAGTTTTGGTTATTCCTCATTCAGTAACTATTTCTAGGTTATAACAAAATGTATTCCCATCATAAAAACCATTGGCAATGTATTTACATTATACAATAAAAGACCCATCGATCCTCTTTTAATGCATGCATCAATTTCTAACAATTCGTTTTTTTTTTTTTTTTCAGTAAACAACATACTACATGAGTGTTGATACTTAAAAAAAAAGATTGAATCACAAGCAATGCAAAATTCTGAGCTTAAACATTTTTCTTACTCATTCACTCCGGGATTAACTTGTTAGTGCATAAATTAACAAACGATAAATAGTGGTACTGGAGTAAACATAAGAACAAGAAAAAAAATGGAAATTTTATTTCTCTATTTTATCAATGTTGAATCATCAATTTTCGGCCTTAATAGTATTCAAAATTGTTTACAGTGTTTTGTGGGGGAAACATTTTCCACACTGCAGCTTCTTTCTCATAGACACAATACTGTAAGCCTGTCGCTGTCTTTATGAAAAATGTTCAGATGAGCGCTCCATTCTTTAGTTCCGCCAGTTCAAAACATTGCAACTAGGACATTCTACGAAATTTAATCGCACTCATGGGCTCCGTATTCCAGTTGCACAGACAGTGCCACTAGCAACGCTTTTCCCGAAGACTTGCTACTTTGTAGAACAAACCCCCGCATAGTTCCCTAAACACCTCAATATTGACCTCTTTAAGTAAAGGGTCAATCATTTAAGTCAAGGGTTAATCATTTAAGTCAAGGGTCAATCATTATCTATCCTTATCATTATAGTCTTAATTTCCTACCATGTTAGAGTTAAAGGAAAATATTGACGTATTTCTTTAAATGTGTAATAAACAGACGTAGCAAGTATGCATGATGTGTTTCTATCTCTGTATACTTCTCGTTGAGGCACTCATCTTTTACTTGCTTACATTTATTTCTAATGTAGTAAAATGCATTAATATGCTTTCACTAATATGTATAATGTTTTCTCCTGTCTCTTTTTCATCAGTTCAGAAATTTCATGTTTTACACATTTTCTTTTCTCTTTCTTTGAAATGACCTGCTTTGCCGATAAAGTATATTCTTATTTAAGGTATTTTATTTTGTTACTGACCTCTTCTCAATTTTTTATATTTGTCCTTCATAGCAATTCATAACCTGTAATATCCCAGCCTACATTAACAAGTCGTTTTATAATAAGTGTCATATGCGTTGGCAGCATAAAAGGCAAACACAGAAAAAAAAATGAACATTTGAATGAAAATTAATGCTTTTGAAGAGCAAATGTTTCTTTAAGTTTCTTTGTATGAGTACTTTAAAAAAATCTTTTAGAAACGTCAGAAGCCAGAAATAGTTCTTTATACTTCTCTATTTAAATGTAAATATTTGACTACTTCAAGGCTTTAAATTAATTTTCATAAAACTGTTTGCTCATAACAATATACGGAATATTTAAATTCGTGATGTTTCTGTCACGGGTCAGAAGGATAGCTATGCCTAAACAAACAACAAATATGAAGATGTAAGAAAATAGAAAGGGAAAAAGTAGTAGTCGGAATAATGCGTCATTTCAGATCGAGATAAAATTGAATCAAAAGGGCATCAGTTTCTCTTGATTAACAAAACGGAGATTGGTAAACTTTTCCACTGACAAGAAGTGGGGAGATTATATTGAATCAGTTGCTAGTTCTGCTGCTAAGTAAACTGGTTCCCTGCTACACAATTTTTTCTCAGCAGTATCTACCTTACGCATTTATAAGTCTACCATTCGTTCATGTATTGAATATTGTTGCCATATCTGGTTTGGTGCTTTTGCTATATATTTAGAGATATTTTAGTAACATACAAAGAAGACTTTGTTCTGACATGGCATCTCACCTTCAGCCACTTTCACACCGTCGTAACGTAGTTTCCTTGTGCGTTTTCTATAAATATTTTCATGGTAATTATCCTGATGAACTTTCCTCTATGGTAATTGGACATTACGAATTTTAGCGGAATACTAGATTGGCGGCAAGGTATCATCTTTTTACAGTTGAAATGACTAGATATAGCCATAAGTTCTATGCGGACAGTTTCTTCTATCGCACCTCTTGCTTGTGAAACTATCTTCCGACTACTTGTTTTTCAGTCATCTTTGATCTTCAAACATTTAAATACAATGTCAATCGTTTATTTCTGTCTTCTTAATTCCTATTCTTTTATTGTTCTCTTGCTTTAACAATGCTTTTTTTTTCTTCATATTCTTTCACATTTAGTAACCCCTTTATTGCTTTGCTTTGGAGTGGAATGATTAAAAAATTGTTTCAACCTCTAAAAGGACTTTATTGCACAAAATTAATATTAATGATGGATTGAAAAGAATCGACGATTTTCTTATTTTACGTAGATAAATAGAACAAAGCGAACATTCAAAGACATTTTTATGTGTTTTAGATTGTCAGAATATCTGTTGATTAGCTCAGTGTAATAAGTTGAATTTTTATAAAAATGTATTAATAAGATATATATTATTATTTTAGTCTATTTTGTTTCTATTTATTTATTTATTTATTATTCCAGCGATCAGATTGTCTTATATTCTAATATGTGGAATATACTTTTTTTTTAGTCACCTTAAATTTAAATCCGACAAACATATTGGCGACATTTACTTATTCTTACTTACTTAATCGGTATACCACCGCAAACCCAGTTTAGTTTGTCATTTTCTCCATTAGCAAATTAAATATTTTGTCAACTGGAATAATATTTGACCATTAGGCATCGGCTTTTATTTTAAGTGTAACTTTCACGTATTTTAAGAACCAAGCGATATTTTGGCCTATTTACACAAATACTAACGGTTAATAACAAAAAAAAAGTCCATTTTAGAGCTCTTTTTCTTTCTTGTTATTTTAACGAGTAGTTTTACCACATAATTGGGAAAATAAAAGAATTTTAAAAAACGAAATTAATATCATACATTTTCCCATTTCGTCAAATCAACTCACGTAATTTTCTTTAGAACGCTTTCATTAATTAAACGTTGACAAGTGAAAACCGGTTTTAATTCACAAATGACAACATTACTAAAAATATGCGTATATAATAAAATACTTTTTTTGTCTCATAATAATAGCAGTATTCGTACTTGTAGTTGAGGTAGGGGCCAGCCGTGACATTTTCAAAATTATTTTATTCGTCCCATATGTGACGTGTCCCTTCAAAACATGGGCGACCATAGCTCGCCATAACTTCCTCTCCTTTGTAGCTCTTAGCAGTGTTTGTCTCCTTACTCTCCCTCCCATTCTGTTATCGATTTACCCTCTCTCCTATTCTCTTATCGATTTACACAAACTTGTTAGGTAGTCTACTCCCTATTTTTATCTCTCTTATCCTTATCTTCAGTGTGTCGTGTATGTACCAATTTCTCTAAGCCTTCTTTCCTTATGATGTGTCCGGAAAACTTCAACTATTTTTTTCTGATACTATGTATATGTGTCCTTTTTTTTTCTATTCTTCTTAAAAATTCCTCGATGCTCACATATTTCTGCCATGATATTCCCAGCATTCGTCTGTAGAACCACATATCTGTGGCTTCAAGTTTCCTCTTCAAATAGATGGGGATTTACACCATCGAGGTGTTCACCACTCTTTTCTTTGTTTCTAATGATATTTTCCTGTTTTTTTTATACTCTGTTTAGCTTTTGGTAGGCGTTTTCCGCTATTTCAATGTCCGTTGGAATTGCGCTGTCACATTCTCCGTTCTCGGTTGAATGTAAGTACTTGTTTGATTCTGACATCTATAATTCGTGGGTTCCATTTCGGGCTGTTCCTCTAGCTTACACTCTTCATTCTGTCGTCGTAACAATACAACATTTTATTTTATTATGTAAAAAGCCATGACTTGCTTAGATTTTGCAAGCACATGACATATGAAAGCCAAATCCAAATGAGTTCATACCTTAGACACAAAAAGCAATAGTTAACAGTATCTTTATATTAATATGGATTTTGCAAAAGTTAAGCAGGATCTTTTTGATCTGGCTTGAAATCAAATTGCATTTTCTACATTAATATTTTTACATTAAAGATCACCGATTCACGATCAAGCGTATTTTTCATGATCACGGTCTCTGACCTTGACTCACGTTCTTGATTAAAATAGATTTAAAAACAGACATATTAAAAGGTATATATCAATATATATATATATATATATATATTGACATCAACCGACCCATGAAGAGCGAGGAACTTTAAACGGTTAACTTCCTTTATATTTTTATTTATATATATATTTTTATAATAATTTTCCGACTTACCATTTTATTGTAAATACTTTTTCTCTTTGCTCTCCTCCCATTGTTTGAATATATTGGTAAGTATTGTATACTAATATGCAGGTTTTTTAATATGTAGGTTTTTAAAGTAATCACCATGAAATATTTAAATAGTAATATAAAATAATCGCATTGAAACGATAACTAGGACCATCGATAGTTTCAATTCCTTTGATTTCTTGTCGATCTATATTATGGATCCATATTATGGGAATTATTAGCCGTTTCCTTATGTAGAAATATTTATTAGCCGAGTAGCTAGGCTCGGTTGAAATTTATAAAAATCTTCCTCCGCAAGACAATTTTTCAGGAAAAATAGGTTTCTTAAATTCACTGTTATTGCTCCTTACAGAGCCAATGGGGTCTTCCTTCCTAAACTTTTGTTCGAGGTAGTTTGCAACGTCAACATCTTGATTATATGATTATTTTCTCTTCGAGTTGTATGTGCTATCCATTTAAGTTGTTACTGCTGTTGATAGTCTTCAAGTGATGTTTCTGTTATTTAGTCAGTCAGTTATGTGCCATACGTGATACACACTTAGGTGATCATGTATCTTTCGATACATGACTGACGAGTAGGTTGCCATTTTTTTCTGCAGTCTAGAACCTGGTTTGTCCTGCTACTTACCCATAGCTAGGAGAAGAAGAGGATTCATACCAAGTTATTATCACGTAAGTGAATGTAATGGATTCGACTGGAATTCAAACTCGGCTCTCCGATTCCGCAATCCGTGGCGCTATCCATTACTCCACCGAGCCTCCTCCTGTTATTTAATACACTTCTTTATTTGTAACTCCGTGGCGCCTGTCCACGAGGTCTGAAGAAGAGTGTTCCTCGCTAAAACCTACAGGCTTCATTTGCTGGAAGCCATTTTTAATCATCTGAAAAAGCGGTTGTATACAGTTGACAGTTTAGATATTTTCTGAACAAGTTTGGCGCCATTATGGCATCCATATGAAATGTTCTGTCTGATGCGACTACTGTATATTTCCACGTATAAGGCGACCTATAGATAAGACGAGAGTCCAAACCTAGGTAAATTTTCGTGATTTTTATCTGATATCCATACTATAAGACGACCGACCGGAACCCGTATGACGAAACTGTAAATGACTGTTTATAATGAGCTCTTTGTATCAGATGGTGATAATTATAGTAATAATATCGTTATTTTAATTCTGTAATGAGAAAGAAATATTTTACATCATCTTAAACATTTTACTGCTTAACACCGTAAAAAATACCGTATAATGTATGTTATTGAAAAATAAAGTTTGTATGCTATACTATTTTTCTGTTATTTAACACCACAATGATAATGAATTTTAATTAGAAATATAGATTGTATGTTATCCTAAATGTTATTATTTAACACTACTATGAGAAGTAATGATGAGCGTGAACGCATCGATATCTCTACAAATCAAGAACGAAGAATTAGTTTGCGTTACTTGTTACTTGTGTGTGTTACTCAGCAGAGCTTTTGTAAATCGTTGTGAAATCCCTCTTTAAAATTGCATTTTAACGTCAAATCGATGTCTTGAATATTGCATTTTAATGTGAAATCAAGAAATAAATGTAGTTTTATTACATTTATAACTGCAGCACAGAATTTTAATGTGAATTTTTTTAACTAGAAATATTTTTTTGGTTGCGCGTAAAAATGTAATCGTAGCCTTAGACACGGAAATATATGGTATTTAAAATTATAACTGCAGTACTTAAGTTGATTTTAATTTTGTAGCTACTTGCAATGTTGGGGGAAATTATCCGTAGTGCAGCCTATTCTATGTTCATTTTCCTTATCTCCTTTACTAAATTGGTTGTAATTGATCCATATATCATAGTATTTGGAAAATTTATCGCTCTTTCCGGTACTGATGGAGTTTCCTTCCTAAATTTTTGCTTGAAGTAATGTGGAACGTTAACATCTTAATTCTGTCATTATTTCATCTTCGAGTTACATGTTATAACCAATCCAGTTGTTGCTGCTAGTGAATGTGCTCAAGTAATGCAGTTTCTATTATTTCATGGAGGTCTTCGATTTTGATTCTGTAGCACCAGTTTACGAAGTTCGAAGAAGAATGGCCCTCCCTGAGACCTACAGGTTTCATTCGGTCAAAGACTTTTTAAATATTTATTTGATATATATATATATATATTTGTATATACTGACAGTTTAGATATTTCTGAACAGGTTCTGGCGCCATCCATAGAAAGTCTTGAGTTGAAGAGACTATGTAAAAATATGATTCGAAGTTTTAACAATTTGTGGTGTTCAAAACTGCTTCCAGTGCATATGTTCAAATTCCTTCTCCTATACTAAATTGGTTATAACTGATCCTCTCAAAGTAGATACACATCAAGAAACTCAAATGGCTGAAAAGGTTCGCAACATTAACTACTTAAACTTCAATAAAATCAAAGATTAATTTAATATTGAGTCCTGATCAGGAAGATGCTTTAAAATTACAGTTAAAAGTACGAGTCAGTCAGAAATGTCGTTGAATATATTAGGCGTGTACAAAAGTTTAAGGAACCCATTTTGTTAAGCTGGCCACTGAATACACAGTAGAAAACCTTTTTGCTGGAGACAGTCTTTTTGTACAATATACAGTTTTTTAATCCTTGTTTATACGTTTATTGTTTGGTGTAGAACATCAAAGCTGCTATCTTAAATCCCTGTCCCTTCAAAAAAATCGGTTACAAAAAATTTTGTTTGATTTATCTATACGTATATACCTATATATTTACCAACTCTTTCGAGACTGAAAACTGACGAATATTTATGTTCAGGACCCACAGCTGGTTATTATTATTGTTGTGAACGTTTTCAGTCTTCATTTGGTTGTTCAATTTTCCTTGTTATTTGAACAACGTTTACGACTGTTTCTGATCAGCAAATTCCTTGAAGATAAGGTCTCCCATTAATGTCTCTGGAAATGATATTACCACTATATAGAGCAATGAATAACTCTTTTTTTTTCTCTAATTACTATCGGCCGTTCCTTAAATGATACATGTTTGGTGATTGGTTGATTGATTTTGTTTAGCGGCATATCAACCTTTATTGGTTATTTAAAGAGACACGGTGTAGTAATGGATACCGGCTCGGATTGAGGAATCGGAGAGCATAGTTCGAATTCCAGTCGAATCTATTACATTACATAAAGTTATGAATTCTCTTCTTCTCCTCCCAGCTATGGGTAAATAGCAGGACATCCTAGGTTCTAGACCGCAGAAATGGCAACCTAATCATCGGTCATGTATCGTAAGACTGACTAAATAACAGAAACAACATCACTTGAGGACTATCAACTGATCACCTAATTTACATAAGCGGACTACCGACCATATCACGTATGGCATAATTGAATCCAGAGACTCTGCCCGAAATAACCCATTAAACAACATCAGTCTTCCCAAGAATATACCAAACTAACTGTAAATATTGTGTACCTATTCTTTGTTTCAATACATTTTGTTAACGTACATTTTGTGTTGTATTATTCCATGCTTATTTAAGCTTCAACATCAACACTGGTCTACGACAGAAAAAAATGGCAACCTACTACGGGAAAAATCGACCTTGTCATTCATGTATCAAAAGATACATGATCGCCTAAGCGTGTATTACGCATGGCACATTACTGACTGAATGCGTAAAGCTAAACATTTTGAACACAATTTTATGGCTTCAAGTAAATACATTTTGAAAGCAATTGTATGCCTTCAACTACAGATAAAATGTATTGTTGGCCATTTTATTATAAAATGTATTATTGGTAATTTTTTAATAAAAAAATGTAGTGTTGGTCATTCTGCTATAAAATGTATTGTTGGTCATTTTACTATAAATACATATTATTGGTATTTTTTAATATAAAGATATATTGCTGGTATTTTTACTATAAAATGTATTTTATACTTTCAAATTAATTTGTTTTTGTTTGAGGATTTAATATTTGCCCATAGCTGGGACCTTAACAGGTGCTATGACCCCAGGCCAGGGTGGACCTGGGAACAACAGTAATTAAGTGGTGGTTCTACGCTCCTCAAAAACTTCAATCTCCCATTCAGAGATTTTTGCTGCCGGACATAGTTTATCGTCATACCCAGGACTACATGTTTGGTAACGGTAGAATATGTAGCTATGATTAAGCGAACAAAATAATAATATCTATATATTACTAACAATATGGACACCGTCAAAGTGATGTTATACATACTATCATTAATATATGCAGTATAAAAAGAATACAATAAACGTTTAAATCGATTTCGTTAAATCACATAGTATGAATTTATAATAGTATTTATGAAATGTATATAAGTAATATTTGCGTAAGTAAATCAACAATTTCGTTATGATAAAAAAGACATTTATTTTGCACAATATTTATATTTTAACATAGTCTCCTTCATTGTCAATGCACTTACTTCAGTGGTAAATATTAACGGCCATAAATCGAACATTATCCAGTGACTACAGACTTATCGATCCGCACTTATATATCGCTGGTATTTTATTGTTTAATTTGATGTATATTTACGTCGTACTAAAAAATAAAATCTGTCAATTCTTTAGAAGTTGCTCCGTTTACGTTTCGAATCCGAAACTAATCAGATAGGACATTTCGGGAAAATCTGAACGACTTAATGTTCTTTAAAGAGAAAACAGAACCTTGCTTGATTGTGCAGCTTTTCGTAGCCGAGTAGTCAAAACACGCCGGATCAAGTGATGGTTTCTCCTGCAAAGGGTCGAATTCTGCTGTAAGGTACATTTTCTCGACTGTGCAGGCTGGTAGACGTAATAAACAATGTTTAAAATAAACGGAGCGTCTACTGTACATAAGGGTATCCACTAAAATAATATTTGAAGTAATAAAAATATCATTGGCTTATATTTCTAAGAAGCATAGTATGCATTGCTTACCTATTAAAATTATTCCGAACAAAATCAAAAGGTATTTTAATTTAAGTTTAACCTGTTATTTGTCTCTGATGTATTATACAGGCTTTTTTAAACGCAATGAATTTATTGCCTACTCTAATGAACAGCTGAAACTTGTAAACAGACATTTACCTGTGTTAAGTAAAATTTAATCTGTATTAATCTATTTCCGCAATAAAAAAGTTATGTCACTTCCAACTGAAATATAAAGTAAATTTTAGGACAGTCTAAAGTCAGGTGTTACGCATAGCGCTCAGCATGCATTAGCAGTTACTGCTGATTCGATGAAAGAGAAATTTACTTTTTTTTAATGTTAAAGTTAATAATGTATTTGCTTACCCCCAACAAATCTCTCAGGATACAGTACTAACATCTATATAATCATCTGGTGGCAAAAAGTCCTTGTCACTTGACTATCGCGTTGCAAGAAAATCAGTGGTGATTTTAAGCAAGTCTCTTTTTATGTAGTCTCGTTGGTTAAGCTTATTACTCAGTCTTCGTCCTTTTGATTACAACATTGAGCATTATGAATTATTGCGTTGGTAGGTGTCTGTCTTTGGGTCTGTCTTTTGGTTTCTCTTTTGTTGGTGTTATTATTTATTAGTTCTCGGTTTTTATTTTATTTTCTTGTTGGAAGTGTTTTTGTTTGGCAGACGTTATGTTAGTGAAGTTTCACTTACAAGCTTTCCCAACAATTTCGTTTGTTTTTCTATCTATCTATCTATCTATCTATCTATCTATCTATCTATCTATCTATCTCTCTCTCTCTATATATATATATATATATATAATTCTCAAAATGTGTGTGTGTATGTGATCCGATGTTTATGCATTTCCACAATTTTCATCCGATTACGATGAATTTTTTTTTTTTGTTTGATAGATAATTCTTCAGTCCCGGTTTTGATTCCAAATTGTTGGCAACAATGACTTTCCACTACTTGCTGTCCATTATAACTCTTATCAACGTTTTACTATTTACTAGTTGTTCTTGGATATATTACTTTCATATAAAAAATTTAATAAAATAGTTTAAATTATTACAATATTATTACAATATTATTTATTATTATACAGTTTCCTTTTCAGGGCCACCCCCTCTAATTCAAATTGTTACCCCCCACACACACACACACACCATTTGGGGATGTGCCTCTGTCTCACCCAAATGTTGTTAGTAATATTGATTTTCGGGTAGGCTGACTTTAAACTTAAACTGCACCAATTGAACGGAAAATATCCCCAGTAATAAAAGACACGGTCAAAGACAGGTTATACTGCTAATATATATATATAATATATATATATATATATATATATATATATATATATATAAATACGTATATATCAGAATAATTAAATGATAAAAATGAAAAACTATTCTTTCTACGTCATCTCGTTCAAAGAATGACCGTCAGATTGATCCTATCAATAAACCCGTTATCAATCTTATGTTAAAAAAATGGTGGAGAAATACATCAAACGCCAGTTACAGTTTACATCAAAACGTTAAAGAGACGGAGGCGCTCGGCTTTAAATTTAGAAAATGGGTTAATTCAAAATTGATTGAATATCGCCCTAAAACATCCAAATGTCATGATCGACCAAACCCACATATTACGTTGTGATACATTCAAAACTGGGAGTGTAAGTGTTCCCCATAGACTAGCAAAAACTATGAAAAAAAATTAACCCCACTTCTTCGAGTAATTAACCCCTAACATATATAAAATTCTGGCGAACGTATCGGAAGACATAAATGTATAAGTGAATTGGAGCTACAGTGTAACCCGGATATAAGAGACCCGGATATAAGAGAAACCCGGATATAAGAGAGATTTTCTCTGGTCCCAAATTAGAGCCTGTGTTAATGTATATAAAATAGACCAAACCCGGATATAAGAGAAACCCGGATATAAGAGACTTCTTCTCCGGTCCCGACAACTCTCTTATATTCGGGTTACACTCTACAAGGAAACTGATGTTGATGATAACAAACGGAAATATAACATTATACAACATAATTAGGAAAGAGAGCTTGCAGAACTGAACATTCACAAGACGTATTAAAGGCAAAATAAAAAACACAGGAAAACAGCAAGAACGAACCCTACTTAATGAGTTTGAGTGAATGGATGGCAGATCATCGATAAAAGTAATGCTTTAAGGAGCAAAAGTTACTTCGAACAACAAACGATGTTGTGAAGACTTCTGACTACCCACTCCCTGATTGGACAAGGCATATAAAAGAAAAAATTAAATACAAAAGCTGTAATAAAATATTACGTGAAAATAATAATGTTTGCTACTATTAACGTTTCAGATTTATTATAGTGGGTGGAAACATATATTTTATGGTGAATTTCAAAGACAGGATTTAAATAATTGTAACTATCTAACCTCATATGTATCATTTTGTTTCCATATTGTTATGTTTGCGACAGATTCGTGATTCCAACCTCCCAGAATCTAACTAGGTGATGGACTGATCTAAATGGTTTTTTTTGCACTGCTTACAGAGAATTGTAATTTCCAATTATGATAAAAAAAGGAATAAAGTAAAGGGTAATCTGAAGGTGTAAAGTCAGGTGTGAATAGCAGGTGAAGTAGAACAACCCAGCTAGGCTATAATGAGGAGTGAAGTTTGGTGTTGTCCTGACAGAAGACGACATATTTCCGTGTGCTTTTCAGCAATTCTTGCCTTTTATCAATTCAACTTGGAGCAATAGATATCTGAATTCAACGTCTGATTTTGCTGAAGGATCTTGTAATGTGCCATTCTTTTTCAATCCCACCGGATACACAGCATCCTATTCTTCAGATCAATTCGTTTTTTTTGAATTGTCTCATTTCGTTTTACCCAGGACATTCTTGGCTCCATATTGTTGTAAACAAAACATTTTTATCGCCTATGAAAGTTCTTTTTAAAAAAATTTCTTTGATCTCGTTGCGTTTGAACAGAGAATCAGAAATAGAAATCTACCATTCGTTCGTGCATTGAATACTGTTGCCATATCTAGTCTGGTGCTCTTGCTATTCATCTCGAGATTCTTGAGACAATTCAAAGAAGGATCTGTAATATAATCAACCCTGACCTGGTATCTCGACTTTAGTCACTTTCCTACCGACGCGACCTGACATTCTCTGTCTTTTCTACAAATATTTCTATGGCAACTGCTCTGGTGTGCTGTTTTCCCGGATGCCCCGACATGAATTTAAGCGTGCTACTAAATCGGTAACTAGGTCCTATCCTTTTACTATTGAAATAGCTAACTGCAACCGCCACTTTTACTCCAACAGTTTCTTTTCTCGCACTTTCAACCTGTGGAACTCCCTTCCATTTACTTGTATCCCTGATAACTGCAATCTTCAAAAAGTTAAATGAAAATTCTTGAATCCCGTTCATCTTTTGTTCCTTCCTCAATTCTCCGTTTTCTCATTCACTTTTATTCCCTGTAACTCCCTGTGTAGAAGTGGCATTACCGACTTGCTTGGATAGAATGATTAAAAAAAATAAATAAATGCTGTCCATTAATTATTTTTCTATTAATTCGTGAAGCACCTAAACAGCGTAGTGATTCACGTATACAAGTGTCTTCAGATGCTTTACATCGCTCATCAGTGATATGTGAAGTATCTCTGCGATGTCGTGTGTCATGTAACTCGGGTTATTTTTAATTAGCGTTTCGATTTGATCATCATCAACGACTGAATGCCTACCAGATCGTTCTAGATCGAAATACTCACTTCTGAACCTAGAGAACCACTTATGAACAATACTTTCAGCGTTGACACCATCTCTATAAATGGCACCTATCATTTTTACTGTTGGTACAGCGATTTTCCTTTACGGAAATAAAAGAACATCAGATGATGAAAATACATCTTATTTTCCTCCATTTTCACTTTTAATGTAAAAAAAAACATAAAATTCGCAATCCACACGAATCATATAGGACGTGTTGAAATAACCCCTTTACGAATATGTACATATATCAAAGTTTTCAGTCACGTGTGAAATGAAATCACGTGTTCAAACGCCATCTGTTGAAAAATGTTACGAACTTTCGTTCCAATCCAATATATTAACGCTAAAGAACCCATCGAAACAAAAGAACGACAAGATATACATTGTGGCTGGTTTCCTCATCGTGGTGACTGGGGAAGTTGCTTCATTTTCTGACTTTGAAAACCATCTCCGTGAGAAATCCTAGCATCAGTTACTTGTGTTCATTAATTCCTATCACCCTTCACTTGACTGTTCACTAAGTCAAAACACATTTAAATTTATGCCCGGTTTAAGTAACTTATATTTTCTCTTTGTCCCATTTACACACTGTAAGGAAAGTATTTTCATTTCACAACTATTCCTTAAATAATAAATTCCAACTATATCAAATAGCCTCATTTTCAATTCTTGTAAAATAGTCATAGGTATTATGAGGTTTTTTTTTTTTTTAATTAGTGAGGAGTATCAAAAATAAGTGGAATAAGAATTTTTATTAGGTTTATAGAGTTTGAAATTCTAAACTTAATTCTAATCCTGGGCCTACTTTAATTAACTGATCAGCTCGTTAAAAAAGCAGGGAAAAATTGAAACGGGGATATATTTTTTATACATTAACATCCATTAGACCAGACATTTATTAGAATCGAAAAATATTTATCTCTTATCAATTTAGAAGGAAGTCTTCTTCATAATATAAATTGTTTCAAATGGATGTCTGATTCCTTAAAGAGTTATCTGTACTTGGTTTTTATTTACAAATGTTAAGTTTGAAACTGTGCTTATGCGATTGATGACTGCAAACTACTGATGATAAACTTTTTCCCAATTCATAATAGTACGCAGTTATCAATGACATAAGTACAATTTCAAACTTTACATTTGTAAATAAAGTACAGATAACACTTCAAAACGTTAGGGATCGATTTGTCACCGTATTTATATTATAAAGAGTGCCCCCTCTTCTAAAATAATAAAATATAAAGATTTGTCGATTCTGACAAATGTTGTGACTTATGAAAGCTAATCTACAAACATTATCACACCCACCCCAAAGAAAAACAATATTTCTTTTTTTTTTTTTTTAAACTGACCAGTCGATTTAAGTCGTTCTTCCGGAACCTTATAAGGAAAACTAAACTGAGATTAATACCCACCGATATTATAATTTCATACGAAATGTTTTTGTTTTTTTTTTTAACATTAAGTCAATAAATATAATTTTACAGCAAAGATTATTGAATTCCAGCGGTTTTATTATAGTGGTTTTCTAAGCATATCTTAGCTGTGGCACAAGGCCGAAAGTATGGGGTACCCAGTGAGGATCGAACTCACTATTCAGTCGTAACTGATTTAACGAGACAAGCTTCCTAACCATTACACCCCGTCGAAATATTAATTTTGTTTTGCTTTAAATCACGAAGAATTATCAGCTAAGGTTATATGGCATAATCCTTGCCAAAAAAATAATATTTGGTGTCGGACAACACGAAAAGGAATTGGAATGAATCCAGACAGACCAAACACTTTAGATAAGGATATAAATTGCATCAAAAATCTAAATTCTAACCATCACCCTTACCTTTAATATTATCTTCTATGTACCTTGTCACTTCAGGGCGTGGACGATCATTGCTCTCCACAACATCCTGTCTTTTGTAACTCTAAGTAAGGCTTGTATTTTTTTCTATCTCTCTTACTCCCTGTTCTACTAACTATTTACATAAACTCCTTAGGTTATTCACTGCTTTTCTCTGTCTCTCTTGCCTTCAGTATGCGCTACGAGTGTTAAATTCTCCAAGCCCCCTTTCCTCATTATGTTCTCTAGAAATTTCAACTGCCTCTTTTTGATTTGAAGTGTTAGTGAACGTTTGGTTTCCATTCTCCCTAAAACTTTGTGGTTGCTCACATGTTCAGTCCATGGCATTCTCAGAATCCAACTGTAGAACTACATTTCTGTTGTTTCAAGTCTTTTCTTCATCCGTAAAGAGATTGTCCAGCATTCACTGCCATATAGAAGGACTGGTATTAGACAACAGTTCAGTCAGAAAAAAACAACTTCCGCATTAAAAACAAAATGTTTTATTCTATGTACTGCTGAAACTTGACGATGATGTTTCCTCGCTTTTATTTTCGCCCGTCTTTACCATATTACTCTTAGCTGTTTGATACAAATGGAGGGAGTATGATACAAAATAGGTGTTTGATACAAATGGAGGGAGTATGATACAAAATAGGTGTTTGATACAAATGGAGGGAGTATGATACAAAATAGGTGCTTGATACAATGGAAGGCGTATGATACAAAATAGGTGCTTGATACGAATGGAGGGAGTATGATACAAAATAGGTGCTTGATACAAATGGTGGGAGTATGATACAAAATAGGTGTTTGATACAAATGGAAGATACAAAATAGGTGTTTGATACAAAATAGGTGCTTGATACGAATGGAGGGAGTATGATACAAAATAGGTGCTTGATACAAATGGAGGGAGTATGATACAAAATAGATGTTTGATACAAATGGTGGGAGTATGATACAAAATAGGTGTTTGATACAAATGGAAGGAGTATGATACAAAATAGGTGCTTGATACAAATGGAGGGAGTATTATACAAAACAGGTGCTTCATACAAATGATTGGGGAGTCGGAATTTTTCTCAATATACATGATTTATCAAAAGTCAGGAGAAAAAAATGCATATTTTCAAGAAATGAAATTTTAAACAACATTCTATTCATTTGGAACATTGACAAATAACATTTTCGGTACGATTTCCATCATTTGTGATGCAAGGCTTGATGTGCTTTGCAAGATCCCCATGAACTGGATACAATAACTCCACATTGCCGTCAGTGTTAGCGCATTCATTCTTTATGCATTCAGCCAAGTGTGTTGCATGTGTCATTTTCATTGAGTCCACCTTCTTTAGCATATCCCCAGAAAAAAGAAGTCAATTCTTTATTCTCTTGACAAAACCATGTTTAATCTGCGGAGGTACAAAAATATAGTTAATGAGATTTCAAATGTGTCAAGACATTAGGGACATCCTGTACAGTAAACGGAATGTCGTAATAAAAGAGGCGTTGAAAATTCATTTAAGGAGCGAAAATTTAGAATTTAAAAGAAAATTTAAAAAAAAAAGACTTAATTTTATCAAAGAATGCGAGTTGTTAATTCTGAAAAGTACAAAAATTGAACAATGGAACGCTATTTTTAAAATAATACAATCATAAAACCGTGCAAGTAAAAACTTGATAGGCTGATTAACTTTTTACGGTTTATCAACCCCTTGTAGGTTATTTAAAGTCATAAAATATTTTTACATTGCAAGAACCACTTATTTTTTTTTTTAGATAATAATGATTTAATGATACAAGTTTTACTAATTAATTTATCTAAGCAAAAGAGGTGGAATCATACCTTTCTCAAGGATATTTGCGCGTAAGTAAATATGACGAATTAAACAGGGATTGGAATTCCCCTCTCTCTCTCTCTCTACTATTCTGAGCCATTATTCATTACACCATTCTCACATCGAAGCTTACAGCAACAGGTATTCCTCAGCGGTCACTCATCTAGGTAATGACCAGGCTCGACATTGCTTTACTTCGGTGACCGTATTGGAACCGATGTTTCAACGTAATCTGGTCATAAGCCCCCAAAAGTTTGTAACGACTATAAAAAATACTGTTTCCTATTTGAATACTGTGTTTATTTATGTATATTGAATATGTAAACAAATTCAGAAAATAGAATTCAAATCAGTAAGCAAAACGAAAAATTCATTCTAAGCAGGTTATCCAGGTAAAAATGTCACAGGTAAAAGACAATCAGGGCAACGTTAACACACAGCGAAGTAGTTTTAGCAATAATAAACCTCTCCTCTTTTATTATTCGCTTAAAGTACTCCATTGTTTTGAAGAATATTTGAACACTTTTTACAGGCGAACAACCTATAGTCAGTAGGCCAAATTGTATTTTTTTTATGCTTATGGGTATATTAAATGATAATTTAGTTGGTCCGTTGAATATTACAATTGATTCAAAAACATAACTTCAACATTCAAATAAGCTGGATAAAAGAACTAATAAATACGGTAAGAAATAAATCTTTAACATATGCAAATTCTGATTTGTCTATGCTCTCGGTAAAGAATGGCTATGTTAAAAATGTTTACACTGCTTGTTTTACTAACCTATGTGTCAGAATTTACATTAACCCTAAGAGGTTTGGGGCTATCATTTAAGATAGCAATTTAGAAACTAAATATAAACAGACATTGATATTCCAGAAACTGAATAAAATACTCCCGCTAACCACAAATGCCTGTCGTATTACATATGCTATCAAGTATGACTGCCATCTGGTGGACAGCTGTGAAACTACAATGTTAAGGATGACAATGTGGTATAATTTGAACGACTACTTAAATAGACTAGTCCACTCGGAGAAATAACAGAAAATTCTCACGCCAGAATATCTTTCAAACTCTAAAAATAATAATTTTTCATCGATTTAGAATAGTAATCCTGTTGATAATATTGATACAATGTAAAATTGCGCCTTGATTTTTATTTACAGGATATCAATTTTTTATTTACAAATTTCAAGTTTTTAAATATGCTTACATTATTGATACTTTTACTAATTTTCTGAAATTTTAAAACATTTTTATCTTGTGTTTCTAAACATTTTTGTGGGGTTATTTTTTTTTTCGGAAGCACATACACAGACGTTGGGGGATAAATTTATTTACTTTAAATAAAGAATAAATAGATATATATTTTTATTAATTCATGTCATCTTTATTTTTTAATTAAATATATACCGGGTGTAACAGCAAAATTGTCCAAATTGTGTAAAAAGCAAAAATATCCATTTGTTAGATTAAGCTTTGAACCGTTGTATGATTAAAGATATTTTTCTAGAATTCTCCGAGATTTTTATGACACTATTGGACTCTACTTTGAGCAATAAGAATGTATAATTACTCTCCACGCTTAACGGAAGAATCGTGATGAAATTGATCATAAACAAAAATGATATGTCCATCATTAATTAATAATAGCTGAGAATCGGAAGCTTATGAACGATTGAAATTAAGTTATATATATATATATATATATATATATATATATATATATATATATATATTATTCCAGGATCATTTTCCAACTTATTCCAGATGATATTTGCCCTCTCTTACCTTCTAAATTTCTGTCCTGGAGTAACACGTTGCCTCACAAGTTTCACGTACGATTTCATTTTCAAGTCTTTTTCCATTGCTCTTTCGATTGTCATAGCTGAAACTCCTTTCTCCCGTGCTAAACGTCTTATGGATTGAGTTGGATCTTTTCTAATTGATCTCTTTAGCTCTAAGTTAAAATAATGATCCCTCTTGCTGTTGTGACCCCCTGATTCAGTTTCCTCTGTATTGTTACGTCTTTTTAAACTTATTCACCGTTCTCTTAATGGTTCTTGAATTGAATTTGAAGCTGGAAGCTAGAGTATGAATGTTGTTACCATTACTGATGGACTCTCATGTATGAAGGTCAAGCAGCTCTGTTCCTAGGAACTGACAGCCCAGATACCAGTCATTATAGTGGTGAAGACGGAACCAACCACACTTTTTGAAGGGCCGAATACACTACGTCCGCAGGTTTTGAATTCACAATTGTCCTTCATCCAAGGCTATAGAACCCAGTCTATTTACCATAGCTGAGTGGGGAAAAAGAGGATTAATACCTTTCCCAATGGTATTTTCACATGAATGTAATGGATTCGACTGTAATTCGAACTCGGCTTTCCGATTCTTCAATCCGAGCTGCTATCCACTACTCTACTGTGCTTCATGCACAGAACATATAAATCCAGAAATTTAGGGAACGATTTTACAGTGTAGTAATATTATAAACAGGACCCCCACTTCTAAAATTATAAAATATCAATTTTCGATTGGGACAATTGTCGTAACTTCAGGAACATCTAATGTATACTACTCTAAAAATATTATTTTCCAGAAACAATTTTTCTATTTTTTCGCGTTGATAAGTCTACATAAAAGTGCCAATTTTAGTAAATCATTTTTCTGTTCAGGCTTATCTAGAGTTAAATCATTTCCGCGCAACAGTAAACGCTCATTGGTTTAGACTTCAGAAAAGCAATTTCATCAAATGTTTCTTTTCAAGTAATGTGCCATTTCAATTTTCCCATAAACATTTCCCTCGTCGTTGATAACTTTAGATACGGAAGGTTAAGGTGAAATCTGAATTTAACTGCACGTGGCTTTGCTCCAATCATTTAATCGGTCAGATAAAATTTATTTATGAAGTCTTGTTCAATAAAATAAAAATAAAAAAAAAAAACAGAAAAATATATTTTGAATTATGAACTAAACATATGCTCCGCGACCAGCAAAGTTAAAGAAGAACGACATTTTCACAGGTTTTAAATTCATCTCTACTTATATAACATCGGAACTTGGGAATAAGAATGATAAATAATACAGTTATTTCCAGTTTTTCACATCTGGTACATAGTTATATTTTTTCATATAAACTATGAAAAAGTACTCTTAAGAAACCGAATTTAAAACAGAATTTATTTTCATCTTACCCTATTTTTCTACATTTTCAAATAAAATTGAATTCCAAACTAACGTCGTTTTTGAGGAAAATTGATTACGTTTATTTCTCTTCTACGAATCTGCTTTGGGGCTTTGTCGAAAGAAAACTTGTAACCGATTGATATCCACCATAAAGTACGGTATAAATTATAAAAACTAAAATAAAAATCCGTTATTAATTATAGGCTTCTATCTATAACCTATTAATATATCGTTATTAGTTTGGGGGCAAAGCGATACCTATAAACCCATACACACCTGTGACAAAATATCTATCATGACACCTAGTCTGATAGGAGTATATCACGCACATGCATCATAGCCAAATGTGCGAGATACGGTGAAAAATAGCGCTGATAAAACTGGTGTTCAATTAAAATAATATCTCCGGGTGGTTTAACCCAGTCGGCTCAAACGGTCTCCGATTCAGGGTGTTCCCAAGTATCCAGATGTGATTCGAAAATCACATTGTAAGTTCAAAGGATAAAGCAGTCAAAGAAACTTAATAAGACCCCCTAGACACCTGGTCATTATGTTCCCTTACTACACCTGCCTATGAACAGGAATGCATGGTGCATCAGTCTCTAAGTTATATGCTCAACTGATTATGTTCTAGCAGGTGATAAGCAAATTTGTGGTAGTGCGCGAGATATTTACAGTAGCCCATCTTAATTCATCTAGACAAAACGTGTATGTGTTAACACCTCCATCAGAATCCATGAATGTAACGTCTGGTGTGGAGGACGATTATTATTATCTCTTTTGATTTATGTTGTATACGCATTTCAATCCGGGTCCCAACCAGAGACTCACGGTCAGAAATGGCTTCATGATATTTTCCACTGATAATTTTAATAAAAAAAACAACACACATTTTACATAGATAAAGCTCTTCGTAATATGTGAGTTGTACTTGTGTATTTCTTTAAGGCATGGGCTACCAAGGATCTCTTCAATGAGTCTATCGGAACTTTTTTCTAATCAATCCGAGGGCTCCAACTACAACTGGAATTATTGATGTCCTGATGTACCACATTTTTTAGATATCCACTTCAAGATTTTGATAGTTTTTGAAAATCTGCAACGATATATTACAGTCTGCAGGAATTGCCATCTCAATAGGAAAGCACATTCTGATTGATTGTTCTGTCTGTGTGTATTGTAAAGTCACATAAAATTGTTACAGATACTATCTCAGTAACCGGGTCTGGATGGTGTTCATACGATTTTAGTGCGGCTTCTTTCCCGTAAAAGTTGCATATTTTCCATTGTAGGTATTAACCCACTCTACCCTACCGAGTTTTATATTCAGTGGGTGCTAACACTAATATTATTATTATTATTATTATTATTATTATTATTATTATTATCATCATTCGAAAGTATAGCAGGACTCCATCTAAAACTTATTGCTTTAATGTATATTCATATATAGTAATGTGAGTTGCTTAATGTAACTGGTACATTTCTTCAATATCAACCCCGAAATAATAATTATACTTAAGAACCAGTGAATGGCTAGTTGCTTAGAATGTGCAGAACTGATCTTATTTTAGGAAGAATTCTATAATTCAAGAATTTGTGTCAACGTTACTTAAATTCCCGGAATCACAGGGAATCTATATTTAAAATACATATTACGATTCAGTCAACACAAATAGAGTATCCTAGTTAATAATGTACGGTATGAATCCCTATGGTTATCACGTATGTACTATCTTATGATAATTAATTCTACAGATAGTTGCCACCTACTAAAAGCATTATGAGCCAGATAATCAGGAGAGACCCTATTTCCGGCATACTTTTATTTAATTCTTGATTTTGCAAAGTGAGCAAATTTATGATATTCGCTTATCTTGGACCGTATTTTATCATTAACAAAAATAATTCATTTAAAATATTTTGATAATTAGCAAAAGGGAATCACGAATTATTCTAATGCATTGTGACTTATTAATGTCTGGGTGTATATGCGTATATTGAATATGTAAACAAATTAAAAATTGGAATTTAAATGAATAACCAAAGTGAAAAATTAATTCTCAACGGGACATAATTTAGAATCCAGGAAAAAAGTCACGGTAAAAAAAAAGAAACAAAATAAGTTTAGCATACAGCGGATAAAAACCCAGACTCTTATCCAAAAATGGACAAAATCCCAGTCTCATAAATAAATTGAAAATTCAAGGCACTTTTAATTCAAATTTTAATGTCAAATTGATAACTTTCTTCACATAAAGTCGAATCTTATGGGATACTAGGACTCCCTAACTATGAGATATATCAAATATGTTATCGTAGCATTGTTAGAAAACGTTTTTTTTCTAGAAGTTGAATCGTTTTACTGTGAATTTCTGTTGCAAACAAAGCGAATCAACAAACTCGGGAAGTACCCACCATAAACTGATCGTGGCTTTTTTCCTAGCCAAAATTGTGATTTTTTTTTCTGTGATTTTTTTTTCCTGTGACTTTATTACCGACTACGATAATTTCACCCTTGTGATATCGTTTTTATCAATTCTATATAGCCCAAATCAAAACACTTATCTTTGCACACATTGGGTTCGTATAAAAATAGAATAATTTCACAACATTTATGTATAATTACATAGCAAAAAATCAATTTAGACTTTAATAATTGACCTGAATATCTCTGCATTTATTACTATTTAGTTTCATTTCCAACTAAAAGACCCTATTATTAATAACTTTAAAAATTTTGAAAGTTAGAGTTGTGTATTATAGACAAGAAACAAATATTATTTTTAATCGCCACACAAATCAACTTATTCAACAAAAAGTATGAACAAAGGTAAGTACCTTTGTTCATACTTTTTGTTGAATAAGTTGATTTGTGTGGCGATTAAAAATAATATTTGTTTCTTGTCTATAATACACAACTCTAACTTTCAAAATTTTTATATATCAATGGTTCAAACTAATTTTAAATGACTAACCAAAATGTATTTTTACCAGAATTTTATAAGCCAAATTTCAAAGAGCGTTTTCCAATGTTTCTAAATTCAAACAATACTAACTGGAGCATTTTTCATTTACTATATACATTTAATCCAAGAGTATGACATTTATAAAAAAAACTATTTTTTTAAATATAAACATAATTGAATACTAATAAATACATTCGTATTGCTGATTACAATTTGAGAAAATAATATTTTCTGAAAAAGCTGACAATATTATTTTTATTTAATTTCCAAATCGCATTCATCATAGGGATGGGGTTCGGAGTAGAGCAATTGTCAGCGTTCTCGTGTTATTACCCATTACTACCGAGTTGGGAGTTCCATATTTGTTGCTTTGAACTAAGGTAAGATAAGTAAATTAAAATCAATTTTATACTTGTGAATAAAGCTCAATTTAGTTTTTTTTTTAAATTATGCTTGTTTAGTTACTGAATTTTTTATAAGTTCAAAGTTAGTTGCCTCTTTCTGATAGAATGATTAGCAAGCAGTGATTTTTTTTTTATTTGGTTTTTTTTTTTTTGGTTTTTCGAAAAATAAAAATCCCTGGGTGATTTTCACTTTACTCTTCATATCAGGACATCGGAAAACTGTTTTTTGGGTTTTTTTTTTCCAAGAGAGTTAGTGCAAAATGAACGCAAAGACGACGGTAGGAATTTGAATACGGCCTGACGATTCTGTTGGCCGTGTTAAAAAGCGCTACACCATTGCAGCCTAGACGTGGAGTATGTTGATCAAATCTTTCAGAAAATAGCATAGCTACAGCAATGGTAGTCGACTCCATGGTAAAACATTTCGTAGTGACCACTGTGCTATTACGTGTATATATGTGTATATATATATATATATATATATATATATATATATATATATATATATATATATATATGTATGTTTGTTTGCGTGTGTATGTATGTGTATATATATATATATTAGCAGGAAATCAAAAGTTTTCGTGGTCGAGGATTTGAGCGTACTGGCCTTGTTCAAACTGTTGATTACATACACACATGTATGTATGTACATATATATCTCATAAACATGCATACATATAGACACACGTATGCGTGCGGAGATATATATATATATATGTCTCTCTAAGAATATAACATATGCTGATAACCCCCACACACACGCATATATAAGAAAAAATACAGTTTTAAGGTGTGCTATATTTTCGGGGTAAAGTGTTCAATATCAGAGATAGAGCGTATGTAAATATAAATATAAAAGTGAACATTGAAGCCAACACTCAGAGGCGACAGGCTGTTTTATGCTAGACCCAATCGTCAGGCGTCCTGACAATTGCGTCTAGCATGAAACAGCCTCCGAGTGTTGACTTCAATGCTCACTTATATATATATGCGTGTGATGTGTTCTGCTTAGTTATTATTTTAGAAAACCTGAATGAAAACTTCACTTTCCATCACGTGATAGACAAATAATATTTGGGTATTTTGACAATTGTTCTTTAATCATATAGGATTCACCTAAATATCTATGTCTTATCTATCTACCTGGAACTATGTTATTGTATTTTGTATGTGATTCTTTGAAATTTGGAAATACTATTTGCCCCTGGCAACCAACAGAAGAGGCTTACGTTTTATTAATCCAAAACTGCACGAATAATTCATGACAGGAATTATTTTCTTTTTAAATGAAAAGACAAAGAAATACTGCGCTTCTGAACTGGACGACCTAACAAGATAAATTATTTTTACCTTACCGAAAATAACTGCAGATTCTCTGGACGTTCATGTTATCTATTGTACTGCATTAGACACGACACACTCACACACGATATATATATATATATATATATATATATATATAATGTGTGTGTGTGTGTGTGTGTCGGTTGTAACAGCAAAATTGTCCAATTTGCGTCTATTTGTTACATTAAGCTTTGAATAGTTGTATCTTAGAAATGACTAAAGACATTGGAATTCTCCGAGTGTTTTTTTTTTTTTATAATTCTACTTTGAGCAATAATAATATATAATCTCCAAGTTTAAGAGAAGAATTATGATGAAATCGATCATAAACAAAAATGACATGTTCATCATGAACTAATCATAGCTAAGGATCGGAAGCTCATGAACGATTGAAATTAAGTTCAAATATTCAGGACATATATTATACCAGGATCATTTTTCAAATTATTCATATAATATTTGAATATTATTATTGATCTTCGCTCTCTGTCTCATAACTTTCTGTCCTGGAGTAACAGTATGCCTCACACGTTTCACGTGCGATTTCATTTTCAAGTCTTTTTTCACTGCTCTTTCGACTGTCATAGCTGAAAATCCTTTCTCCCATGCTAAACATCTTATGGATTGAGTTGAATCTTTTCTAATTGATCTCTTTAGCTCTAAATTGAAATGATGATCCCTCTTGCTGTTGTGACCCCTGATCCATTTTTACTCTCTATTGTTACGTCTTTTTTTTAAACTTATTCACCGTTCTCTTAATGGTTCTTGAATTGAATTTGAAGCTGGAAACTAGATTATGAATGTTGTTACCATTACTGAAGGGCTGAATGAATGTTTTCATCTCACCAGTGCTCATTTGGGAAGATGAATGTAAATAAGTTTTTCAGTTGAATATGTCGTACATAGTTATTTGAAATTATACTGATTTTTTTTTTTGTATTGAATATCTTTCTTTTTCTTCGTGTTAATATTTATGACCTGTGCACCCTTTATAATTCTAAAAATGCCGTCTCTCGCGACTGTTTTATCTTAATTTTGAAAATTGCTGAAAAAAATGAAAAATCATCGGTTCAGTCATAAATAATTTCCGTTTTTTAGGAAATCATTTTTAATGTCGAATGTTTCATCCTAACTGTTTCTTAAATATATTATAACAAGCGATGAAAAAAAATTGGTTAAATGACGGTATATTGACAAGGATAAATCTCTACAATCTACTCCAAAAGCTGAGATTCTTGAGAGAAAGGTAATATGCTTGTAGGGTTCCCAAATAGCAATGAAATACTAAAAACACGTTTATAAGTCCAGAAGCTGCAAAGTGGTATAAAAGTTTCGTGGTAAAGCGCCCTTGCGCGTGAATAAAACAATATTGTTTTCCCGTATTATTCTTGCTATGACAACATCATGCAGGAAAACATTTTTGAACTTGGGTGATCAGTTTTACCTCACATATTAACCTGACCTTGCTGATTATTACCTTTTTCTATCGCTGCCCGAAACTTTGATGGGGAAAAAATTCTCTTATGAAAACCAAATTCAAGCTTTCGTGGAAATCATTTTCACGGTATAACCTGCGAAATTTTGTTGAAAAACATAGAAAGTTGCCAGATTTGTGGCAACATGTCATTGCAAATGATGGCGAATATATACTTGAATAAAATATTATCGCCTGTCTATATTTCTGAGATTAGGTATTGTAATTTATACTATTTACATTGTTCGAACTGTTGTCCTCATATTTGTTGCCATATTCACGAGGTTTCGTCCGTTGTCCGCTTCGATCTACCCCAGTGGACGAAATAAAGGGTTCAGTTCAAAATTCCAATCACCTGAACAAGGCCAGACCGTACAATGACCGAAACGTCGCGAATATGGCAACAAAGATGACAACAGTCCGAACACTTTAAATAGTGTAAATAAAATATAATCGTACATTATCGGAGTTTAAGACTATATGTAGCCAGTAGTTTTGCACAACATTTCTCTGATTGAAACAACGCTACAGATCACCATCAGCAGTAAGGAATCGTTTTTCCTGTTATTATAACCAACTGGAATGTATTCAGCTCTTGTCTGTCGTAGACGGGTAATTCAACTAGTATTAATTAAGAGCTTACATTTAAGCAATCCTTCATTTTTCAGTTTGACATCATATGTTGACATTTCGGAATAATTTAATTTTACCTTTTTATATATGAATCTAACTTATACCACATCGTCTATTTGTTAAGGCAACATTAAGTTGAAATACCGTTTCCCGTACGATCACTGTAGTTAAGCAACGTTGAGTCTGATCAGTACTTAAATGGATGACCGCTTGGAAATATCAGGCTCTGTAATCTGGAATGTGCAGATGATGTAATGGATACTGGCTCGGAATTTTTAATTGGAGAGTCGAGTTTTAATTCCCATTTGGTTCGTTATATGCAGTTACACGCAAATATCCTTGGGGAAGGTATGAATCCACCTTTTGTACCCCAGCTATTGGTTAATTAGTAAAACATTTACCACTAAAATCTTTATATAAAAACTATTTTATTATATAAAAATCTTACAATCTAAAAATATAGCCTGGCTTTAAATAACCTGCAAATGGTTGATAAGCCGTAAAAACGAATCAATCAGTTTATTTGTTTATTTGGGAAAATTCGACGTTGTGTAATGGTTAACAAGCTTCTCTTGCTAGATCAATTATGACTGAGTAGTGAGTTCAATCCTCACCGGGTGCTTAATACTGTTATCCTTGTGCCTCGACTAAGCTACACTTAGAAAATTATTAAGGGCACTTCGACGTGGTGTAATGGTTAGTAAGCTTGTCTCGAAAGATCAGTTACGACTTAGTAGTGGGTTCGATGTTTATTAGGTGCTCCACACATTCGTCCTTGTGCCACATCTAAACTATATTAGAAAATGTTTAATTGTAATGTTACTGTCCTTTTTTTTCTAAATATTGTGTTCATTTACTGATGTGTGTCTTTAATGAATACATCTCTCAAGAGTTATCGTGTTCAGAAACACTAGAATTAATTAATTAAGTTTGCTAACTTGACACGGTTCAACGTCAGAAAGATTTGCTAAGTTTTATTAAGTGTAAAGTATAATATTTTATTTTAACGCAATCTCCTCTGTATGCTTTTCTGCCTTTTGACCGTGATGAAGGTATAGCATCTCGTCCTTTCTTATTGGAAATGAGAGAAGGCGCCTGGTAGCACCTCCCTCATTGCACTAGGAGCGGTGGCGATTAGTGAGTGATATCGAAGCCAGCGTGACAGTGGTCGTGAGTACAGGACAATTTTTGTCCTTGGCCCATATGCAGAAATTGAACCGAGACATTGAACTTAATTAAACCCGTCCTTCATAAAATAAACTTTCATGGGTTTCATTACTTAATGTCTGAATATACAAGATTGATATATAGTCCATAAACGTCGTGTATGGTGAAGGTTTCAATGGCAGAATTGCATGCAAACTGCCTGTTAGCTTCTGTCTGAATTTCTGGGATGAGAAAATATTATTTACTTCCGTCCTCATCTTTGTTGCCATTGCCTCAGCATTTAAGCCGATCTTCTTCAAATGTCTACTTGAATCCTTTATTTGATCTACCGGGGTAGATTGTTTCCATTCCGTGCACTCCATGGCTAGAGATATCTCATCTTTTTTTCTTTTTTTTTTCTTTTTTGTAGTTACTGCTCATATATTGCAAACTATTTCATCTGAGTTCAAGTCTACACTACCTGTACCAGGGATAGAACTCACACTTACTATTCCACAAGTATTACGAACCAACGCTTTAATTCTCTAAGCTATTAGATTGATCCATAAATAAATTCAGTTTGTGTTTATTAGCTTTATTCTTCAAAAATGAAGTACGATTATATTTTATTTACACTGATTACGTAGTTCGAACTGGTGTCCTCATCTTTATTGTTACATTCACAACGTTTCGGATGTTGTACGCTCCGGCCTTCTTTAGGTGATTTTTTTTTTAATTTCGAACCGAACCCAGAATAGTCAATCTGTAGTTTGGCGTTTTTGAAAATGGGTTCGACGGCATGAAAAATCCAATTTTTTTACACAGACATCATCCAACCAATCTTCAGAAACGCCAACATACAAATTGACTATTCTGGGTTCGGTTCGAAATTCCAACAAATATCACATGAAGAAGGCCTGACCGTACAACGGCCGAAACTTTATGAATGTGATAATACAGATGAGGACAACAGTCCGATCAAGGTAAATAGTTTAAAAAGCACTCTCAGTTTCAGATTGAGACTCAAGGTCTAGAAAATTAGTTTTTTAATGCGTTTAACCTAATTGCGTTACGCTTAGTAATTACAACAGTAATTGTTTAATTATTTCCTGTTCATTAATATATGCCATTTTTTGTCTGACCTTCGCGAACAGTTTATATATGATCGCTTTCCTGGTCTTCTGACACTTTTATTTCCTCTGTGAATTTTAACTTGTGTATATTTAATGATTTAAGCTAGATGCATTAGTATAATAATTTATGGTAGCTAACAATTTAAGATATAAAAAAAAACTTTGTTGATGCGCTTTGATGTCTGGTGTCAATTTCTTCGGTAATTTTCGTAAGAAAGCGGTAATGTGAGAGGCAAGACAGATAGTTCGTAAGAAATAAAAAAGAATTAATTCAAAATGGATTGAATGATTATTCTTGATAAAATAAATTAATGTATTTAAAGATAATTGTTAATCTAACGAAGTCCAAGAGAAAAGTGTTTACTTTTTTATATTCTTTTCAAGTTAGACTTTTCATTTAACGAACACTATGGACCAGTAAAAAAATGACGTAATCTAAACAAACTAGCAGAAAGAAATTTAAGATTTAGAAATATATTCACAGATGTTTCTTTGTTACATATTAAAAGAATTGGTTTTAAAAACTCTCTGCCAGAGCAGAGTAAAGTTCTTTTGATGTAATTTGAACGGACTCGAGTTATCAATTATTTTTCCATTCATGAAAATCAGTGTTCACATCACGGAAAGAAGAACCTTAGAATAAAACAATATAAGAAAATTTTATTAGCAATATCTTCTAAGGCATGTAGAATTAGCAAAAAAAATGTTTTCAGTATCTGTGCAAGATACTGAAAAGAAAGCTGAATACATTCAAGATCATAGTCATTCATTGGGAACTCTATGATCTATTCATTCACACTTAGTATGTGCTTCGCCAGGGCTATATATGACTTTGAATTCAGATTTTCTTAGATTGTTTATCAACCAAGGCTGAAGTGTTCAGTTTGACTTACTATTTAACCCATAACTGGGGGAGAAGAGATGGATTCGTACATTTCCTATGGCTATTTGCGCATAAGTGAATGTAACAAACTCGACTAGTATTCAAACTCGGCTCTCATTCATTACAGCAACTGCACATCCGACACCACCTACAGATGTGTAAAATATTAATGAATTGAAAGACATTAGGAACAAAGAAAAGGGAAGAGTTTGAAGTAATGTTCCCCCCAACCCCCGACCCACCATATGACAGTGAATACTAGAAAATTTAATCTCAAATGAATAAGAAAATTGTATCGACCCAAGATGTTGGAAAAATCATAATCGAAACATATGACCAATGAGGAATTTCTTAAAATATGAATTAAATTAAAACTGTTGTTCACAATCATAAAGAGATAGACAGAAAGACTTGGAGAACTTAATACTCACAAGGCGGATCGAAAGCAAAAATGAGCAGTTATGAGCAAACCTTTCATATAGTTGCTGATATTTTTACGGCTTATCAACCCTTTGTGAGTTAAGTGGAAACATATTTTGGATTATAAAAATAATACTTTTTTTTTGATGAGCGAATATTGCTTTAACATTTTTTAAAAAAGAACAGTAACTTTTTCCAAAAACAAGTTCTACTATTTAATCCATATCTAGGAGGAGGAAATAGATATTTGTGCGGATGTCAATGTGACGAACCTAACTGGAATTCGAACTCGGCTCTCCGATTTCTCATTCTAATCCATTACATGATTCCGTCCATTACACCAACCGCACCTTCCGTTTCACAGAGACAGTTCCATAACGAAAATTCGTAAAGGTGCAAGTATTGCTGAAAGCAACAAAGAAAAGGAAGTTGTGAAGAGCCATGATTATTCCTCACTTGAAGGGATATGGCAAACAGAAAGAGATCTGGAGGAATTACCATGAATGAATTTCTTAATCTAATACCTAATTTCCATTGTCTCCTTCGAAATATTCATATTTGTCATTTACACTTGTTTATAGATAAATATCTAGAAAAATACAAGTTACTAGGCAAACTCTTTCCGCCATCTTTGTAGTCACATGACATGCTGTTTTCACACTACTACATTAACAATACTGATTAAATAGGTTGCTTTAAAAGCTCGTAGTAACTTCCGCTTGGATGCTGGTTTTCTAAGCGTAGCTTAGATGTGGTACAAGACTGAAAGTATGGAACACCCAGTTAGGAACAAACTCACTACTCATTCGTAATTGATCTAGAGAGATAAGCTTGCTAATTATTACACCACTTTGCCCCGGTAGTCTTTTTTAGGGATCTGGCCGGCTGGATGTTCAGTTACAATTTTGTTGTTGTTTTTTGGGGGTTTTTTTCTTGACTTTTTCATTTTTCAAGTATTCTATATTTATAGAAGTTCTGAAACAGTTTTTTTTTTAACTGTGAAGCATTAAATGATAAAACCTTTAAGGCTCCTAAGCATATATAGACCGATGTGCACCATAAGACTTATAAAATCAATTTAAGTATTATAGTGACAATATTCTTGAAGAAAACAAGTGCTAAACAAACTGTTTAAATAATTATGTATTGTTAGAAGTAGCTACTTTATTTTACTATTGTCCATCAAATACAAGGCCTAAGAGCTTCGAGCGGCACTTAGGCCTGAATGGGAATTTTGTAACGCGCAAAGGGAGGGAGGGAGGGAGGGAGAAAGGGTATGTAGGATAGATAACAGTTGCCTCTCGACTTCAAGAGGTTAAGATTATCGGGGTCGGGGAAACCATCCTCTCGGGAGTCTACACTGTAACATTTTTGGGAAAGAAACTGTCTAATGGGCACTTTCTCTTTACCAAAGTACTACTAAGGGAATGAAGATGAGTTTACTCCGTGGTATGTCAGGTCTTCGTTGTAAAGGTCTAAACTAGTGGAACTAAGGAAGATAGCTCGGCTAAACACTTGGCATAAAAATAGCGTTTTTTCTAGGGGAAAAAGTTTGAAAGATAAAAATTAATTCATAACCCTCAAGGCCGCGTAATCGCTTTTGAACTCCGTCAATGCTGGACAGTGAAGGCGAGACTGCACCAATCCAGATATGGCAATAATAATCTATTTTTGGTCTGATCTGGCTATTGTAGCGATAGACCATGGGAGATACGTATTTTATGGAGCGGTACAAGTAAATGGCCATTCTTCCAACCTCTTTTGCGATGATTCTCGTTAATGTTGATAATCTCGTTTGTGACTATAGCGCTCGGCGAATAAATAGAATTGTTGGGGGAGGGCATGGTATGTCTCCCTCTCGACGACATCCCAAATGTAGGATTTCATAAGATTCTATGCACAAGATTGTGTAGGCTATATGTTAGTTAAGGTGATAGGACGATGAAAATTCTCAGACAGCCACTCCTGGGTTATGTGGGCCATTTTATAGGGAAATGAGTCCTGGTGGGGGGATTCGTACGGCTGCACCTTGGTCCAGAGCTTGAACACCAAGTCTAGTGCTTCGATGGTGTTAACTCTGAACCGTTCAAGAAGTGGTGTGATATAATCTGTCTTTGCTTATGACTATCCAGCAATAATGATTTTAACTGGATGTGTATAACAGTAAATGTCTCCGTAGAGTCTGCACATGTCCACTTGTCGTTCCTTCCGTTCACTTAGTCATTTTGAAGAAGCTGGCCATCCGGGAGTGACTGAGGATGGCAACTAATGTCAGGAGCCTGACGTGATTTTTTATTTCCTGTATCACACTGAAAGCAGATATATCACTTATTTTGATACACGAAAAAGAAACGAGAATTTTAATTTTTTTATTTAATATGACGTTAAGTCATCCTCCATTTATGGCCCATAAAACGGTAACAGGAAGTGATATCAGCTCATTTTAAATGCGGGGTTCCCATCCGCGTATGTAAGGGTAAAGTACAAAAAAATTTGCCCAGTATGCGTGACAACTGTCACGCTGGTGTCAGCATTTCAGCAATGAGGGTGGTGCTGCCTCAAGGCTGAAATTCCCGTAACCAGGCAATTCTCAAAGCTTTTCTGTGAATTGTCCAAAGGGAGTTGAAGAACATATACTACACTCTGAACGCAATTCGAAATCCTGGGAGTTTGCTAGCGATTTACTAAGCGAAGCTTAGTTGTAGCACAAGGCCGCAAGCATTGAGCGCCAAGTGAGTATCGAACTCATTTTTAAGTCGTAAGTGATCTATAGAGACAAGTTTCTTCGCCATTACACCACATCTAAGTGTTCCCTTATTGCTGTATTTTGAAAAAATATTTAATTTTTACTTAAGATAATTTATTCTCTGCCTCGACTTCCACACTTGCGTTTTAACTTTGAAATTACGTTTTTTTCTGTTTTATCGCTCATTCATTTCATATCTTCAGGGAATATCAATTACGTGTCTGTTTTTGGTAGGTGGGAAAGCGTTTGGTGTGTACATTTTCATGTTATATACTTTGCTCAAGGCGACACGTGGTTTGCTAGAGTACAAAGGGACTCCAGCAAGGACAAGACACGTAAATGAATGAAACATCGACGCTCCTTTGCTTATATACTGCTTTTGGTAACGATATATAGCAGTTGTTAGCAGCAGTTACAATAAATATTTTTTTACAGGGAGATCGTTAAATATAGACTATTAATTATTGCTATGCTCTACTCTTTTCATAGCTTTATAAATATCTCTGAACAGCCCGCCTTTTTTCATAAGTAAGATACTGTCATCACCAACAACAAAATATATGCAAATACAATTGTGCTATGTATTAATATATAATGAATAACGAGTGTCTGGTGTAGAAACGGTTAATAGAAGATAGAACATTTAAAAATGGAAGAATAAAGCTTGTATTCAGACAGTTGAAATTGTTCTTATTGTTACCGTTTAAAAAAATTATAAAAGAAAGTTCTATTTTTTTAATACTTTTTTCACTGTTTTTTGCTTTTTGGATTTTTGCTTTTTTTTGTGGGGGGTTGCACCCGATTATCCCCGGTATTTTTATAACTTAATGCTATTGCCTTACATTAAAATCTAACGCCTAATACGAGATTTAAATCTAATCCATGCCCACTGATATCCACTGAGTTGAAGAAAGATGATCCGCTAGACTTGATCATCACAATGAAAAATGCCTTTGTAAATTGCATTTGTCAAACTTGTGATCCGAAAAAAAAATCTGATGATTATTATTAAAGGAAGTTAACGTAGTTACTTTGGGGATTGGAGGCATGGGGGTTATATTGCAACTGTAAAACGTAGTTTTATTTTATAGCGGAGGAGGAGATCGAGATATCAGAAACCAAAATTAAACTTAGTCTTTTTATTCCATACGTTTACATATTCACAACAGATGTCTTATGATTATCACTAGAAATTTAGTAACAGCATGATCCTTGCAAATTCCGTTTTTCGTTTATGTTTTTACCTTAATGAATAGTTATGAAAGACTATCTTAAAAGGAAATCTTCTGAAAGTACAGAAAGATCGGCGATTTATATAAACTGTTATATAATATCAGTCATCCTCTATGGCAGCGAAAGTTGGGCAATCTCCTCACAGATTAAGAAGTAACTGGAGGTAATAGAAATGTCTTTCGACAGAAGGGCGCTAAATATACCATGAACGAAATATGAGTAACGAAAAAGTTTTCAGTAAGATAAAAAAGGACACAAGTTTAGACTCATAAAGAGAGTTGAAATTTCTAGGGTATATTAACGAGGAAAGAAGGCCTTGAAAATCTGATACTCACAGGGTATACTGAAGGCTAGAGTGAGACAGAGGAAATAACGATTCAAGCTAACTTACTAGCTTGTGCAAGTGGATGTCAGAACAGGGACTGCGAGGCATGGTAAAAGGAGACATTGCTAAGAGCTACGAAGGATAGGAATTTATGGAGGCCAATGATCGCCTAGGTCTTGAAGGAGCATGATATATAATGGATATTTTTGGGCACTCACAAACATTATAGTTATAAGGGAATCTATGATGAAACACTAAATTTTACATTTTTTTTATTATTTTTTTTGCCTAAAAATTTAGATATATTATGTGTCTGCATTTTTATCTTTACATTGTGAATTGAAAAAGAAATTGGGATGGTCAGGAGACAAAAATTAATGTAAGCGTTAGAGAAAAAACAGAATATCTATAATGCTCCATTCTTCCAATTCAGTTAGCGTATTGTTTAATTACAATGCTCTGAAGCATTCTCGAACGTCACAAAATATCCTCTGGACACGCACGTGTTTTGTATACTTTTCCCTATAAAAAAGGCAAAGTAAAATTGCAAACCTGGTGCAAGCAGGTGTTACTACAGTATTTCACAATCAGATGGTCGTTTGTATTCGTTCAATTTGGATATTTTAGTTATTTTTTGTCGAGTAAGTTACTGGGTGTATCATCAGTTGGCATGTATCAGGAAGATAGTGACAATAAAATAGAAGAAAAGAAATTACAAAAATAATAATGCAAAATAGGAATTTATTTCAACTTGTTATTGAGATTTACTCAGTTTTGTTTAGCGTATCACAAGACCAAATGAAATGAAAATTGCAAAAGATTCTTCTTCTTACCGCGAACCTTCAGGATGTGAGTGATCATGGCTCGCCACAACTTCCTGTCTTATTTAGCTTTTGTAAGTTTTGTTTTGAACCATATATTCCAGTTGATGTTCTGCCATCCATTAACGCAATATGTTTAGTTAATTTATTTGCTGTTTCCCCCTCAGATTCTTGCATCCAGTATGTCATGCGAGTGTCAAATTCTCCAATCCCTGTTTCCTCATTATGTATCCTAGATATTTCATCTTTCTCTCTCTATCTTTCTCTCTCTATCTTTCTCTAAGATTCAAAATACAAGGTTCCTTTTTGTTTCCATTTTCTTGTATGTTAAGTTCATGGTATTCTCAGCATCTTTCTGTAGAACCACAATTCTGTTGTCTCCGATTTCGCCTTTGGTTGTGAGATTTTCCAGTATTCACACCCATAAATGATGACTGATATTACACAACAGTTCAGTACTCTTTTCTTTGTTTTAACGAATTCTCCTACTTCATGGTAATCTTCAAATAAAGACCAATCAGCATTTGAAAACCAAGCTTTTACCTAGACTTGAATTTTGTTCAACCATTTTGAATCGTCTTCTTGTTACATTTGGTTCAACAAGTTTTCAGGCTTATATGTAGTTATTAATTAAATTTTGATCTTATATTTTCACTGTATACCCATCGAACTATAACGTTAATAGAACAGCGTTAACTGCACTGACATGGGTGTTTAAAAATAAGTGTATTCGTTATGGAAATTTCATCATATACCTGAAAACATAATAAAACATAAGTTGGGTAGACTGAAAAGTTATTGATCCGATACACTTAAAAAATTGAACGTTCAGTAATTATATATATATATATATATATATATATATATATATATATATATATATATATATATTTTTTTCCATATAGACAAAAACAATTTACTTTTCAGTGCATTTAAATTGCACTTCGACTGGTGAAAACCAAAATGGTTACGAACAATTCTTTTGTGTAAGCAAGCTGCATGTGAAATGTCACTTCCTTTTTTCCATATTTAAAAAAATGAAAAACTTGTAATAAATAATTATTGCTCTACTATCGGTATTGAGCCCTCTTTTAAATTAATACTGCGAACGTTAGAATTTATATATTATTTATTTCTCATTACATTCGGAGATATATATATATATATATATACTTTATTTTAGGATATTACATCGAAAACCTGATGAGATAATTTGTATGCTCATCAAAACACGTCTGCAAATTGTGTAGCGATTTTGACATGTTTTCGATGTAATATCCTAAAAGAAAGAATATTGCTCTACTTTGTATTGAGCCCTCTTTTAAATTAAATGTTACCTGTATATATATATATATATATATATATATATATATATATATATATATATATATATAAAAGTGGACACTTAGTTCAATGCGATGCGGTAACTGTCAGTTTTATGCATGAACTCAATTTCCAGGCCATATGTGTTATATTTTGGCTTAACTATTTATATATGCTGATCAATGGTGCATTCTGGGTAATAAGGTTTATTATATTGTCCTAAGGGTTATTGGAAAGATAGTAATGATTTCAATAGTGGTTTTAATGTTTCAAATTATTCTAGAGGTTATTGTGTAGGAATAATTATCGATCCCATTGCGGTTATTTGTAATTATTTTATAATGTGCGTTTTAACTTTTTACTCATTATTTATTATTGATTACTAAATTATTTGTTACTCATTATTATTATTATTATTATTATTATTACATTTACTTGTGTTTATGTGTGCATTCGTAATTTGTTTACTATTTATTTCATGTGTTTATTTATTCCGATTTTTTTGTCTATTTTATTTATTTTTATTCATTTTTTTTTTCTCGGAGCAGGGTTGCTTATCTTATTCTTTTAGTTTAAGATATTGACTTTGTATAAAGTATGTTGCATTATCTGCATTACCTATATAGTATATATTTGCATTTATCATACCTGTATTTTGCAGTTTATTCGTTTTTTAGTTTTCGATTACTAAGTAGCGTAGTAAAAATTGTCAAGTGTTTGAAAAACACATTAATAATTTTATTTTTACGAAACGATGTAGATATTTATATGGCTTTTGATAGTACAGTTGAATGCAGAAGAAAACATGATAAGGCTGGATTTACTTAAATCATTCTAGACAGGCGGAAAGGTTAAAGAAACTTCGTAATAAATTAAACCGAGAAGAGTCAAGGGGTTGAATTCTTTATAATCTGTATGCATTACAAATGTCAGATAAAAAGACTTAATTGCGTTTTCCTTTTCAAAGCCATTACGAATTGAATAACCGCAATTTATGCTCAATGAAAAGCATTGATAAATATTTACGAAAATATGCACTAGTGAACAATTTTTAGTCTTTTAATTCGAACCCAAAATACAATTATAAAATTCAGTTTACAATATGCTCCGAAAAGATTAAATACATTTTATATATCATAACATTCGTCTTCCTCTTTTACGAGCCCTGCTCCTTCAGGGCGTAAGCGATCATGACTCTCCACAACTTTCTATTCGTTTTAGCTCTTAGCAATATTTGTTTTTTACTATTTTTCCTACTCCCTGTTCGGTTATCCATTGACACAAACTTTTAGATAAATTAATTGTTGTTTCGTTCTTTCCATCAATATGACGTGTGAGTGTCAGATTTTCCAGACCTTCTTTTCTCATTAGATATCCCAGAAATTTCCACTATTTCTGATATTATGCATAATTGTCCTTTTTGTTTCCATCTTTCTGTTAAAATTACTCGTTGCTTACACATTCCGCCCATTGCATTCTCAGCATCCTTCTGTAGAACCACATCTTTGTTGCTTAAAGTTTTATTTCCATCTGTGCGGTAATTGTCCAGCGTTCGCTTCAATATACAAGGGTTAAAATTTCGTTTACAATATTCTCTAAAAATATTAAATACCTTAACCTAAATAGATAAATGGCAAATTCTGTGTCCGTCCGTGTAGCTGAAACATTTCTAACTAGGGACACACTTGCTCTACGTAAACATATACCTTTTGGAAATCAGGATGATTCCTGGATTAATACATTATTACCTCCAAGACCTTCTTACAATTTAGAATTATTTTTCTGGCTTTAAATATCCTGCAAATGGTTGATAAACCGTAAAAAACAAATCAATCGATCTTCTATGTTCCATGTCTCTTCAAGATGTAGGCGAGCATGGGCCTCTACTGCGTCCTATGATATTTAGATTTTAGTAAGGTTTATCTTTTCACCATCCTTCTCAGTCTCAGTTACACCATTCAATTACGGAAGCAAGATAGACTGGTTACTTTACTTGCTGTTTTCCTTGTCTTCAGTATGTCCTGTGAGTGCCAAAGTCTCGAAGCCCTCTTTCACCATTATATAAACGTTGTTTTGTTTCCATTTTTCTCGATATTCACATGTTCAATCCATGATAATCTCAGCATATTAGTGTATTTATAACAAGCCTAGAATAACCGAAAGTTTAAAACAATTTCCAATCTCGACGCAAAGGTTTCGTTATCAGAAAGAAAAGCATTGATTTTTCATGTTTACTTTAGTTTTTCCTTCCGCCTGTGCCGTTAGGCGTCGCGGGGAGACACAGTCATCTGTCAGCGGTAAGGCGAGTGGCCTGGAGGAGAGATATCTCGTGGGATCTGAGAGTGTCTGCCACTGAGTTGCTCCAGCGTCTTCTTGGTTTGCCTCACGCTCTCCAACCTGAGGATGTATGCTCGTAGGGCTAGTTGGTTCATAGGCATACGAGTGAGGTGTCCGAACCACTTCATCCTCTGTTGTTCGATGTATTGTATGATTGGTATTTCTCCTACCATATCTCTTAATGCCTCATTCCTGATCTTGTCTCGCCTGGTCTTGTTCACTCTTTTCCTTAGGCATTTCATCTCACAAGTGATCAGTTTCCTCTGAAGGGTTTTTGTTAGGGGCCATGTCTGGCACTGGTATGTTAGCGTTGGTAGAAAAATGGCGTTGATGAGATTTGCTTTGGTGCTCATGGAAATGGTAGTATTTTTTAGCAAGTTGGTAACTGATTGTGTTGCTTTCTGACATCTGGTCTCGATTTCTCTGTCTAGTTTGCCGTTTTCAATTTTTCATGACAATTTAATTATATGTAATACCCTTTTAAAATGTTTATTTCTAATCCCTGACTGTAATACGTAATATCAATGATTTTGGTATACATATATTAGTAGTGTGCAAAGGTTTCCACCGTTTTCATTTTCATAAGAATCCTTCTTCGAGCGTTTATTCTGTCTCTCCAGGGCTGTGTGGATTTAATACTTTGCGGGATTTGCTTATCCGCTAAGAAAGTGGCATCGACGAGCCGAGTTCAAATTTCGGCTTGTCTGCTGCATTCGCATTTTGTACTAATGCCATTTTAAAATATATGAATCCATCTCTTCCTCCTGCCAGCTAATAGCAAGGTAGACTGAGCTTCAAGAGCCTTGGGTGGCAATCAGTCTAAGAGAAGGAAAATTAGATTTCTTCAAACAATCTAGTTTCAGAATAATGGATTGGCTATAGAGAATACTATATTCGCGACATATTTAAAAACATCTGATGATTGTCAGTGACTATTTCTGCAATAGAGATGTTTTCTATACTTTTTGACTCAGTATATGACTCACAGTTATATTTTTTCATGGAGATTTAAAGAAATATATAGGCGTTTGTTTTTTTCTAGGCTTCAATCTCCCATTATTATTATTACATCACCCGATTTATTAAGAAATTAATTTGATGTCAGAATAACGGCCCGACGACAGAAAAATCTACATTTAGAGCATTGATAATAAAGTAAAAAAAAAAATGACTTCACCAGAAACCATTGATTAGCTGGTATGACTCGTAAACAATTTGTAGTGTTATGAGATTCTGACTGTGTCTCATTTGTGGTCTTGTACCAGACTAGAATAAGTTTAGTAAATAACTTGTCTACTTGGTGGGTTAAATAGATCCTTATTCCCCACAGGGCACAGTAATCGAAGCATTTCAAGTGTTTATTTTCCACTTAGAACTTGCAGTTAGTGTAACGAATATGGGCGCGGAAAGTAAGAGTTTAAATTCTGGGCTAGTCTGTGGCGTTTGTTTTTCCATGAATGTTATTGGGAAAGGCATGAGTCTGTCTCTTTTCCACCTTTTATAGATTAAATAGCAGAGTAAAGTGGGTTTTTTTTAGCCTTAGAGGTAATCGGTCAAAAATAAAGGAAACTATGAATTTCAAACCGTGTAGAAAGCAACGAGAAAAGACACCATTATTTTTTTCCAAGAAGTCATAAGGAGTCGTGGCAGTTCATGCATGTTATAAGGAAAATGAGAAGACCACTTGATCGCGTATATCTTGAAAAAATCGCTATATTAAATGGCTGTGCATTGGGGAACAATGAAAATAAAAGAAATGACAAAAGCTTGGTTGTAGGTAATTCTGTTCAGGTTGGTGCAAAAAAAGGGGGATCTCGCGTTAGGTATAAATCGCTCCCTACATCGGGAGTTTATGATTTCAATCAAGACTTCTTTTCCCTACAAATCACAAAAGCTTTAAGTCATGCGTTACTCTAAAAAGTAAGGTGATCGTTCAAAGGTAAAAAAAGGAATTATCTGACACACAATTTGGGTAATGAAGCAGATTATATTTGTGCCACTGAGCGAAGCAGTCGCGTTTTTTTTTTATCTTTTTCGTTAACCCTTTCCTCCACATTTAGAAACTCCCCCAACAGAAGCACGTGGTACTATTTCCCTCGAAGCACAAAAAAACCCTCTCTGAAATGAAAAAGTATAGAAAATAGCGATTTTTTATTACCCACTACTATTTATCCACATTCTTCTTTCTACGTTATTTGTCTGTTTGTGTTTTTTTTTTGGGGGGGGGTACTATTTTATTAATATTATGTCCTTCAGGGTGCAGGCAATCATGACTCTCCAAAAACTCATTTTTCTTTACCGATAAATTGTGATGATTACTTACGAAATATAATGGAATGTTTTCTCATTGCCTTCTTTAAAATTTCGAATTCAGTTTCCCTTTCTTAAACAGGTTGCCAACGAAGGCTACCGAACTCAGAATACTCTTTTATTTAACCTATTGCTGGAGGGAAAAGATATGGATTCATACATTTCCCAACAAAATTTGGGTTAATATGAACAAAACTAGGCTGGAATTTGAACTCAGCTCGCCGACACCCCTTTCTGTACAGATGACATCTTGCCTACCTGCTGGCTTTATATATATATATATATATATATATATATATATATATATATATATATGATGGACTCTGCCATCTATTTCGACATATGAGGATCTGACAACTTCATTCAGCTTTTGTTTGTATTGATTATGATACTTCAGTCCTTCTAGTGACCTGCATACAAGTCCACATGCAACAGCGAGGATATCGGTACATAGCAACATATATATATATATATATATATATATATATATATATATATATATATATATATATATATATGTGCTAAAATAAACACGGAACAGATAGACACACGAATACATAGAAGCATACTAATATATATATATATATATATTAGTATGCTTCTATGTATATATATATATATAAAAAAACACAACAAATGATACTCAAATGTTGCCGCTTCCTCGCGGTGTAAACTTCATATCGACGTTCTGTTTATTGTACAGCGGTCTCAATCTTCATGCGATTCAACGGACAAGATACTCAATTCTTTATTTAGCGGTGATAACGGTTAACCCTAGACATGAAAATGGCTCTCCACAACCTCCTGTTTTTAGCCTTTAGTAATTTTTTGCTATATCTTCTAATCCTTGTTTTGCCAACCATTTACACATGTTCATTAGTTAGTTTATGCACTGATTTCCTCTGTCTCTCTTGTCTTCAATGTCCTGTGAGATTCAAATTTTCCAAGCCCTCTCCCCTCTTTGTGTGTCTTAAAAATTTAAACTGTTTTTTTTTAATATTTCGTAGTATAAAAGTCATTTTTGTTTCCATTTTTGTCACTGTTCACATGGTCAGTTCATGATATTGCCCGCATTAAATTTGCCTTAAATCACTTCTCCATCTGCGATGAGATTGTTCAGCATTCACTGCCATATGGAAGTACAGATATTACATAACAGTACACTACTCTTTTCTTTAATACCAATGAAATTTTCTTGTTTCTTAATACTTTGCATACCTTTTGGAAGGTATCTTTCCCTATCACTTTGCGCCTGTGGATTTCACTGTTGCACTTTCCGTACTCTGTTAAAACACTTTTCAAATATTTAACTTATTCTTAATACTTTGCTTGGCTTTTGGAAGGCATCTTTCCCTATTCCTGTCACACTTTCTGTACTCTGTTAAAACACAACCTAGATATTTAAAATTTTGCACTTGTTTAATTTTGGTATCTCCAATTTGTAAATCGCATGCTGTGCTTTTCCATTGGCTGACGACAATACATTCTTACAATAGATGTTTAGTCCTTTCTTCTGGCTTTTCTTTACTACCTTCTGTAGGAGTTTCTGTAAATTCCTTTCAATATTGGCTTTCAAAATGTGCGGCTTATGAAGTGAAAAAATAGAATAATTTTTTATTAATATAAAGGGTGCGAGGGATGAATTTTTTTCTAAATTACGCAAAAATGAAAATAACACTGACATCTCATTTTAACAGATATATTTAACAAAATTATACAAAAATATCTTGAAATACTAATGAGTAAATTTGTTGAATAAAATCATTATTGGCTTCAGATAACTTCGGAATCTCCTGCAACTCTTCTGGACGGTCTCTTTGTTTAAGTTGGTGAATGCTGCCATAATCCTTGCCTTCAGTTGCACACATATTAATCAAGGGGTTGCAGACTGAGGAGTTAGATGGCCAGATTTAAGGGGTGATGTGGTCGCAGACATTGTCTGATAGTCATGACTGGGTTCTCCTGTTTGTGGAGCATGATACAGAGTCCTATTGCCAGACATAGGGTCATTAGTGCGCCACTATCTTCTCAAGGCACTTGATGTAGGCTTCCATATTGATTCTGAGGCCCTTTGGGAAGACGAATGGAAGCATAGTGTCATCATCACTAGTAATCACTGCAAAAACCTTCTTAATCACTATTAGACTAATCCAAATCTTTCCGAATCCTCTGTACTGTCGTCGGATTGACACCCAAACACTCTGAAATGTTCGTATTCGAGCTTCGGGCGTGAATGCCAAGTAGTACAGCATGCCGTTTCCAAATTTCTGGCGGAGTGAATTGTATCATAGTGCTCGCTTTCTCATAGACGGTGCCCAACTGACCTTATTATACAGTGCAGTCGACAAAATCAAAAACAAGCAATGTGCATGCGCAAAATTAAATAATAATATGGCGACAATTTACCCATCGCACCCTGTATTCTAACGACCATCGCATACGAAGTATCATAATTGAAAATCCTGGCCTCTGAGAGAGAATTTACGTTTTTGTTTGCCTATACAGTCACAAAGAGTTGTGGCATTTTAGAATCAGTGAAGGGAGAGCTTGCTAGGCTAACAAATTGGTTTTCTTTTATTCCCAATTCTTAAATAGTTTTGTACAATTTATTTATAGTTTTGTAATTTTATATAGCTGCTAAAAATATTTTTAAGATACTGATCAAATCACTTATTGATTATTTCTACCTCTCATCAGTATGACTGATGGTAACCTTCAGAAGAGCGACTCGCTGCACCTTCTCTGGCTAACATTCTCGGTTGATATGAGGTGGAAAGATTATATGGAATCCATTGCTCGGTCAGATGCTAAGAGAGTTGGTTCATTGTGTCATGCTAAACAGTTTTAACTCTCCAGAATCGACCTTACATATTTATAAGTGTAACATTAATCCATGCTTTGAATATTTCTGCTACATATGGTCCGGTGCTCCTGTTATATATTATATACCGTAATTCCCCATGTATAATATGCATTTTTTTAAAAATAATAAGCAAAATCAGGGGTGCGTATTATCAAAAAATCTTTAAAAAATTGCCGTAAAATAAAATATGAATTATCATAAAACTAAACTAGAATAAAACTGTTTAAAACTATTTTTTAAATAAGAGTAGGAAACACTGGCCTTAATGAAATTGAAGAGGTCAAATTTATAGGGTTTGATTACCAAAAAAGGGGTGCGACTTATGCATGAGTAGAAGAATTTTCCCACACTTTCAATTTTAGGTGTGCGTATTATGGATGAAGGCGTATTATACATTGTGAATTACGGTATATTATATTCATAATCCGCACTTTTCACCTCCACCTCTTATGTTCATAGAACCTCATTCAGTAATCCACTACATTAAGCGTGATTTTGTATTGGGTGAAAAATTAGTAAAAAAAAACAAACAAACTATAGTGTACACAGTGAGGATCGAAATAACTATACTATCGAATAGTCTGGGAAAGTACTAATGCTTCTATGGTAGTTACCCAGAACGAAGCTGAATATATCAAATATACAGAATTATTTATTTACTTAAAAGAAAAAAAAATACTCCATACCTTTGTACAGGAAGGGGATGACAAAAGTCCTATTCTAGCCGATAAGTATTTTCAGTCGCAGTTTTCCCATCATAAATATTGGGAAAAGAAAGAATAGTTATTTTTTTATTTTTTTTTTACCAGCAAACATTGGCGTCTGCTGACGAGCTATAGCATACAATCCAGACTTGCAAGTCATTACAAATGTTTAATTATTTTTCAGTGTTCCACTTTCGTGACCTAGTACTTTATAAATATTTTTCTATCAAAACGATTTTTTTTTATTTGATTGAACATTGTCAATTTAGATGTGATAAATTATGTGAATAGTTAAACAATATAAATATAGGTATTTAATATAGATACTTCCACGGCCTATTTTAAAAATTATTAAAAAAATGTATTGCAGTCATTTAAATCTTTTGAAGTTTCGTCTTTGGGTTTAGTTGCAATAAATTTGCGCAGTGTTTTTTTTTTTTTTTTTTTTTTGCGTGCTTAAAAAAAGATTTACAGAAGCTTTTGTTATGTCATCTCGAATTACTTAAATTACACCATGACTGAAAGTTTGCTTAGATTTAGGAGCGTCTTATGGGATATTCGAAGTATGTGCGATCAAAACCGAAAAACCCTGTCTTTTTTTGTGACTGTGTGCGTATGAGTGAGTGTGAGAGTGTGAAAGCGCGCGTGCATGCGCGTAGAAGGAAAATTTCTTTCACATGACGTGTCCTTTTAGGCCGTGGGCGATCATGACGCTCCGTAACTTCCTATCTTTTGTAGCTTTAAGCAATGTTTGTACCATTAAAATCCATCCCATTCCCAGTTTTGCTATCCATCCATTTGCAAACAATAGTTACATAGGTCACACTACCTGTTTTTACTCAAAACTCTTTTTCTTTCAATATGTTCTGCGAGTGTCAAATCCTCCCAGTACTATTTCCTCATTATATATCCCAGAAATTTCAACTGTCTTTTTATGTCCATTCTTGTACCGGTTTTCGTTAAAACTTCCTCGTCGATCACATGTTCCGTCCGTGTTATTTTCTGCGTAATACATAATGATTACATAATTTCTGTAGGGAGTTTTAAAAAAATCTGTTAAATAATTCTGTTCATTTAATTTTTACAAACACTTACACTGCTCACCTATTAAAACAGTTTAAAGTTCAGCTGAACTGAATCAATAGCTTCATCTACCACAAAGAAAGTTGGTTCTCTGTGTCGTTCTAGAATGTTTTTCTCGTCTGAGTCCATAAATCAACCTTGCGTCCTTGCATGGAATATTGCTGTCATATATGGTCTATTACGCCACGGGGTCCTCGACAAAATCCAGAGACGAATATGCAAGATGATAGGTCTTGATCTGGCATCTAGTCTACAATCGCTATCCCACAGATGTGTCATGGCCGCCTTCTGTCTCTTCTACAACTATTTTCACGGCAACTTTTCCGACGAGATACTTTCGGTAGTTCCTGGACTGCATGAATTTAAGTGACCTGGTATCTCGGTCCCACCCTGTCACTGTCAAAACGTCTCTTCTATTCAAACAGCTTCTTCTCTTGCACTTCCCGTCTGTATAACTCCTTTCCCTTTACTTGCTTCCCCGATTACTATAATTTTCAAATGTTCAACTGTGATGTCAATCGACATCTGACACTCTGAGCTTGTTCCCTGGCAGTCTCTGTATCCTTTCCCCAAACATGTCTCTTTACTCTTGTTCTCAATCCTCTGTAACCCCCTTGCGTGCTAGTGGCACTCCCGCCTTGCTTGAGGTGAATTGCTTTAAAAAAAAAAATTGCTGAAGTGACAAAAGTAAATATTAATAAAAAAAATTGAAATACAAAATGATTGTTTTGTTTTTCAAATTCATAAAAAGAAATATTTTAATATTTCTGTCAAAAATTAAATTTCAACTGATTTAATTTCTCAGGGGACATAACTATACCAAATATGAATATATTTTTATTGATTACTTTTTGAGAGCTTATCAATCTTTTACGGGTTATTTAAACCCAGAAAATATTTTTAGATTGTAAGAAAAAAATTGACGTAATACAGTTTAGTGATACAATTCTGACTAAGTAACCCAAAACTGGGGAGAGAAGAGGTTCATGCCTTTCCGAAGGCTATTTTGTAAGTGAATATAACGAACCCAACGAGAATTGGAACGGGTTTAACAATTTCGAGTCATTATTCATTGCACCACCCACACATCCAAACTTGCAGCATCTGTTATTCCCAGGCGGTCACTCATCTAGATACTAATCAGGCTTGACATTGCTTAACTTCTGTGATCGCAGAGGATCAGGTGTTTCAACTTGATGCGGCCGTAAGCCCAAAAGATTCTGAGGTTTCATATTAAACAGTGAAATTTTTCTTGACGTAAATCACTTTTTTTGCCCACGAGAGTTTCTGATTAAACACCCTCTTAGAAATAAATGCATTCATAAATCCGTTCTGATAATTTTATTCTAAATTATTGTGCCACACTGTTTTATAAATTTAAAACGCAGATATCTATAGTTTGGGCCGTCTATAAGAGCGTGGTATTTTTTCTCTTCATTTTATATTGGAGAAGGCGCTTGATTCCAACGCCGCAAAGATTCCAGCACCTTCCTCATCGAACTCTGACAGATGGGATCGGTGTAATATTGACGCCAACGCGACAGTTGTCACGGTGAGAGGGCAGTTTTTGTCATTGATCTATACGCATACGAGTGGGAATCTCGAGGTGGTCTAATATTTAGCAAGCTTGTTCTGCTAGAACATTTTACGTTTGAATAGTGAGTTCAATCCTCACAGGGTGCCCCATACTTTCGGCTTTGTACCACATCTAAGCTACGCTTGAAAAATTACTATATACGTATACGGGATTCCCACCTAAACAAGACCTTGTCTCATCTTGCTGTAGTTGTGAGATCAGGTAAATAAAATCGATAGTTTTACAGAGAAGCAACAAATTCTATAGGAGATGTTTCTTCAATCTTGGAATAGAGTGGTTATAACGAAGATAAAAGTATAGAGATATTTTTGAGTGTTTATATTTTTTCGTCGAATGTATGAAGACAATTTCTCTGCTTCTAAAAACATCAAATTATATATATATATATATGATTGTGTCAGCAATCCCTCATTTATACAAGTTTTATTAAGGACGACTGATAAGATATGCGATTAAGCTTTTTATTTAATTTTTTGCATTCTTATAAGTGCTATCTTTTCTGGACATAAAGTGTCTAAAACTGTCAGAATGTTCGATATATCTGTGCGCTTTCGGCTATTATCGTAGCCATTAACAATTTTTTTTTCTTTTTTAACTGAATATGTAGGTGTTTATATATGTATATCTATAGTCATGGGAATACTTGTTTATTTTGCAAACGGTCAGCACGTTGTAACCGTGTTTATAGTTGATATTATTCAGAGTTTTTTTTTCTTTTTTATTATTAATGCTTCCATTATTTTTAACCGTTTTTTAAATGTGTGTAAGGCTACTATGGTCTTAGTTTCTACATTTATATTGCGGACAGTAGGTTTCCGTGTATGTGTTTAACTGAATCCTAATTGAACTATGACGTGAGAGATGTAATGTGAGTCTACTTGATAAGCATGAAGTAGTATGTCCAATATAATTATTAATTAAATTATTTTGATCAGGAATGCAGCTCCTTAAGGAGCATGTAAATTTATAAATACTATTGTTCCTCTGTAATTCTGGTCTTGCAGGTGAATCGTTATTGTTGACGATGAGGTTAGCAGTTTTAAATTATATATATATATATATATATATATATATCCTAATGCTATGTGGATTTTATCTGATTATAGTATGCATGAACAATCACAAATTCTATACAAATTTCCTGTGCACCTACCACAAGAACGTGTGTAATTTCAATTCACGTAAGGCTGAACAAGCATATGACATGGAAGCAATGCACATTTGACTGCATGGTTCACACTTAACAATAATGATCCTAGGACTCGCCAAATGCTGTATGTTGACATTCCTATTCATCATGTTTTCTGTTAAAATGAATACAAGTCGACAGTTTGGCAAAAAGGATCGTCAGCTGAATGTACACATTGTTTGACATTAGCAATTTAATTGGCGACTTCTGCTTCTTTATGTTCCTGTTGTAATAAATGTATATATTTATACACTGTTAATGGAATTCTTTCAAATACATTTAAAAATGCCTGGATTTTGTCTCATCGATTACGCAGTGATAACGAAAAGGCATCTGTATTTCAAATGCAGCCGGAATTACTTACAATGTTTGCAACCGTGTGCTGATTGTTAGTAAAATAGTGCCATAGAATTTAGGGAAAATTATGCAAAGATCAAAAATTACCTAAGAGAAAAATCACAAAATTAAAGTCTTGCATGCAATTCATTATATTCTAGTTGAAGTCAGAAGCCGTCGTTCAAGATTTAGTTTCCAACAACGATTATCTGATGTTCAAGTAACAGTAAAGTCTTATATTGACCTCATCACTACGTCCTAAAATTACAAGGCACATAGAAGAAGAATCAAGGCTCAAAAATAGTGATTATAATAATGATATTGCGCGAGTCAATGCTGAGAACACCTTACAAAATTTTTCTGTTAATGGCTCAGGTAAAACGTTTAATTACAATTTCCTTTTCTGTAACAGCAATGCCTCATACATTTTCTTGTGCATCTTGTATTTTGAATTGATCGAGGTTCCAAATCAAATTTTATCGCTTTTCATCTACTTCTCAGTCATTGATCCGTAACTCTTTACACTAGCATAAAAATCCAAATTCCGATAGTTCTGGGTATGACGATAAACTACAGCCGGCAGCAAGGCCTCTGATCGGGAGGTTTCGAGGCGCGTGTTGTTCCGTGGTCTACTCTGGCCCAGGGTGGCAGCAACTCTCATGTTCCCGACTACGGGCAAATAATAAACCTCCTCAAACAAAAACAAAAAAAAACTATGAAAGTATAAAAATAGATTTTTAAAGCAAAATGACCAGCAATACATTTTATGGTAGAAATACTATCAATATATTTTATAGCAAAATGACCAACAAAACATTTTATATGTATTTGAAGGCAGACAAGTGCATGCAAAATATATTTAGTTGAAGCCATAAAATTGTTCAAAATATTTAGAATTCGGCATTAAATAATCCATATAGCTTGATATGCCACTAAACAAAATCAACCAAACCAAATTCCTTTAAATGATATCGTTTTTCGTAAACATTCAAATGTAGTGAGATGATGATGCCAGAATTGTCCCTAATCTAATTATATTAAAATATATCTTCATGAAATATAAGAATATATATTAGCTTTTGACTACACTAGCAGACAATTATAATTGAGAAAACCTTCGTAGAAAATTGACAATTATTGAACACTTTGAAAAAAAAAACAAAATATGAAAACCGTGTTATATACATATCAGCACACAACAACCCAATTTTTTCTTAGATTATAATATTTGCATTATGAATGACGAAATATATTCGACTCGAATCATTTGCTTAGATATTTTAAATCTACCTAATATTCCGCAAGCTTATCGTTACTTTATCGCTACTTCCATGGAAAATATCCCAAAAAGCTACATTCCTTAGTTCCACTTGTTCAGCTTTTCACAGCTAGGATAAGCCAACCCATGTATTCCATTCGTAAGGAGGAAGTTCCATACAGCTTCTTCCAATGAACTGTTACTTAGTCGAACAGACTCCCGAAAGGATGTTTCCTTGATCCCTACCAGTCCAGAATAAATCGATCTCTATCCTACATATTTTCATAATCTGCACTGCTTACTTTCTTTTTATACGCTCTAAGATTGGTTTGGTTTAGTTTGTTTTGTTTTACGGCATATCAACCTCAATGGGTTATTTAATGCCGACAAAATTTTTATTGCTGGTAATATTTTGTTTTGTCAAAAATCTATTTCTGATAAAAAAATTTTTCCTCGAAAATGTATAGCCGGTAATACTATTTTAAAACATGTATTGCTAGTAATATTTTTTTCAAAAACGTACTTTTGGTAATATTTTTTTAAAATATATTGCTGGTAATATTTTTTTCATTTTATTTTTAATTTCATTTTTGTATGTACGGGAAATATATATATATATATATATATATATATATATATATATATATATATATATACGCTATGTTTATGGACAATTATTATCTTAATTTTTGCGAATACATCCAACAAAAGTTAACATGCAATAATGTTAAGAAACAGGCTAAACGATAAAATGTGATAATAGGGTTGAGTTCAAGTATCCCGGCCAAAAAAAAAAAAAAAAGCACAAATAAAATAAAAACGCCAAATAATTAAACCATACAATACTTAAGGGAAAGGGTAAGATTTAGGAACATTAAGATTACCTCCTCGGTTATCCATCGAAACTGCAATCCAACGAAAGAAGAAAAGAAGCCAGTCCCCACCGCGGGCCATTTAAAAAATATTTCGCGCACCTGATTGGTTGTTACAAACATCCAATCGGATGTGCGGAATATGTGGTCTTTCTTCCTCTTATTCTTTAAAAAGGCCAGAGTGGCTGTTAGCGTTTAGTTGGAAGGGGGAATCAGGGGTTGATCTCCCCTGATTGGATCGATTTAGTGATGGGGAGTATGATGTTAAAAGACCCGAAACTCCCTGATGTACCAAATCAAAACATCACTGACGACCCCCTTGGGCACCTACTTAAAAGCGTATTTGCGAATTATTCTGGTAATAATATTTTACAAGATATTTCTGGTATTAAAACCTATTTTTACACTTTTATAATGCTTTTTACCTCAGTTTGGGGGTTAACTATTTGCCCATAGCTGGGACCCTAACAGGTGCTACCACATCGGGTCAGAGTGGACCTGGGAACATCAGCAATTGGTGGTTCCACGCTCCTCAAAACCTCCTGATCAGAGGCCTTGCCGTTGGACGTAGTTTATCGTCTTACCCAGGACGGACGCTCTAAGAACAACCTCATTCAGAAACCCGCTACCCTAAGTGGCACTTGGGTCTTTTATTGGGAGAAAAATAGTATAAAAAACTTTGCACGAGTAAATTTTTTATATCTAAGTGCTGATATAATTAAAGAATGAAGTAAAGAAGACATAGTTAATAGTTCTCCTGGAGTTTGAACGACTTGACCCGCATACGGAAAGCTATCTTATGAATTAAATATAAAGCATGATGCAATAGTTACGCTCGTAAAAAATCTATCCTTTCAGCAAGGATTATGCCATGAAACAAGACTGAAGAAGCCTCGCCCACTTGATATCTGCAGAGAAACAAATTTGTTTAATAATGTACACGTTTTAATTCCATAGATCAGTCTCTGCCCAAGTGATGCCTTTTTCTCTTTTATTTTAAAGGTTTCATTTTCAATAACAATAAACGTGTTAACATAATAAAATAAGCATTTAATAGCAATAAATAGAATAAAATATTCATTTCTCTCGACCTACTCTGAGTTTCACTGAGATGTATCCACTCGACAATTTTATTATAAAGATAATATTATATTAACATAGAGAAAATTTATTAAGAGCCATAATTGACAGAAAATTGTGGAAAACCATGATCGCCAGTCCTGAAGAGACACGGCACATAGAATTTTATATATATATATATATATATATATATATATATAGTTAGTTAGTTAGTTAGTTAGTTAGTAAAACAGAGAGCCAGACAAATTACTTATTTAGTTATTTTGCCTACTCGTATCGGTTTTTTTTCTTTATTTTGAATTTGCATGCTGGACGACCATTTTCGGCTAACGTACATGTTCTTGGTTCTTTCTTTTTTTATACCTTTTTCCCTTTGGTATTGGTTTGATTATTTGCAAATCAAAATACTGAAGGTTTTCCGAACGAGTATAATTTCTTATACTTATAAGATTACTACTACTAATAATATATATATATATATATATATATATAGAGAGAGAGAGAGAGAGAGAGAGAGGGTTTGTGCAAAGTCATCAAATTTTTGACTGATGGCTTACTGAAAACACACAAACCCACCATTCCAATGAGACCTATTATCTCTGGCATTGATAAATTATAAAATGCGCTACAAATTTCATCGCCTCTTTTGGAAACAATTAGAGATCTTCGCACCCGGTAAAATTCAAGCGATTTCAACAAATTGAGAAACACTAATATAAAAGATAAAGTCATGACTAACTTATATATTAAATCCTCTTAGACTAACACACAAGCTAACAAACGTTTACATTTTCTTTAGAACATCCTCTATAAAATCACAAATAAACCTCTCTGGTAGTATTGCTTATTTTGTTCCTAAATATAAAGAAAACAATAAAAACGAATTAATAGATGTGTTTCCCATACATTTTACTTAAACATTCTTCTTCATTCACTCAACATTTTACTTATTCATTCGGTCTCTTTCATCATTTAATTTATTTAATTAGAATGTTTGCACTCCAAAATTTCTACTTTAGAATGAAAATGTAATTGTAAAAAGTAATTGAGCAAGTGTTTCTAGTTTCATCTTCACTTCAACAAAACGTGGTTTACAAAACAGTAAATTTATACAAGCGTTGAAATCAGGTTTTTATTTTAATATCAGAATAAGAAAATAACTTAAAACCTGAAACAAATTCATTTCAACATAATTTGTATTTCACATCGAAATATATATATATATATATATATATATATATATATATATATATATATATATATATAGTGTATTGGGGCATATAGATCATTATTCAAACATATATTGTTAAATATAACAGACAGCGAATGTCTATTATGTTTGATCATGAGGCGTTCTGAACTTCATATAATTGTTTTGATTACGGGAGAAAATTAAGACAAAAACTGTCCAACATTTGGATATTTTTATTATACTGTTCCTTGATCTAAGCTTTCTGCTCACAGGAGTCATAATCAGAGTTGTTATATGGATATTTCTACACAGATATTCACCATCAAAGATGATATTCTGTTATGTTTACATAGCAGTTCGCTATGCGACGATAACGGTCGCGGAATAGCATTCATTGTCTGTTATATTTAATAACATATATGTGTGTGTATGTATGTATTCAACCTATCAAAATACCTACACTAGTGTATTACTTACAAAAACCCATAACAAATTAATTACTCTCTACCACCTACGTAAATATTGTATTCTCCACTAATGAATTTATACAAATTCTTCAATCTGTGAAACCAAACAACTAAATAATAGCATCTTTCGACGTACAAAATTTATTTACTAATGCCCACGTACATGAAACGGTGTGTATACAATCTGAAGATGGCTCGTGTGAGCCGAAAACTTAGATCAAAGAACCAACTTAATAAAAGATATCCAAATGTTGGAACATTTTTGTCTTTATTTTCACCGGAAATTAAAGCAAAATACGAACATTAGAACAACCCATGATCAGACATATTAGACATTCATTGTCTGTTATATTTACCAATGTATGTTTAAATAATGATCTGTTGCCCCAATACACTATATATATATATATATATATATATATATATATATATATAATATTATTTCTGGAAGCAAATTTTATAGAAATTGTCTAAATATTATGTATATCCGGGCTCTTTTCGTCTATACTTTTAGCCATTATCAAGTTTGTTTGTTTTTTATTTAATTTATCATGCGTTCTTATATTTTTTTCTTTTCTGGGCGTAAATTATATAGAAATTGTGCAAATCTTTAATTTTAAATTACATTTTTAGGTTAAATGTTTAATTTACACCCAGAAAAGAAAAAGTATAAGATCCCATTAAAAATTAAATAAAATACTTAATAATGACTTAAATTATAGCCGAAAATGCTCGGACATAACAAACATTTGGACAATATATATATATATATATATATATATATATATATATATATATATATATATATGAGAAAGATGCATTTCATGTATGTGTATGAGAGACAAATAAGATTATTGTAAATGGCGTAAAAGTTTACCGCAATTCTTTAACTTCCTGTGCCTAATGCATTTAGTTCATTCATGAACTAAATGGATATAAATATCACTCAAACGTTTGAAAATTTTTCCTCTTGAATTTATAAATTAAACCCGCTTGTGACATTTGAATACGTAATGAATTTACGTGAAACGGCCAACGTTATTTTAAGCCCGATTCTATTGTTGTGTCTGTCGAGGAATTTGCATCTTTTTTAATGTCATTGTTTTTATACAATAGGAGATTAGAAATTAGACAAGTGTACTTTAAAATTACTTAATAGCCAATTTAAGCTCTCATTCAAACAATAATCGTCTGTTGTTTAGCTTTTGACCATTTATACAAAGACAGATCAACTTTGTTGCACTTCAGGCGATCTCTGATGTCTGCCGCCATTATCAGTAAGACATGGGCGTCCGCAGCTACTTTTCCAAGGAGATGAGGAAAAAAGAGAATATTCGGAATATATCTTACTGGGAATGCCGTTACACTAGTAATAACGAAGAGCAAGTGAATAGTAGTAGTCTTTTTATATAGGAACCTAAACTTAATGTTTTATAAAACAATTATACCATTGCCTTTTATTAAATAATATCTAACATTTTCTCAAAAAATTTGTTAAACATATCCGACAAGAGCAGTCTGTAATTTTTCGTTCTATTTTTTCAATTTTCGAATAAGATGTTATAAATCGTGATTAAAACTGTGAATAAACTGCCAAAGCTTCATGTTTTGTTATGTTTGTGTTCAGTTATTTTTTATTGTCTCAGTCATTATCAAGAACTTTGTGATGGTATTTTAAATTATTAATAGGATATTTTATATGCGTACATTGTAATAATAATCATAATAATAATGCATATAAATATGTAATAATTACTTTTTCAGGGCTGTCCAGCTCCGTGGAGCAGTTTTATAAACGATGTGTCTTTTGATTTATTTCAATCCTAGCGTTTTAAAAACGACAGGATGTAGGCAACAAAATTGTATCTACCACAAGGACAACACTCAGTTTTTGATAATGATGGCAATTACTTGAACAAAAACAAATCATGAAATTAAGACAGTTTATTCAAAATTTCGACCAAGATATCCAACATCTTATTGAAATCATAGAATTAAAAATTAAAAGCAGACGAAACTTAACAAAACTTTGTTGCTGCCTTTAGTATACCTTGTCTGCGTGTGTGAGATTTATAGTATTGTTTATCCAATACAAATCCCTAGAGCCACTCAATGTAGAGAGTTACTGAATGAGGCTTCTGTAAGAGCATAAATGGAGAAAGTAAGAAGTACATATTACGAGGATATATAAGATAGATAACGGTTGAGCCTAGACTTGAAAAAGTTATGATTGTAATGATAGGGAAAGCATCCTCTCGGGAGTTTGTTCCAAAACGTAACAGCTTTTTGTAAGAATATGTCCGAGTACAACTTCTCCCTTACGAATGGAATACGAAGGAAATGAGTATAGTTGGTCCCTGTGTACCAGATTTGGCGGGTCCTAGTTGTGAAGGTTAGAACTGGTAGTGTAGCTAGTCAGAATATTTGCCATGAAAATAGCGATGGAGTTGCCAGAATGTAAAAAATTATTTAATAAAATACATTAGAAGACATGATATTAAAGAAAATATTAATAAAAGGGAAAGAAAGAAAATTACTTGATAAAAAAATAAATAAATAAAAATGTTAGTTAAAACGGTAATATTTTGAAATTAAACTTTCCATTAATATCTAACGAAAACATTTGTTTTTCGCAACTGCAGCTGATAGGTGGTTTGTTTATAGCAACAGTGGTTGCTAATTTAACTTACTAGTGTTTCCATTGGTCAAATTCAAGCAAGTTCGTTCTTTCTTTCTTTTCTTTTTTTTTTTTTTTTTGCCCGCGTCTGGATTTTTTTTTTTTTTTTGACGAAAAAGAACTAATAAATAAATTTATATCGGTCTCGAGCGTCTTTCCTCTCAGTTGAGCAAATTTAGATCAGTCCAAGGCCTTCGATAGAGTTGACAATCGCTTTCTCGAGGCTGTCCTTTCGGCGGCCGGTTTTGGGCCGTACTTTCGTACCTGGATCCGACTTTTGTATGAGATCCCTGGTGCGCTGGTGGAGGTGAACGGAGTACGATCGGAGCCTTGTATATTATCTCGCTCCATTCAACAAGGTTGTCCGCTTTCGCCTTTGCTTGACGTTCTTGCGTTGGAACGTTTCCTTCGCAAGTTAAAGACTAATCCGTTCGTATGCGGAATTTCCCTACCTGGTGCTACCACCTCGGCCAGGTATTCCGCCTATGATGATGACGTTTCAGTTCTTGTGTCGAGCAGGGCCGGGATTGACGAAGTCAGCAAAGAAATCAGTGGTTATGAGATGGTGACAGGGGCCAAGATCAACCGCGATAAGTCTGTTGACTTGCGGTTGGGTGCGTGGTAGGGAGTTTCTCTTCCCGGACCTTTCCTCTGGACGCATGGGCCGGTCAAGATTCTCGCCGTCTGGTTCGATTCTGATATCCAGTTGGAAATGAATTGGTCGGAGGTGCAAGAGAAGACCGGGATCGCAATTAATTTGTGGTCTCGGAGGAATCTTTCCTTAAAGGCGGAAGTATGCGTTCCACACATCTACCTGATTCGCCTTTACCGACTCTTTCTGCTTCCACTTCCGTCTGACACTTTACTGGCGTTAGTGAGACTCTTGTTCTCCTTCTTGTAGGAAGGCAAGGCTTCCATAGTCTCTCGGGAGATCTGTTGCCTTCATCCACCTGAAGGCGGTCTAGGTATGCCTAGCATTGAGATTCGTCAATATATGCTTCGCATCGGGTTCCTGGGTCAAATGTGTCACGAATCGGGTGAGGTGGGCGCCTTCTGGAAGGAAGACGCCCGTAAGAACTTCCCATCCCTGAGAAGTGTGCACTCGTGCAAGGAGGAGGCCTACCGTTTACCCCGAGTCGAGTGCTCCTTCTACCGTAAATGTCGTCGTCCTCTGAAACGCCTCTTATGGGCGTCGGATGGCCTCTCCAACTTCCAGGCGTTGTCTCGTAAGGTATTATATCAGGTGTTAGCTAGGGGGGGGGGCGTTCGTGATGAACTGATTGACGAGCTCGGTCTTACGAAGCAGGAGGTTCGCTCAATATGGCCTTGGGTGCCCGGGCTGAAATGCCAATAACAATGAGGCATCACTCACCTGGCTGGTGATACGTGGGGCACTCTGGGTCGCCAAGAGACTTTGCACAGCGGGCTTGAAGAAATATCCAAACTGTCGACGCTGTAGTGGGGAAGTCGAGCCCATTGGACACGCCTTCCTTCAATGCAGGGTGGTAGTGCCGTTGTGCAAGTATGTTGAAGGCCTCATGGTTCACATGCTGCCTGTTCTTTGTCCTTGAGGCCGCTTCTGTTTGTAACAATGTGGTTCCGCCGCTGACGAAGGCTGAACATTGTGTTCTTATGCTTGCTTGGTGTTATGAGAGTCGTGATTTGGGCGACACGTCAGAAGTGATTCTATGAAGGCGAGAAGTTCATTTCTTCCCAGCTGATCTTGTATTTTAAGCATCAGCTTAAAGTCAAGATTAGGTCGGAAAGGCGGTGGCTCACTTCATCAGAATTTAGCAAAAGGTGGGTGAATCTTGCGCGTTTGTGTCGTGTGAACGTGGCTGACCTGGATTGGCAATTTGATGCCGATTAGGCATCAGGATATTGTTTTACCTGGTTTGAACACAGGCAACCCATCACGAAAATAGATTAGCTTAGGTTTGTTTTATTGAAATTTTTAGTTTCTTTTTTTCAATAAACTTAGCTAGGGTATGTATGCTCATTGGCCCCTTTTATTTCTGTCCCTATTTTCTTTAAGTTTAATTCCCCATCCCCTCCCACGTTAGGTGGTCAGTGATGTCTGTTCTCTTGTGGATGCGGGCCGTCTTTCGTTTCGTGTGTGTGTTTTCGTATTTTGTTGTGTCTGAATGAGTGCGTGTCTGTATGAGTTCTTTGGATGAACGTTTGTTTTATATTATTATAGTCCCGCATTAATTTCGTCCAGTTAACTGATGTTTCTGCTACATTTAGTGATTGTGGGGGGTATTAGTAACATGATTTTGTTTAGTCTCTTGTAAATAGTTTTTATTTCATATTGTAAATACTCATTGGGGCTAGTTTTTAATTTTTTTTAATTGTTGTTTTATTCCCCTCCCCCAACAGACGATAAATTGTACATATAGGGACTAGTTACTATTTTCATGGAGACATTGATGTATTATGGTGGATGTGGTGAGAAAGGTACGTAATAATGTGTTGTTTTGGTGCAAGGAATATTGTTAGTATGATCGGGTCAGCGTTTGTAGCTAGCTAAGTTTAAAGTTAAGACAAAATACCTACCTCTTCCCCATTTCGGCCTTGTGCCACGCATTCTGTTATCACAGAATGAAATAAACTCAGCTTGACAAATTTCTGACACTCCGTTGTAAATATATATTTAAGGCGCTAAATTTTTAATTCATATCAAATCAATTTTTAATTTCTCTTTGAACAGAGAAAGATTTTTTTCTAAGTATATCCTTCCAGATGAAGGGTATAAATTTCTCCTAGAACAGAGAAAAGTATATTTTAGTGAAAAAATATTTAAGCCAGAAGGCTTTAAATTTTATTTTTCCAGAGGAAAAATTATTTAATTTTTAGAATATTATGTTAATATTCTTTACGTGTAAAGAGTATGACAGTGTCTATTCAAACATTTTATTTTGTTTTTTAAAAGGTAGAGTGAAAATTACCCACCTCTTTACTTGTAAATTTATTGCAATTTTAATAACAAACTAAAATTGCCGATAATTTTTTTTCTTTTAAGTGTTGTCAAAATGCTTATTTTCCAGTAAAACACATGTGAATTTTGTGATTTATTATAACATCTTTTTGTATAAAATATTCTAAGAAAATATGTTTAAGGTAAACTGAAATTTCTCTTCTATTTACTTATAGCAGTTGTGTTTTATTTGGTTGCAAGTTTATTGAAAAATGATTATTTCAGTAAAAAAAAGAAATTATACATAGAAATATACTGTATTTTTCTGTAGCAAATTTATGAAGTTTGTGAACTTCTTCAAATCTACGAGAAGAAATAATTAAAAAAAACTATGAAATTTTATAACATTTTTTTTGTTTGAAAATTGTGCTTTGTGAATCCTTTTTCTTTTCTTTTTCGAAGAAAATACCAGTAAGTAACACACCATATCTATGTGGAATTATATGCATTGTCATTTTTTTTTTTATTTATTTAAGAAAATGTTGTTCGTGAATATCGGTTATTCTCATTTTGTCTGTTTCTATTGACTCGTGACTATTATTTTGTATCCAAAGTAAAATATATTGTTATGGCAAGTTGTTCCCCTTGAGACTTTGACAGAATAAAAAGATTCGTCATAAAACTTTTCAAGAGACTAGTAAAGTTTCATTTATGTGGAAAGGTTCGTAGGTTGAAAAATAAGGCATTCACCCATAAGTTGCATAAACGATTTTGTCAAGTTTGGATAGTGATTAGGAAACTTCTGTCCAGATATTGAAGCAATACTCTTATAGTTTTATCTGACTCTTGGAAAAATGGTGTATGGCAGCATAGGTTCTTTTTGTTTAGTGGTTATTTAATGCCAAAATCTAAATATTTTGTACACAATTTTATGACTTCAACAACAGATGTTTTGTACATAAATGTTTCACAGCAAACTTGTGTTTTGGATATAAAATATAGATGATAAAATGTTTTGTTTTTTAATATATTACGAGTAATTTTACTATGAAAATGTATTTTTATACTTTTTTTAATGTCGCATTGATTGTTATTTTCCTATAAAAAATTATTGTTGGATATTTTACTATAAAAAAATCATTGTTGGTCATCTCATCTTACTATAAATATGTATTGTTGGTCAATATAATATTATAAAAATGTACTGTTATTTAGTTTTCTATAAAATGTATTGCTGATATTTTTTTAATAAAAGTTCGTTGCTGGTATTTTTACTATAAAAACGTTTTTTAATTTTTTTTTATGTGGGGGGGGGTCCCATTTTCCCCTGGCTAGAACCTCAACAGGTGCTATTATCCCCAGTCAGAGTGGCCCTGGGAACAACAGCAACTAAAAGGTGGTTCCACGCTCCTCAAAATCTCCAATCTCCATGCTGTCGGATGTAGTTTATCGTCATACCCAGGACTAGTATGGAAGGAAGGATTTAAATACTTTCTGGAGCGGAACAAAGAATTTACCATTTTCCAGCATCTTCAACGATGGTTCCTCTTGCGTTCTGAAGTGAGCTCGAATCCCAATAGACGTTCCAGGTGTGTGTACGTATAAATAATTATAAGTGCAAATGATATGTTGACCGTCATTCAACGAATGCCTTTCTACAGTATGTGCTGAGAAAAAGGAATTATTTATGAAACAATTCAGTCTTAAAATTTCTCTCACAAAGAAAATGCTGAGTGAGAAAAAAATAGTTTGAATTCTAACTACTTAGTTTTAGGCAATAGCTTTTCATGTCACTACTATTTTCTTGCATTTTCACCTTCTCTGTTTTTGTACCGACATAACTTAAAAATTTAAATGATCAGTAAATATCAATTGATTAAGATAAAGTATTCAAGTTCGAGATTTGCTTCTATTTTATTCCTAGACTCGTAAATTTTCCTATTCAAAAAAAGTTCCTCGTATACTTTTGCGAGAAGAAATGATACTTTATGTTAAACTTAAATAAATACAGTAATTTTTTTTTGTGGGGTGGGGGGAGAATAAAAGGATTTCGTCGCAAATCAATTCAGCAACCAATTTAATCCATTAATACCCAGCGTAAAATTCGGTATTAATTATAGTTTCCTCAAAAATTCCGAAATTACATTTTTCATAAAGACAAGTTCCGGAATTATAGGTTTCTAAAAGAAATTCTGTAATTAAAGATTTCCAAAGAACATCTGAGATTAATTATACATTTCCAAAGAAAGTGCGGAATAAAGTATAGGTTTCCAAAAGAGATCCGAGAATAATTATAGGGATTTTCCAAGCGTAGCTTAGATGTGGCACAAGGCCGAATGTATGGGGCACCTAGTGAGGATCGAACTCACGACTCGGTTATAATTATTCTAGCGAGACAGCTTGCTAACCATTACACTGCCTCGTGGTGCCCAACGATTTTCTAAGGACAGCTTAGATGTGGCACAAGGCCGAAAGTATTGGGCACCGAGTGAGGATCGAACTCACTACTCAGTTGTAATTGTTCTAGCGAGACAAACTTGCTAACCATTACACTACGCCGAGGTGCCATCCGAGAATAATTATAGGTTTCCAACGAAAACACAGAATTAAATATAGGTTTCCACCTAGAAAGCATCTATCCCCACCGCCCTCAGGGCAAACAAATTCTTTCGTTATTCATTTATTACATATATTATTTTTACAGTCGTTGCTTTAGTTTATTGCAAGCTGAACGAACTTGGTTATAAATTTCTTAGTCTCTTTTAGTTGAGGGAATTCAGGATATCATTTTTACTTTCTAATGTGTTACTTTTAAACAATAAATTACATCAGTGGTTATGTCGTTGGGAGGCAATAATTATTACCTTAATTTCGTAAACCATTGAAATGAGTTCGAGCCTCGCTGTTGCCCTAGACTTGTGGCATTGTTGGATTAATCTAAACTTTGGAGCTATATCATTATTTATCTAATATGATTTTTGTTTTTGTTTTTTTCTGTTTAGTCGCATTGTGGAAATGCGGCCAGGACGAAAACTTTTCAGGATGCCTTTGAAGTACAGTGTAACCCGGATATAAGAGAGTTGTCGGGACCGGAGAGGAAGTCTCTTATATCCGGGTTTGGTCTATTTTATATACATTAACACAGGCTGTAATTTGGGACCAGAGAAAATCTCTCTTATATCCGGGTTACACTGTATTTAATAATTTAAGTCGGGAAAAGTGCACAGTGATTTTTTTAAATATTTGTCTTATATATTTTTAATATTTCACCACAAGCAAGGCAATAAAGTCACTAACACGTAAAGGGTTACTGAGTTAGAGAATATGAGAGAAATTAAGGAGAGTGAACATTAAAAGAACAAGAATTAAGAAACAGTAGATAACGATTGACATTGCATTTAATTTTTTTAAAGATAGAAAGTTGATTGGAAAGCAAGAAGAGGGAAGAGAGCTCCACAAGCGTGAAGTGCGATAGAAGAAACTATTAGCATAGAACTTACGGTTACATCTAGCAACCATTTCAACTGTAAATGGATGAGACCTTGCCACCAAGGTACCATAGAGGAAAGTTCATCAGAACAATTATTATGAATGTACTTATAGAAAAGACACAGATAAGTTATATTACGGCAGTAGGAAAGAGACTGAAGCCGAGATGCCAGGTCAGAATTAATGACATTGCAGATGCTTGTTTGTATTTTATCAAGCATCTCTAAATATATGGCAGGAGCACTTAACCAGATGTGGCAGCAGTATTCAAATCAATGACGAATGGTTGACTTATAAATGTGTAAGATAGATTTTAGCAGCAGACCTAAGATGAATGATTTAATAAATGTCCTGCAATTTGTGAATTAGAAAATAAAAAAGTAAAATAATTCGTGATAGCAACATCTGTTTTATAATTTAGACAAAAACTGGCAAAACTTAAAAAAATAATTGGCTCAGAATATTAGCGATGTAATCATCTTATTATAAACCGCAGATTGTGTGTGTGTGTGTGTGTGTGTCTGTAACGTTTATATATTGGATCGGATTTTCTACATTTTTTAACCGATTTCAACAAAACTTCACAGGGCTACGTAAAATTACCTTGCGGTGGTTCTAACAGCGCCAAAAATTGGAAAAACACAATTGTTTTTGCACGAAATCAATTTGAAAACACGATTAAGAGGCATTAATGAAAGGGGGACAACTCACTTCGGGTTAAAAACCCAAGTTGTGTGTGTGTGTGTGTGTGTGTGTGTGTGTGTGTGTGTGTGTGTGTGTGTGTGTGTTCGTTTATATATGGGATCGGATTTCCTACATTTTTCAGCCGATTTCAAC